>NHZP01000040.1:0-475426 GCA_003313425.1 Pseudopyrenochaeta lycopersici | reverse complement strand
TCTCTTTTTCCCCTACTCTCTTTCTCTTAAAACCCTAACCCTTTCCTCCTCCAAAACCCTAACCCTCTCCTCCTCCAAAACCCTAACCCTCTCCCTCTTTTCCTTTCTCCCACCCTCACTACCTTCTTTCTCAACCCTTTACTACTCTTCTAACTTCACACCTACCTCTCCTACACCTTCAACTCCCTTTTAACTCTACTACAACCCCTTCTTTTTTTTACCCTTTTCTCTCTTTTACTCCTCTCCTCTACTACCTAACTCCCCCCCTCTCTTTTACCTCTCTTTCTTACCTTTTACCTCCCCTCTTTTTCTTTACCCCTACTTCCAACTCTTTACACCTTACCTTACTTGCTCACCCTCTCTTTCCTACTCTTTACCCTTTTCTTCTCCTTCCTCCCCCCTCTCCTTCTTCTCCTTCCCATTCTTCTCCTTCTTCTCTACAACTCCTTCCTTTACCTTAAACTTAAACTTCTCTCTTCTTACAACTCTAACCTCCTCTTTCTCTTACAACCCTAACCCTCCCTTTCTTACTCTACTACACTCTTACTCCTTTTAACCTCTCCCTCTCTTCCTTACTCTTTTCTTCCTTTTTAACTCTCCCTTTTACTTCTTAACAACCCTTTTCTTCCACCTCCTCTTCTCTTCCTCAACTTTTTTCTTTTTTTTTACTTACTTTCCTCTTTTCTTCTTTTCTTCTTTTTACTCTTTTTCCTACTACCTTTACAACTTTACCTCTCTACTTTTTTTTTCCTCCTACTTTTCTTTAACTTATTTTTTTCACACTTCTACATACTCTCTACTCTCTTCTTTTTACAACCTACCTTCCTTTCTAAACTTCTTTTACTTTTTCTCTACCTCTTCTTCTAACTATTACCTTCCCTTTTTCCTCTACTTTTACCCTTCTTTTCTCTTTTTAACTAACCCCCTTAACCTTTCCTACAACTCTAACCCTCTCCCTTACACTTTCTTCCCCCTTTTACTCTTTCCCTGCCTTTCTTACTACTCTAACCCTTCTCAACCCCTACATCCCTTTACTTCTACTTTCTCTCCTCTACTCTTTACTCCTAACTCCTACCTCTCTTTTCTTTTCCTACTCTTCTTAAAACCTCTACTTTTCCGCCTGTTTACCTCTCTTCCCTTACACTCTCTCCTACTTCTTCTTCTTCTTCTTCTTCTTCTTCTTCTTCTTCTTCTTCTTCTTCTTCTTCTTCTTCTTCTTCTTCTTCTTCTTCTTCTTCTTACTTCTGCCTTTTACTTCTACAACCCCAACTCTCCCAACTTCTACTCTCTCCCAACTTCTACTCTCTCCCAACTTCTACTCTCTCCCAACTTCTACTCTCTCCCTCCTTTCTTAAAAAACTAACCCTTCTTTTTCTTCTCTTTCTTTACTCTTTCCTTACTACCTTACTTTCTCTAAACACCTTACTTTTTCCTCATCCTTTTTCTACTCTTCTTTCTACTATTTAACTTCTCTCTCCCTCTCTCTAACCCCTTTCCCTTACTTCTCTCAAAACCTTAACCCTCTCCTTCTTCCAAAACCCTAACCCTCTCCCCCTCCCTCACCCTCACTCTTACTCACCCTCACCCTCACTATTACTCTCCCTCACCCTTACTCTTACTCTCCCTCACCCTCTACTCTCTTTCTTTCTCCTCTCTTTCCTACCCTTTACTCCTACTTCTATCCTCCTTCTCCCTTTTCTATCTAACAAAACTCTCTTCTCTTTTTAAACTCTTTCTCTCTTAAACTAACCCTTCTCCATTTCTACTTTTTTTTTACTCTTCTCTCTTTTCTCCTTTACTTTACTATACACTTCTTTTTACCTTCTCTCTTTAACTTACTCCTTTTCCCCTACTCTCTACTTTTCCCTACTTTTCCCTCTCTAAACCTTACTCTCTTTCTCTCAAAACCATAACCCTCTCTTTTTTTACCCTCTCCCTCTCCCTTACTCTCTTCTCAAACCATAACCCTCTTTTCTTCTATTTACTCTTTTCTTACTAAACTTATCCTTTTACTCTTTCCTCTTTTTCCTTCTCCTTTTTTTACTCTTCTCTTACTCTTCTTTTCTCTTTTTTCTACGACTTTTACAACTTTACCCCTCTACTTTTCTTTACTTTCTCTCTCACACTTGCACCTACTCTCTACTTACTTTTTTCCTTCCTCTTCTCTTCTTCTCTACTCTACTTTCTCTACTCTCTCCTTTTTACAACTTACCTCCCTTGTTAAACTTCTTTTACTTTCTCTCTACTTCTCCTTCTAACTCTTACCTTCCCTTTTCCCTCTACTTTAACCTTCTTTTCTCTTTCCTGCGACTCTTTTTCTTTTCTCTTTTTTCTCTTTCAACTTACCTTCTTATCCTTTCCTACAACTCTAACTCTTTTAACCTTCCAAACCCTTACTCTTACACTCTCTCAACCTCTTTCCCCTCTTCTAACACTTACTACCTTTTCTTTCCTCCTCTTCTTCTCTTTTCTTCTCTTTAACCTTCCCCCTTACCTCTTTCTTTCAACTCTAACCCTCTCCCTCTCCCTTACTCTCTTCTTTCTTTATAACCCTCTTTTAACTACTAAACTACTCTTTTCTTCTACTTACTCTTACCCTTTTTGCCTTTCTTCTTTTCTTACCAAACTAACTCGTTTTACCACTTTACCCTTTCCTTCTTCTATTTTTACTCTTATCTTACTCTTCTTTTCTCTTCTTTCTCTTCTTCTCTTTTCTCCTACTCTACTTTCTCTACTCTCTCTACCTTCTCCTGTTTTCTCTACTTACCTCCCTTTCACAACTTTTTTAACTTCATCTTTACCTGTCCTCCCAACTCTCACCGCCCTTTTCTCTTCTCTACAACTCTCTTCTCCCTTTTTTTCGCTTTTAACATTCCCCTTTACCTCTTTCCTACCACTCTAACCTTCTCTTTACCTCTAAAACCCTAATCCTCATTTCTTCGCCTTCTTCCCCTGCAATCTACTTTATTAAAACATTATACTTTTTCCTAATCTGCCTTACTTTAAAACCTAAACCTTCTTTTACTAATATAATCCAAACTCTTCTTTCTACTTTATATCCTTACCAACCCGCTGTGTTCGGCTTCTTTTCCTGCACGGACGGGCTCACCGCCTAACCCTTCATTTCTCCTACACCGGACGGTTTCCCCTCTTCTTCTCCTTTCCTCTTACACTAACCGGCTACCTGCCTTGTTCGTCTTCTCTACGGGCCTCTTCTCTACGGCTACAACATACTACTGAACGGGTCGGGGCTACCTTTCTGATTTCGGTTCCGGCCCGAACGGAACTTTACTATTCCTTACTACTCCCAAATTCTGTCCCTGACGGCGCCGGAACTCCTCCTACCTGCACCTAACGTCTACCTACTGTCCGCCCACTCTCTACCTTCTTACCTTGCTTCTGCAACCCTTTCTTGCCCTCCATCCTTGCTGCCCTCTCCACCCTACCTTACTTACCCCTGTTTTTTATATCGCTTTGTTGCCCGTAACTTCCGCCCCTGCTGGGGCCGGAACTTACCCTACCTTTTACGCCTCCCCTTCTATTACACCCTACGGGTTTCCTCTGCCCTTCGGGTTCGGGTACCCCTTCTCTCCCTCTTTCCCCTCCTTTCTTCTTATGACACCTTACGGGCCCAAACCCCCATCCCTCTGTTACGCTCCGCGTTCTGCACCGGACGGGTTACCTCTCCCCTGGGATTCTTATACGGGCATTCCCCTCCTCTCCTTTAAATCTCTTTCCCTCCCTTCATTCAACTCTTCAAATCTCTCTCCCTCCCTTATTTAACTACTCCATACAATCCTTGTACGGACGTCCAACTTCTCCTGTAAATTCTTATACGGGCATCCCACTTCTCTCTGCAATCCTTGTACGAACATCTACCTTCTCCCCTAAATCCTTGTACGGGCTTCCCTCTACTCCCCTGCAAATTCTTGTACGGGTGTTTACGTCTTCCCTGGGATTATTGTACGGGCATTAACCCCAACTCTTATCAAATAACTATCAAAAACACTCCTTACACCCTTACAAACCCTGTACTGCTACTGCCTCTATTACGTTATACTGTACTGTTTTGAAAATGTCACTCCGGATCCCACTGGGGTCTCATGCCACTCACGTGACCCTAACCCTTCAAACACCCAACAATCCTCCCAATAATCCAACTCAACTTGTTCCCTTCAATCCCTCCCCATCGCTTCCTCCCGCTCCCCCATTGCACGATCGCCCGGAATGTCCCCCCAACAACCTCGTCCTCGTCCTCCTCGTCCTCCTCGTCCTCCTCAAACCCCAACCCCCCCGCAACCCCATCCTCTTTTATCGCCCCGTGAAAAAACTCCGGAACCTTAAACACCTCCCGCATTAACGCCACTACCAATGTCTTCATCAACACGCCCTCGTACTGACATCTTCTCCCTGCCTTTTTTCTGTACCCCCCATCCATGATATCCATCTCAAAACTCCTGCATAACGCCTGCGGCAATTTACAATCATAACAACATGAAAACTTAACATAAATCCAATCCTTCTGGAACCTCTCGCACCCTTCTCGCGCGTTCTCCGCCTGCTCGTGAACGCAATCCTCCAACTCATGTCCCCTTCCATCTTCCCCCCACGCCCGGCACAACTGACACCCTACCCGCCACTCCTCCATCAACTCCACCAATGCCTCCACCTCTGCTGCTTCTCTGCACTGCCGCTCCATCTCTTGCTCCGCCAACCATTTCCGCCCCCTGCCCTGCTGCTCAAACTCCATCTTTTCTGCTGTCACCCACTCCTCTTCCTGCGCCCTCCCTACCCCTGGCCTCGCGCAACGTTGACACCGCTCCTCATCCTCCTCGCACTCCCACCGCGTGTCCACCCCATCCACTCCATCCGCCCCATCCATCGCCTGGTCAATCACCTTCCGCATACACCCCTCTCCCGCAATCAAATCCTGCATCTCTGCCTCCACGTCCTTGCCAAACTTACCATACACCCTCCCTTGTCGTGTTTTCCGATACCCTCGCATGATGATTGCCTCACTCGGCTTACCATCACGCCCTGCCCGGCCACTTTCTTGTGCGTAATGCCGCATCTTGCGGATTGTGCCTATGTGAACTACCGCGCGGATCGTCGGCGCATCGATCCCTAACCCTAACGCGTTGGTCGCTGTGAACACCTGCTGTTGTCCACTGGTTAATTGTTTGACAATCTCCTTCTTCTCTTCGATACTGCCAACTTCCCGATGGTAACAAACGGCCCCTAACTTCTTGGCCATGTCTTTTGTTCGCTTCACTAAACCGCAATACACAACAACCTGGCCGGGCAACGGGTACTTATTCTTCAAATCCTCCACCAAATGCTGGACTGCTTGCTGCTCGTCGGCTGTGTCGTACGCATGTACTCGATATCGGATGTTCTTACGCGTCGTCTGTCCGCGGAACCACTGGCACTGCCTCTTGGACGGTAATCCCATCACGTCGATGAACTGCTGCTCTTCGCTGGGCCGCAATGTCGCCGTTAAATACACCATCTGTGTCTCCACTCGAACCAAACTTCTTAACTTCAACATCCGGCTACGGAAACCGTCCAACGAATCTAATACGGCATGACACTCGTCCACCACAATCCGATCCAAACGTCCCATCAACCGCTGTCGGGTGATGTAATCGCCAAACATCTCGCCCACCGCTGCCTCGGGCGTTACAAACATGACTTGCGCGGACTCGTGCGGCCGTCGACTGTTCCATTCTGCACTGACAATGCCCAACTGCTCGCACCGCTCTTTCATGTCGAACCGCAATGCAACCAACGGAACAATCACGATCGTTACCCCGGTGGACACCGACGCTGGCAACATGAACAACACGCTCTTGCCGGCCCCTGTGCCCATGATGGCTACTACTGGGCTCTTGTGCTGCATAATCGCTTGGATGGCTGGCCTTTGGACGCTGCGGAATTCGGCCTGGTCCCCCACCAAATTCTTCAACTCGGCGTCTACGTCCACCAACCGCATCATCTTCCACCGACGGTATTCTTCCTCTACTGCTTCTTTACGGGCTGCTGCTGCCTGCGTGCCTTTCCGCGGTTTCATCGACATGGTGGACGGAATCTGCAAAAACGCATGCCACTCCATGCTGGCCAAACGTAACCCGACCCTCTTCGCCTCGACGCTGAACATGGCCTCCGTGACGGGTCGTCCGTATATGCCGCCGGCCATGCGGCTGCCGTGACCTGTCTGGATGTCGAAAAACTCATCTTCGTTTTCTGAACCGTCACTGTCCTCGTCGGCGTCTAAAAATGCCTTGACCGCGGCCCGGTTGTGAATGTATCGACGGTACATCGCCTTGGTGCCATGTCTCCACGCCTGCACATTTAACTTGACACCCATATGCGGCAACGATGCTTTCTGCATCGCGTGCTTGACCCGGTTGGTGTTCCACAACTCTATGGGGCGCTGCTGGTCGTCTGGTTGCTCTGTATCGTCACCCGACTCGGCCCCCTCTTCCCACGAATCCTGGCTCGCTCGACCGACGCTGCGGCATCTGCTGTCTCTCTTTGCGCTCTTGCTGCGGCACTGGACGCTCTCGGCACCGCGTCTTCTTTTCCTCTCGGGTTTCTGCCAACCCTGCTCCGGCTGGGGCTCCCACATATATGCGCTCGTGTCTACCGCCTTGCCACGAACCGCCCCCTCGATCTGGTGCCAAAACGGGCTGGCGAACCACAAATAATAAACGACTAATTCGCCTACTTCGCGTGGTAAATATCGGTGGATTACTTTACCGTTGCCTGACTGTCCGATATTCTTGTGATATTTGGTAACAAACACTACCAACCCATCTTCGATAAAAATTCCTCGACTGTCACCATTCGCGCTATTTTTGTATTTGACCGTCACCAACTCCGTCGCCCGCGCTGGTGCACCTCCTGTCATATGGACTAACGCTGCCAACTTGTGTCGGGCTTCTTTCATGGCTTGCCCGTATGCCTGTATGCGGTCCCGTAACCACACCACGCTTCCACCTCTGGGTAACGCCGCCCGTGTCACCTCAACGTCGATAAAACTATTTTGTATGGCCTTTTCCTTCTGTACCCGCTGCGCTAACCACTGCTTGGGATCATCTACGCTTGTGGCATTTTTGTTGCGCGGGTCTTCCATGAAACTCCACCCAACCCGCTGCTCGGCTGCATTGTCGACCAACCTTGCCCAATCGATGACTGGCAACGCCGTTGTGTCTTTGGCTATCGCGCCCTCGTCGTCTATCTGCAACAACATTAAATCCCTTACAATCTGTTGTCGTGTGCTGGCCATTGTGCCGTGGATCATCGACCGCATTTGCGGCATGCTGAACCGGATGTTACGGTACAACAACGTATCGCCGTTCCAATCGACCACTCCCTCTGCGTTCGTGTTGTACCGGATGTGGAATCCAAATGCCTTCAACCGCTGTATATAATCAATGGGCGTTGGCTTGCCATTGTAATCGGTCAACGTCATAAACCGCTGGGCCATCTCCTGCACCAAATGGAAATGGCTTGGTGCCATGGCTTTTGCATCTTCTGCTCCCCAACCCTCGGCCATTAACTTGCCTACTTCTTGCTGCCGCAACTGGGTCGACTTGTACAACACCAACATGCGTGATGTGTTGACGATGGCGGCCTGCTTGGGCGTGTATACCAACGGGCTCAACCAACCGTCCTCGGCGCTGATCCCCAACACGGCCATACCACTGATCAACGCGCTCGTGTACTCACTGTCGCCCAAAAAATGGTCCAACAATGCTAACATGAACTGCAACACATGGCCCTCTAATTCCTCCTCCTGCGTCTCGTCCAACCTCTCCTCGTCGCCCTCGCCGTCCGACTCCATCTCCTCAAACCAATCCTCCTCCTGGTCCCGCCCTACGATCATCTTGATCTTTTGCAACCACATATCCTGCCTGCCACTGATGTGATACGGCGGTCTCTTTCCTTCCACCTCCACGTCGTCGTTGCGGCTGCTGACAACGGGCAACTCGTGGGTCCGCCAAATGTATGAAATAATCTCCAACCACCAATTGCTGTACCTGACCATTGTTTTTCCTGTTTGCTGCGCATTGAACGGCTTCTCGTTGCCCTTGCCACCAAACTCTCGCCGATTGATGTACATCATGGCTGGTAACCCGACCACACTTGCCTTGGACGCCTGCTGTGCCCGCCACATGACCATGCGTGCTGCCCAACATACCTCGTACAATGCGCGCTCCTTGGTCGTGGGCTTTGTCGCCATTGTTAACAACCAATCACGCTTCAACCCTTTCAAATGTCGGGCCCAACCCGCTCGATCCAACCACTTGCTAAAATCGTACCGGTCGTCGTTGGCTTGGATGGTGGAATTCTTCTTCTCTTCCAACTCCTCTAACTGGGCTGTGGCCTGGACCAACGACTCCTCAATCGCCCGGCTTACGTCCACGTCCGCGTCGCCTGTGTGCTGGGCCTCTGTGGCTGCGCTGACCTCAAACAATCGGCCCATCTTACTGGTGTTTTGGAACTTTTGGCATGACACGGTTGCCCACATGGTTCGCGTGCCTGACGGACGCCCTGGCTTCGGCCGACTGTCCCCCTTCCAACCATGCTCTTGTCGACAATGCTCTTGGATACGTTTGATGCTACGATTAACGTACGGGCACTGCTGGCAACGCAATCCGTCGTGGTACACCGGCAAATGGGGCAACGGGCTGGACTCTGGGCTGGGGTAAACAACCTCGTCTTGGGTCATGGCCCATTGTTGCAATGATGCCTCTGCCTGTACTACCTCGACGATTTCCCAACGTGTCCTGCGAACATATTCCTGATGCTTGGTGTCTAAATGGGTCTTCAACTGGGATTTAATAACACCCTGTTGGTGGCTCTTGCATACGGCGATGCGCTGTGCTGGCAAATACTCAAAAATGCTGGTAAACTGCTCCATTGTATTAATCTACATAGACAATATATACTCTATAAAATTGCCCTTTCTCTTCCTTATATGGTTGCAATCCTCGCGGTCGTTCTAACGGAAATTACTGTACTTCAATGAACTTTCTTTTTGTGATGCCTTGTCTATCACGCTGTCGGACTCTCCCCCGGGCACTTTGTATGGTGTCTCGAAACCCTAATCTTGGCATTGTTACTCAACTCAAACGCGCACGGCCTACCCTAACAACCACGAAAACCATTACACTTTTCATTAAATATCTCACGACATACTTGTCCAATCGTCATGAAAGTTGGTTCAATCAACGCAACGGAGTTAGATGCATTAGACTGTGAAGTTGCAGCGCAATCCACGCAAGTTCAGACCTTAATCCCATTGATATTATCGACCTTAGGGATTAAGGCCCCAACTGCTAGGGTTTTTCAGGGGATTAACCCCAAAAACGACCTTAATCCCTTCGGTCTTTGCTGTTAGCGGTTACCGAATCCCTACTATCTTTCTCCCTCTATACTATATCCTATCGCTTCGCTCTTATTTTTCTTTTTCTTATAGAAGCGGTTAGCAAATCCCTACTATCTTTCGCCCTCTATACTATATCCTATCGCTTCACTCTCCTCTTTCTTACCTCTATAAAACCGGTTAGCGAATCCCTACTATCTTTCTCTCTCTATACTATATTATATTACTTTACTCTCTTCTTTCTTACTCCTATAAAACTAGATACCAAATCTCTACTATTTATCTCCCTTAATACTTTATATAATTACTTTACTCTTCTTTTTCTTTTCTCTATAATACTACTTACGAAAACCTTACTATTTATCTACTTCTATACTATTACTTTTATACTATTACTTCTATACTATTACTTTTATACTATTACTTTGTTTTCTTAACTCTTAACTCTATAAAACTACCTACGAAAACTCTACTATCTATCTCCTTCTATACTATATTAAATTACTAATCTCTTTTTTAACTAACTAAAACTATAAACTATATACCTACTATCTTTCTACTATTATACTATATTCTATTACTTTCCTTTTTTTAACCTTAATAACATAAACCTACTTTCTACGTACTACTATCTACTTATACTAACTTTAAATAATATTTCTTAATAAATTTAAAACTATTTCTACTTTCCTATTTTCTTAAAATTCTAAATCTTAATTTTACTACTTCTACTATACTACCTACTCTATTACTTATAACTTACTATTCTTCTCTATTATATTATATTACTTTACTTTTGTTTTTTTTATAAAACTATTTACTACTTAGTCTTTAACTACTTACTACCTACTTTAATTATTCTTATTAACTTTAAAACTATTCCTACTATTTTATTCTTTTTAAATTCGGAACTTTTATAATATTACTTCTACTATACTATCTACTCTATTACTTATAATAACTCTACATACTATACTCTTTTATATTATTATACTATCTTTTTTTTTCTAAGTAATACTACTTACTTACTATCTATTCTTCTTTAACCTCTATTTTATTACTTTACACTTTTTAACTTATCTTTTATTACTTTACTCTTTTTAACCTCTTTCTTTTAATTATAATTACTTCTTATTTACTTGTCCTTATACTATATTTTAATTATTTTACTTTTTTCTTCTTTTTTCCTATTAATACTCCTAACCTATTATTTACTTTTACTTCTTTTACTACTACTTTATCTACGTTTATTTTACCTACTTACTTATGAACTACTTTACCTACTACTTTCTTATCTACTACTTTATCTACTATATTACCTACTACTATATTATCTACTCTTTTACTTACTACTACTTTAGCTATACTTTGACTTACTATCTTATTTTCTACTATCTTACTTTCTACTATCTTATATACTACTATTTTATCTTCTACTTTACTTACTTCTGCTTTACTTACTACTACTTTACTTACTATATTCTTCTTTACTACTATTTTATCTACTCTACTTTAAAAACTATTCTTTACTATAATATTATTAATTATTAAGTCTAATACTTTTCTTCTTCTTTTCTTTTTATCTTTTAACTATTATATTCTAATAACGTTTTATTATACTACTATAAAAGTTATACTACTATATTTTTAGAATAGTTTTATATACTATAGCTTCTTACTATTATTATTTATATAGTATTTTCTACTAAAACCTATATATAAACTTAACTTTTCTAAAAATTAACCTAATTATAGCTATTCTATATATTATTTAAAGTAGCTAGCTATTCTTAACTTTCTTTCTAATATCTTATATTAAATTACTTTACTCTCTTTCTTCTTTTTCTTATTAAATACAGCTATCTATTATTTACTCTCTTTCTAATATCTTATATTAAATTACTTTACTTTCTTCTTCTTTTTTCTTATTTAAACTAGTTAACTATTCTTTTATAAATACTATATAAATTATATCTATTTCTTTCTTTCCTCTTCTAAGATACTATATATAATACTAGCTACTCCTTTACTAGTAATATGCTTAAAAATCCGCTTATCTTGATATACCTCTCCTATCCATCTACCTAGCTCCTCCTTACTATCTACCTGCCCTCGATATCCTACCTCCCAAAGCCTACTATCTTGAATTCCTCTACCTACCTCTAGCTTTGCTTTTGCCTCTGCTGCTACTTGTAGCCCATATAGTACTGCTATCGCTACGTTCGGCCATGCGCAATCTGCCTGCCTACTACTCTGCTTACTGCTCTGCTTGCTGCTCTGCTTACTACCCTGCGTTCTGCCGCAGAGATACTCCATTATCCCACACTTCCAGCACGTTTGAACCTCCTTTTTATACCTTACCCTGCTCCGCAGCTCCTCTATATCCTGCAACCCCTCCTGCCCAAGCCGCGGACACTGCCACAGACTATGTACTGCCGCCTCGCGCTCTCTCTGCTCGAGCTCCTGCTCGGCCTGCTGCTTGGCCTGCTGCTCGGCCTGCTGCTTGGCCTGCTGCTCAGCCTGCTGCTCAGCCTGCTGCTCAGTCTGCTGCTCAGTCTGCTGCTCAGTCTGCAGCTCGGCCTGCCGCTCAGCTTGCTGCTCAGCTTGCTGCTCAGTCTGTTGCTCCGCCTCTTCCTCCTCTTGCTGCCCTGCCTCATACTCCTCCTCCTCTTCCTCCTGCTGTACTGCCACCTTGCCCTCCTCCCTCCTGAATACTTCATGCAACATACCCCAGCAGTATGGACACGTCGTCTGCGATAGCTCATCGAGCTTCGCCCGTACTACCTGCTCCTGCCTCGCCTGTACCTGCTCCTCGTCCTGCCACTGTTTCTGCCCTCCATACTCCTGCTCCTCACAGTTATCGCAGAACGCTATCTCTGCGCCTTCTGCTGCCCTGTCTGCTGCGCCGCCTACTCCTGTATCTGCTCTTGCCTGTAGCTGTCTGCAAGATAATCGCCTGCCGTCCATATACTGACTCATCACTGCTCTTCGACAGCCTACTGTGCTGATAAACGCGTCCATCACGTCGCTATCGTTCATCGGTTGCTGCTCCTCTGCCTCTGCCTCTGCCTCTGCCTCTGACTCTGACTCTGCCTCTGCCTCTGCCTCTGCCTCTGCCTCTAGCTCTGCCTCTCCCTCAGCTTTCTGCCACTGCTGTCCTTGCACCACTAGAATCACTGCCTTGCCTGCCCCTCGCGCTCGCCCGCTCTCCTGCACGAAATCAACCATCCCCCACGGCCTCTCTACATGCAGCGTGAAGAGTACCTGCGCGATATCCACTCCTACTCCGAGCGCTGACGTGCACGTGATTAGCCCTCCTGACTGCCTCTACCTCTCTAGCACCTCTGCGCGCCCGGGCATGCCTGCGTGGTACGCTACGCAGCCTAGCCGCCCTGCTAGCTGCTCACACAGCGCCTTGCTGCGACAGTACACGACCCCTTTCGCTCTTGCTACCTCTCGTCCTACTGCTACCTCTGCTACCTGCGCGCCACTAAGTAACCTTGCCTCATCCATCAGCCTGCGCGCGAGCTCTACAGCTGTATCTTGTAGCTCTACCTTACGCCTGCAGCGAACTACTGTGTACTGCGTCCTACGTCGCTGCGTTGTCTCTGCGCGGATAATTGTTGCTCCGCGCATTAGCATTACCTCCTGTAGCTGCCTCTCCTGCGACGGCGGTAACGTAGCTGTAAGTAGTACCTGCTGGCACGGCAGTAGCCGAAGATCCTTTAGCCTCTGCAGCTTTGTCCGCCACGAGTCTGCTGTGATAACAACATGCGACTCATCAACTACTACCCGCTGTAGCACTCCCTGCCGTGCAAGTAAGCTGGCGTATGAGAGAAACTGCCTGCTGCTACTCCCTACGTGATCAGCGCTAACTACTATAATAGTAGCTAGCGTCCGGCGGTTCTGATAGTCGCCCTCAACCCCTGCCTTCCACTCAGCTGCCTTAATACCTGCCTGCCTAAGCCGTACGAGCATATCCTGGATTAGTGCGCGATATGGTACGACAAAGATCGTAATACTACCTATCTCTGCCTTCTGTTCTGCCTGCTGCTGCTCAAGTACTGCTGGAGCAAATGCGAGTAGCGTCTTACCTCCGCCTGTTGGTAGTACTACTACCAGCGGACTAAGCCCTCGTACAACAGCCTGTAGTGCGATTTCCTGTGTAGCTGACTTGTACTTGACTAGATGATTGGCTGAGAGACAGAGCACCTGTCGAATAGCGTCCTCGAGCCCCCTCCTCTCCTTGTTGCCCTTGCCTTGAGCAGATACTGCTGCTACAGCCGCGGTACCCTCCTCACCTACCCTTGCCCTCTTCTGCCTGCGGCTGTGCTCGCTACTATCCTGCGCCTGCTCAGTAACGCCTCCCCCCTGTTTCCGCTTTGATACCTGCTTCTCCTGCTGCTTCTCTTTCTCTGCCCCTGCTCCTGCCCCTGCTCCTACTCCTGCCCCTGCTCCTACTCCTGCCCCTGCTCCTACTCCTGCCCCTGCTCCTACTCCTGCCCCTGCTCCTACTCCTGCCCCTGCCTCTGCGAAGCCAAGAAACGCGTGCCACGTACAGGTCAGCGTGCGGAACACGTCAATTGACCGCGCGCTGAGCCCCTGCACCAGATCAGCCTGCACAGCGTACGCTACCATGCCAATCGCTGTCGTCCGCCCGTTCTGTAGCTCAAGCGGATCCTCGCTATCGTCCTCGCTGCCTGCCTCTGCCTCCTCTGCTGTCCTACCTTGAGCTAGCTCTGCGCGATAGCTGGCAGCAAACCGCTCGCCTACTACCTCCCTCCCAATCCCTACAGCAGTATGGCGGTAGTCCTGCGTCGTCAACCGCGTGCCCAGCCAGGCTGCTGACTCAGCCGCCATCACACGCGTTAATTGATCTGTCTCCCACGGGCCCTGCTTATTAGCCCAGAGATAGTCAGTCGTGTGCGCTGACGCCTGCTTCCCTAGCCCGCTGAGCAGCATCGCCCGCAGTGGCCGTGCGTAGAGCAGGTACGCCGCAATTAGCTGCCCTACTGCCTCTGGCAGGAAGCGCGCTACTACCTTAGGCTGATCCCACTGCGCCTGCGTCTTGTGGTAGCGCGTTACTAGCGTTACCTGCCCATCAATTACGTAGAGGTTGCGATCCTGAAGCACCCCGTTCCGCCACCGAACTGAGAGCAGCTCAGACCTACGCGCTGGCTGGCCGCCTGTTATGTGGACCGCGAGGCAGAGTAGGTCAAGAAAGCGATTAATCTGGCGTAGGTGCTGCCGCACCCTGCGTCTGTTCCACTGTACTAGCTGCTGCGCGTCCTCCTGCTGCTCGCTTGCTACCCCCTTCTGCTGCTTATATAAGCGCTGGCCTGCTGGCGTAGTTGACAGCTGCTGCAGCATCCACTGCTCGCCCTCCTGCAGGCGTGCTGCTGAGAGAAACGAGAGCCCACGCCGTACTATACTCACGTCGTCTTGGATTGCTGCGAGATTAAGAGGTGGCGGGCTGCTAGCCGTCTGCTGCTGCTGCTGCTGCTGCTGCTGCTGCTGCTGCTTCGCCCTCTCCTCCTGCTCCTGCTCCTGCTCCTGCTCCTGCTGTACCCAGAGCACCTGCTCCCACAGTACCTGCGCAGCCTCTGCTACAATACCCTGCGCTATCGCGCAGAGCTGCGCTAGCACAACAGGACGGCCCTTAATAAAGAACGTCTGCTGATTAGCTGACCACCACATACTACCTGCAATGCTGCCAGGCGTCTGTTGCGAGATAAACTTAGCGTATGCTAGCAGGCTTAGCATTGTGCTCATTGGGCTGTGCGAGCCGTCTACGAGGTGCCTAGCTCGCTTCTGTAGTAGTACTAGCGTCTCTGTAGCGCCTTGATTACTGCGCTGCGCGGAGGGCAGGAAGGCCTCAGCTGCTATTACCCTCACGCAGTACACAAGCGAGCCAAGCAGTGTCGAATACTCTGCTGCCCTACGCAGCCGCAGCGTCTCTGGATTGATACCTAGCACGGCAAGGAAGTGTATAACGCCGCTCTTAAACGGCTGGTGGACAACCTCCTGGCAGATCAGCTCCTCAAACAGGCGCAGCACGTACTTCTGCTGATCTTGAGCTACCTGGCTGTCGCTGCTATCCTGGTGGTACGAGAGAAGCTTCCAGAGCCTCCTAGCTGCTAGCCTCTGCCTACTATGCCAGGGGAATAGGCGGGCGATATGCTGCAGTCCGTGCTCTGCCTCTGCCTCGGCCTTGTCCTGCTGCTGCTGCTGCTGCTGCTGCTGCTCCTCCTCTATAGCGACTAGGCGCAGGCAGTAGCAGAGCAGACGAGCCCACAGCCTGGCCGCGCGCTGCTGGCTCTCCTTATTCTGCATCTTGGCCAGCAGCCGTACGTCAGGCTCATGCGCCTTGGCACTACGCAGCCAGCGCAGCGTATCAATCGCAAGCGTGCTGAGGCCCTGTACCGCCTGCTCTACCAGCTGCTCTACTGCGGCTACCAGCTGCTGCAGCGCAGGCTCGTCGTCGCCTGGCAGCCGGATCGCGTGGGCTAGCAGCCTCCAGTTAGGATAGGCCTGCAGGTGCTCCTCCCAGCGCGTCCTCTTGATCCAGCCTGTACGGTCCTTGGCGGCCGTCTCCTCTGCGATGCGATCCATAGCCTCGCTATCGTCGCGCTTAAGGGCCTGCCAGCTTAACGTGAGATGAGCTAGCGCCTCCTGCTGCTGTTGCTGCTCTGTCTGCTGTCGCCCTGCCTGCTGCTGCCCTGCCTGCTGCTGCTCTGTCTGCTGTCGCCCTGCCTGCTGCTGCTGCCCTGCCTGCTGCTGCCCTGCCTGCTGCTGCCCTGCCTGCTGCTGCCCTGCCTGCTGCTGCCCTGCCTGCTGCTGTTCTGCCTGCGCCTGCTGCTCAGCTGCCTCCTCCTCCTCCTGCTCCTCCTCCTCCTCCTGTACAATAAAATAGCGAACGTAGCGCCGCTCGCGGAAGAAGGTCTGTACCTTAACAGGCCTCCATAGCTGCGTCGCCTGCTTCTGATATAAGGTAGACGACCAGCGCGTAAGCTTAATACCGTGCTGCTTATTAATATGTTTCCGCATCCATTTCTGGCTAGTACTAATAAAGCTACAGCTACGATTACTATTACTGTTACTATTACAGTAGCAGCAGAGCAACGCATCTTGCGCAGCGCCTAGCTCAGCAATAGGCGCGCTATATAGCGGTAGAAGGGCAACCTGCGTTGGGTGCGTACTAGAAGCAGCTAGGCCTTGATACGCTGTAAGGAGCGCGCGTCGTTGCGCAATAGAGAGATGCTGGTGGTAGCGCTGCAGGTGCTTCTCTAGGCTATAGACAGCCTGCTGGTGTTCTTTACATATAAGGACATGATAAGTAGGATGATAGGTAAGCATTACGCGCTCTTTTACGCTCTAATGCGCAATTATAGAAGAAAGAGGTTGCGCAATTATAGAAGAAAGAGGTTGCGCAATTATAGAAGAAAGAGGTAGCGTAATTATAGAAGAAAGAGGTAGCGTAATTAGAGAAGAAAGAGGTAGCGCGATTGCGGAAGAAAGGGGTAGCGCGATCGCAGAAGAAAGGGGTAGCGCTAACGCTGCAGCCAATCAGCGATTGCGGAAGAATGGGACATGTCGCATCCTTCCACGCGTCCATATGGCTAGAATAACTTTTTATTATACTACTATAAAAGTTAGACTACTATATTTCTAGAATAGTTTTATATACAATAGCTTCTTACTATTATTATTTATATAGTATTTTCTACTAAAACTTATATATAAACTTAACTTTTCTAAAAATTAACCTAATTATAGCTATTCTATATATTATTTAAAGTAGCTAGCGATTCTTAACTTTCTTTCTAATATCTTATATTAAATTACTTTACTCTCTTTCTTCTTTTTCTTATTAAATACAGCTATCTATTATTTACTCTCTTTCTAATATCTTATATTAAATTACTTTACTTTCTTCTTCTTTTTTCTTATTTAAACTAGTTAACTATTCTTTTATAAATACTATATAAACTATATCTATTTCCTTCTTTCCTCTTCTAAGATACTATATATAATACTAGCTACTCCTTTACTAGTAATATGCTTAAAAATCCGCCTATCTTAATATACCTCTCCTATCCATCTACCTAGCTCCTCCTTACTATCTACCTGCCCTCGATATCCTACCTCCTAAAGCCTACTATCTTGAATTCCTCTACCTACCTCTAGCTTTGCTTTTGCCTCTGCTGCTGCTCGTAGCCCATATAGTACTGCTATCGCTACGTTTGGCCATGCGCAATCTGCCTGCCTACTACTCTGCTTACTACTCTGCTTACTACCCTGCGTTCTGCCGCAGAGATACTCCATTATCCCACACTTCCAGCACGTTTAAACCTCCTTTTTATACTTTACCCTGCTCCGCAGCTCCTCTATATCCTGCAACCCCTCCTGCCCAAGCCGCGGATACTGCTACAGACTATGTACTGCCGCCTCGCGCTCTCTCTGCTTAAGCTCCTGCTCAGCCTGCTGCTCGGCCTGCTGCTCGGCCTGCTGCTTAGCTTGCTACTCAGTCTGTTGCTCCGCCTCTTCCTCCTCTTGCTGCCCTGCCTTATACTCCTCCTCCTCTTCCTCCTGCTGTACTGCTACCTTGCCCTCCTCCCTCCTGAATACTTCATGCAACATACCCTAGCAGTATGGACACGTTGTCTGCGATAGCTCATCGAGCTTCGCCCGTACTACCTGCTCCTGCCTCGCCTGTACCTGCTCCTCGTCCTGCCACTGTTTCTGCCCTCCATACTCCTGCTCCTCACAGTTATCGCAGAACGCTATCTCTGCGCCTTCTGCTGCGCCGTCTGCTGCGCCGTCTACTCCTGTATCTGCTCTTGCCTGTAGCTGTCTGCAAGATAATCGCCTGCTGTCTATATATTAACTTATTACTGCTCTTTGACCAGCCTACTGTGCTGATAAACGCGTCTATCACCTCGCTATCGTTCATCGGTTGCTGCTCCTCAGCCTCAGCCTCTGCCTCTGCCTCAGCCTCTGCCTCTGCCTCTGCCTCTGCCTCTGCCTCTGCCTCTGCCTCTTCCTGCTGCTGCTGCTGCTGCCTCTATTACTATTTTCTCTGCTACCTAATCTGCTACTACTCTTGCTACTACTACTGCTGCCCCTGCTACGATAGGTTATAAAGCTGACTTTGCAGCGTCTGCTGTATCCGCTGCCATTGCTGCCACTGCTCCCACTGATGCCTCTGCTGCACCTGCTGCATCTGTTGCATCTGTTGCATCTGCTCCCACTGCTGCCTTTGCTGCATCTGCTGCATCTGCTGCCACTGCTCCCACTGCTGTCTTTGCTGTGCCTCCTGCGCCTGCTGCCTCTGCTGCCTCTCTCGCAGCTCAACACTATCAGTTAGGCCACTCTGATCCCGCTTCCTCTTCCTACTCGCCTCTCCCTGCGGAGGGAAGCTAAGGAAGGCCTGCTAGGCACGGCTTAACGTACAGAACACGTTAATTGAGCGTACGCTTAGCCCCTGTACTATATTAGCCTGCACGGCATAGGCTACTATACCTGCTCTTGTCCTACGCCCGCTCTGCAGCTTAAGCGGATCCTCCTTATCCTCCTCGCTATTACTACTACTATCTGCCTGGCGCGAACCTTGATAGCTACCGCGCTGCTTCCGCTTCTTCTCCTCCTAGCAGTAGCCTACAGCGAACCGCTCTCCTACTACCTTACGTCTAATACCTACAGCTGCGTGCCGGTACTCCTGAACTGTCAGCCGCGCGCCTAGTAGCTTAGTTAACTCTAGCGCTAGAGCACGCGTAAGCCTGTCCGTGTCTCAGAGCTTACTTTTGTCTATCTAGAGATAATCACACTTAGAGGCAGACGTAGCTTTGCCCTAACTAGCGAGTAGTATAGCCTGTAGTGGCCGAACGTAGAGTAGATACGCAGCAATTAACTGCCCTACCGCCTCTGGCAGGAACCGCGGTACTACCTTAGGTCGATCCTACTGCGCCTGTGTCTTATAGTAGCGGGTTACTAGCGTTACCTGCCTATTAATTATATAGAGGTTACGATCCTGGAGTACCCTATTACGCCACCGAACGGACAGTAGCTTGGGCCCGCGCGCTGGCTGCCCGCCTGTAATATACACTGCGAGGCAAAGCAGCTCTAGGAAGCGACCTACGCACTGTAGATACTGCTGTACCCTTTTCTTATGCTACTGCAGAGACGCCTTAGCCTAATCGCCTTCCTGTTCTTCTCCTTGCTTATATAGCCGCTGTGCAGCTCGCACGCTAGCTAGCCGTGCGAGACTCCAGTTGCTGCCCTCGTCAAGCTGAGCTGGCGATAGGAAGCAGGCGCCTCGTTCTGCTATAGACACGTCGTCCTGGATTGCTGCTAGGTTAACAAAGCGTCGCTGGCTCTCCTCCTCTATCCAGAGTAGCTGCTCCTATAGAACCTTCTCTGCCTTAGCTACAATCCCCTGCGCTATAGCGCAAAAGCGCTCTAGCTTAATAGGCCGGCCTTTAAGGAAGAACGTCTGGCGGTCAGGCGACTACTACATGCTACCTGCGATACTGCCTGGCGTACGTAGAGAGATATGCTTAGCGTAGGCAAGTAGGCTGATTATAACGTTTATTAGGCTATGCGAGCTATTAATAAGATAGCGCGCTCGCTGCTGTAGTAGAGCAGCCGTCGCGGCAGTACCCTGCTCTGTGCGCTGGGCAGAGGGGAGGAAGGCCTTAGTAGCAAGCACGCGTACGCAGTAGATAAGGGAGCTAAGAAGAGTAGCAAACTGTAAGGCGTCGCGTAGCTGGTTTGTATCTAGGTTAATACCTAGCGCAGCTAGGAAGTGGATTAGGCCGCTGTTAAAAGGCTGGTGGTATATCTCCTGGCAGAACAGCGCCTTAGACAGACTTAGGACAGCTCTCTGCTGTTCGCCTGTATTACTGCTGCGGTCGCTGCCTGTCAGCAACCTCCAGAGCTTCACAGCTTCCTGCTTCTGCCCGCCGTGCTAGGGGAATAGGCGGGCGATATGCTGCAGTCCCCTGCCTGCCTCCTCCTCCCTCTCCTCCCCCTCCTCCTTAGAAGCAATCAGCCGCAGGCAGTAGCAGATTAGTCGTGCCCAGAGCCTTGCCGCGCGACGTTGGCTTGCTGTCTTCTGCATACGACCTAGCGGGCGTATATCAGACCGCCGTAGACTTGCACTGCGTAGCCAGCGTAGCGTCTCAAGGGATAGCGAGCTGAGTCCCTCAACCGCCTGCTCTACCACCTCCTCAACGCGGCGGACCGCGCCCTGTAGTGCTGGCTCGTCGTCGCCTGGCAGCTGTATAGCGTAGGCGAGCCGCTTCCAGTCTGGGTAGGCCTTAAGGTGCTGCTCCTATTGCGTCCGCTTAAACTAGCCAGTGCGGTCGTAGAGAGAAACCTCCTCAGCGATTTGGCTAATAGCTTCTTGGTCCTGACGCTTAATAGCTGTCCATTCAGCTACTAAGCTAGTAAGCGTCTCCTGGTAATCTGGCTGCTTTCTCTGCTGTTGCTGCGGCTGATCCTGCGGCTGATCCTGCGTCTGATCCTGCGTCTGCTCCTGCTCCTGCTCCTGTGTCTGCTCCTGCTCCTGCGTCTGCTCCTGCTCCTGCGTCTGCTCCTGCTCCTGCGTCTGCTCCTGCTCCTGCGTCTGCTCCTGCTCCTGCGTCTGCTCCTGCTCCTGCGTCTGCTGCTCGGCCTGTACTACAAAGTACCGGACGTAGCGCCGTTCGCGGAAAAAAGTCTGCACCTTAACTGGCCTCCATAGCTGCGTGGCGTGCTCCTGGTGCGAGGTCGCAGAGGTAGAGGACTAGCGTGTAAGCTTTATACCGTGCTGCTAGTTTATATGTTTCTGTATACACTTACGGCTTGTGCTTAGAAAGCCGCAGCGCTTGCTAGTAGTAGTGCTACTACTACTGCTGCTGCTGCTACTGCTAGCGACGTAATTACAGCAGAGAAATGCGTCCTGAGGGGAACCTAGCTCCGCGATAGGAGGGCTGTTTAGTTGAGGGAGAGGGACCTCTGCTGGCGGGTTTAAGTTAAGGCCTTGGTAGGCTGTAAGCAGCTCTCTCTGCTGCGTTGCAGGCATACTATGCTGGCGCTCTAGGTGCTGATCGAGGCTGTAGAGAGCGCAGGTATGCTGGCGGCAGACAAGGACGCTGTAGGATGGGAGAAAGGTAAACATCATAGATAGTCTTTCTTTTTCTCTCTTTTGTTCCCTCTCGCTTTTACTCTTATTTATTCTATTATATAGAACGCGTAGTTACGCGTCTAGGAACGCGATTTATGCTCTAACGCGTTACGCGTAGGTACTAGCTAATCTAGGTTAGAGCACTAGCTAAGAAAGGTTTAGTCGCAGAATAAAGGGGGCGGACGCATTCTTCTAGGTGTTCTCCTTCTGTTTCGTAAGATTAGCGAACGCACGGGGCAAGAGAAAAAAGGGGGAGACCGCATAGTTCTGGGTGTTCATAAGGCCTGAGTCGGCGAATAGTTTTTCTTTCTGAATTTGGAAGATCCGGAGAATATAGTTTATGAGCTTCTCGCGCTTTTGCAAAAGCTGAAAAACAAGTCCTCTAAGGATAGCACCAGCTGTGTTTCGCTTCTCGTCTTTGTTGTCGCAGAAATATTGTATGAATATTGCGTCTTGCGACTGTCTTGCAACCCGCTCGAGGTCTTCGGCAAGGAAGATAGAGAGCATCGTCTTGCCTTTGCCGGGGCCCCCAGACAGCTAGAGCAGCTGCGAGGGAGAGCGAAGCCATGAGACATAAGTCTTGTTCTGCCTGATCCATTCGCAAGTACTGCCGACTCTTGGTCCCTTCTTATAGATGAGGCTCTTGCGATTGTCAAGAGGGTTGGTTAGCGATGGGTTGGTCTACCATAGTGCGGTTAAGCAATTCCTGGTGAGGTCTTCTGGTGTAAGCAATCTTGTAGTCTTTGCTTTACGGTAGAAGCCTGTAGGTTCTAGCGGATACCGTCAGCCTCGATTCATTGCATAAAATCGCCACCAGCGACTTGCCTGGGTAGTAGATGTTGTTTGTCTGCGTGCCTGTCTAGAAGTCAGTATGAGACGGGCCATAGGCGTTGACAGGGCCCACCGACTACTTGCGCGGTGCCCGATATATCACCGGTAACGACCCCGCGATTGTCGGAAATCGCACCGAACTCTTTCGCGCCCGTAGAGACTGTCGGCGTGTTGTCGGGCATCGCATCTTAGGACTGTGCTCATGAAAAATCGTGAATGCGATAATACACTTATAGAAAGAGCACACAGCGGCTAGGGTTGAGCTGAGCTGAGCTGGGCTGAGCTGAGCCGAAGGCCGATCCGCACTCACGTGGCACGGCCCATTAGGGGGTTTCTACCTGGAAACCCAAATTCGCACCGTCATCGGATCTACGTTGCATCAGGCTAACCATAGGACGTATAACGTGTTCCACAAGCGAGCCGATCAAACAAGCGAACCGATCAGTAGCCCCACAAGTTAAGCAATTGATCTACTCTACCAAACTGCAACGCATAGAATAAATAATATATAAACTACTAACGTATTCCATCAGCGAGCCGGCCACATCACCGAGCCGGCCACTTTTGCTTGGCGCACCCATTTTTCCTCATCACCATGCAATGTCTCAACAACACAACGCAATAGCCATTCAAGAAGAAGGCAGAATTGATCTTGCTCTTCGGGCCTATACCTCTAGCCAATTTAAGAGCCTATGGCGCGCGGCTGCAGCCTTCAACGTTAAACACCAGCGGCTCTCTGATCGGCTCCACGGAATCACCTCTCGATCCCAAACGCGACCAAACTGCCATAAGCTCACAGCGACTGAAGAGCAGACGATCGTCCAATATATCCTCAACCTTGACTCGCGAGGATTTGCGCCGCGACTGTGTGAAGTGGCAGATATGGCTGATAAACTGCTGGGTGTACGTGGTGGTAAGCCTGTGGGCAAGTGCTGGGCTGAGCGCTTTGTAACGCGTTCAGAGGCGCTTAAAATGGCCTTCAATCGAGCAAAGGATAGGCAGAGAATACTCCAGGAGGACCCAGAGATAATTGGCGCGTGGTTTAAGCTAGTAGCTGACACCAAGGCCAAGTATGGTGTCCACGACAACGACGTGCACAACTTTGACGAGACTGGCTTTCAGATGGGCGTAATTGGATCAATGAAGGTTGTTACAGGCTCAGAGAGACGTGCTCGGCCAGAGCTAGTTCAGCCAGGTGATCGCGAGTGGGTTACCGTTATCCAGAGCATCTGCGCTGCTGGGTACGCGATCCCGCCATTCATTATCTACAAGGGACGCGTCCACATCTCTGCGTGGTACGAGGAGATAGATATACCAGGCAATTGGAAGCTCTCAGTCTCTGAGAATGGCTGGACAAATAACGTGCTTGGCCTGAAGTGGTTAAAGCACTTTGACGCGCACACAAAGGCGCGTCAGGTGGGGGTGTATAGGCTGCTCATTTTGGACGGCCATGAGAGCCACCTCAACCAGGATTTTAAGGACTACTGCCTTAAACACAGGATCCTCACCCTCTGTATGCCAGCCCACGCTTCACACATCCTTCAGCCGCTTGATGTGGTCTGCTTCTCGCCGTTGAAGCGCAAGTACTTCCAGGGCGTCAGAGACTTGGCACGCCGGCGCGTCTTCCATATTAACAAGGAAGGCTTCTTACCAGCCTTTAGAGACGCGTTTTTCGACGTGTTTACAGACAAGAACTGTCAAAGGCCTTTGAGGCATCAGGACTAGTCCCTATCAACGCGCAGGTGGTGTTAGATCGCCTTGAAGTACGGCTGCGCACCCCTCCTCCACCCCCACCACAAGACACGCCATGGCAATCAAAGACACCAAGCAATACACACGAGTTTGGATCTCAGTCAAAGCTCGTAAGCAGCTCTATAACTCGATCGCCTGTTACAGCCCAGGCTGGCTTCTCTCAGCTTATCAAAGGTAGTAAGCTGATGCTGCACCAAAACGCGCTTCAAGCTGCTCGTATTGCTGAGCTTGAAGAGCAATTAGCAGTAATGACTAGGCGTAAATCGCGTAAACGGAAGCGGATCCAGCAAGGTGGTACAATAGAGTATGGTGAGGCAGCAGCCCAGGTAGCTGCTGAGGCTTCTATAGCTGCTAATCAGTCGAAGAAGGCTCGTGGTAGTGGTGATCAAGAAAGAGCCCAACCAGCTATACGGCGCTGTGGGAACTGTGGCAGGACTGGGCACAACGCGCGAACGTGCAGAAAAGATATAGAGATATCTTCTAAATCAGATACGAGCACAACATATATAGGCCCTTTGTTTGATAGCGATGAAATTGAAGATGCGTAGCATAAGTTGGCGGTGCCAAGCAAAAGTGGCCGGCTCGGTGATGTGGCCGGCTCGCTGATGGAATACGTTAAGCTATTGTATTGTACCAGTTGATGTCAAAACTTTTTAGTGGGTTGACGATTTCGATGCGGTCTGTTTGTGTCATCGGTAGAGAGAACAGGGGCTTGAAGGACAGAATATGGGACAAGATTTGTGGCAGAAGGATTAATGGGTTTGGTACGTAATAGATTTGCGGCATGAGTTGGAGTGCTAGATGGAGTGGTAGAGGGCTCATATAGGGTAATGGTTGGGGAAGAGTCTTTGTGAACCGATTTCTGTAGGATATAGTCCGTGTGTGGGCGTTTAGGCGGTGGTGATGTGTGTATGTCGGACATATTTGGATCGAGGGTCTGAGGAAGATCGCTTAGCTGAGGTAGCTGTTGGAGGTGATGTCGATAGAGAGTCTCATGATGATTTTTCTAGGAAAGACCAGGAGTCGGGGACGATAAAGACGTAATCTTGTGGGAGTTGTGGTGGGTGGGCCATGATATGGTGATTGAGAAAACCGGCGATTCTGCCTGTACAATTGAACGTAGCGTTGGGCTGAAATTGAGTATTTTGTCTTTCGGCCATCTTCTTGCAGCGCGTCATCCAGGGGTCGACGTGAACAGGGAAGATTGTTGGACTTATAGGCTCTTCGGCACGATGAGGAGAGGAGACTATCGACATGATAGGTATTGTCTTCATTATTGTCCAAGGTGTCCATTTACATCTAGTCGGTTGAGTACTACATATAAAGATGGCGCTAGCAAGGGTCTGTCTGTTTATGTAATCCCAACAGCCGAGTTGTGCCATATTTTCAATTGAGCCAATCACCATTGCTATTGGACAGATCAGAGCCACGAAAAGCCACAATTGTGGTGGCGGGGAACGGAGGGGCCGGGCACGGGGACGGACACGGGAAACTGCGGGGAAGGGGAAGAGTCGAGCATCGAGGTGATGATCAGTCACGAGGTGATCAGTCAGTCAGGTGCCTCAGGTCTGAAGTCTGAAACTCTGAGGTTTTTCAAGTTTCAAGTTTTTTTGTTGGCAGTTGGTCAGGTGATTTAAAGGTTCAGTTTTGTCCTTTTTGGGTTGGAATTTTTGCTTTTTTTAGTTTCAGGTTTTTTGGGGGAGGTTTTTTTCTCGCGCGTCCAGAGAGCCTCTCGTCTCTTCGTTCCTCAAGGCATGTGACCTCGGCTTGTGCGCCTACAAGTCAGCCTTGCAGCCTATCCCCCAGTGCGTCACAGCCGACTTGGTCGTGGATGGATTGAGGGCGCTATAAGGAGTGTAACTCCGTACTGAGCAATTCTGTCGCTTTTCAAAAGCGGAACTCTAATATACTGTTATACCTTATATGACTCTTACTTCTCTCCTCCTCTTCTTAGGTAGCTATAGTTAAATCTTCTCTGGCCTATCTATGAGTTACACTGTGGGTTAGCGCTCCCGCTGTTTAAAGTAGCGCCGTCACAATGATGAAGCGCTTTGCGAGGTTATTGAAGGAGAACGGTAAGTCAAACGAATTAGAAATGCTTAGTCGCGATATTAATGATTCTAGCTCTTGAGTCTCATTCTAGTTCAACCAGAACGGACGGGCTACCCGAAGGCGATACTCCAGAGGCAAAGGTTGCGCGCAGCGTAGTATGTTTTTACCCTGCGAACATCAATTTTCGACTTGGCTTAATAATGAATGTGATAGAAACTCTTCTGCGAGACCCCGAGTCCTGACGATTCGGTGAGTATTCACGATCCTACCATTGGCAGCGCCGCAGCGCATACCTAACAGACTCTGTGAATAGTATGGCCAAGGCAACGAAGTCCTCCAACTCCCCATCATTGTCGCAGGGGCTGAAGAATCACCTACCGCTGCTGCCATAGCAGCGGAGCAGATTCGCAAATACTTGTCCATGAACAATGTTGCACGTCCAAATGTTCCATACAATGCTATCGTGCTCATTCGGATTCTGGCGGACAACCCGGGTCCTACGTTCACCCGCAACATTGATTCCAAGTTCGTCTCTACTATCCAATCCGTCCTACGGAGCTGCCAAGATCGAAGTATACAGGCATTCCTTCGCAAAACGATAGAGATGCTGTACCGGGACAAGGCACATGATAATAATCTAGCCAACCTATTTGCGATGTGGTCCAAAGAGAGCCGCAAGCCCAATTTAGTCCTACTAGACACGTCCGTAACCTCCGTCCCAGAAGAGAACCATTCCATATCGTCCGCAGTAAAGAGGCCTCTATCCGATTCAACAGCAAAGGGGCATGATGACTCAAGCTCTGAAGTGGTGCACCAGGATGTTCTAGCTACATATTCTCCAGTTCCTCGTAAAGAAGACAGCCATTCCAATCCTGATCAGGCTCTTTCGCCTTTCTCATTACGGAATCAATTCATAGATGTCACAAGTGGCCGTCACGATATGGGAAATGCATCTGATATCGAGGCTAGAGATGGTGAAAACCTGCAGTTTACCAGTGCCGATGCACTTTCATTCCAAGAAACAGATTTTCAATCTCATAACCCGTTCTCTACAACACCACCTAGCACTAAATATCCCGAACTTTTCGTAACCGACGACGATCTACTTACACAAGAGATTGACGAAAATCCCTTCTTGGGATTTGGGATAGGGAGACAAGACAATATTGGTTATAGAACTTACAACGCATGCGGTATGTAAAAGGCTTGCTTGACGGAATATCTTTCTACTATGCCCCTTGCTAACCTAATACGCTCCTATAAAGAACGTTGTCAAAAGAAAAACCTTGAATGTCGGGCACCATTGCCACAGAAGCCAGGGGACATGTGCACCAATTGCATTGGTTCAAACGAAGCCTGCGCTTTCCCAGTTCCCCTTTTGCCGTTTGGGGATGAAGCCTTAGAAGTTGGTATCAATATACCAGACCGACCACAGCACAATGAGAAGCATTATTTTGATAGATATAAGCCCCATGTACGCCCAAGTTCAGGTCATTCGGTAGAATGGAATGCTAATTCGGCGACCGTCGTGGGATCGTCTGCTCCGCATTCGATGCTGGGAATACCTATAGAGGGGTCTTCCAAGATTGCAGTACGCTCTGCTGATACTGAACTGGACGATCAATTGAAAGCTAAAAGGAGAAGAAGAAGAGAGAGCCACAACTTGGTTGAGCGCCGACGCCGAGATAATATTAATGAACGTATTGCAGAAATGGCTAAGCTCATACCTGCCCACCGGCTTCGAGAGTCACACTCCACACTCTCTTCAAACAAGGATAAAGACTTATCTGAGGAAGAATTCAAACCAAACAAGGGTGATATTCTTCATGCTACAGTCAGCTGGATCCGAGATCTACTGTGGGTTGCTAGAGTGGGCGAAGAGTACGAGGCCGCTATTACGGCATCCTTAATAAAACTCGGAGGCAAAGACTTCTCTGCACTTGGCTCTACACCTGAGGGAGTAGCTATGAAAGCGGAGATAAAACAAGTTTTAGAGGACGTAAATATCTCTCCTACTACCGGGTTTAAATATAGTCGGCCCCTGGATTCGAGATCTGCGGTCCCTCTCACCGACAAAAGCCGACTCCAATCACTGGAGCTAGAGAATCAAGAGCTAAAACTTGAGATTCTTCGACTCCAAACTAAACCCGAACCTGATCTAATACTTGGCGAAGTCACAGCGAATCTATCCGCTCCGTCTATTGCAAAATCAGCTGTATTGTTTACCGCTTACTTTGCAATCATTAGCTTCCTTAAGCTGCATTTTTATGCTGCAAGAAAACTGAAATATGAGGACTTAGGACGGTGGTATGAGTCGCTAGTGGATTTTCTTCACAGGCGATGTGAACGAAAGCTGGATCCAAAAAAGCGTCGGGTTCGATGGAAATGTGTAAGTTTAGCCTCCTTCCTCAAACCAACCAGCCCTTTCCGTTGAATTATACTTAACGTTGATGCAGCGCTGCGGAAAGCGTTTATATGATGATTTCATAGAGCTAGAGCATGGCGGAATTGCGGCCTTGCAAGCATCGCTCAACCAAGTGTATTCCCAAGCTGGCACGCAGAGTGGTACAGCGGGTAATGCTCGCGGTGGATCAAACTTACGCATGCTCCGTTATCTGCAGCAGCTTATACACCCAAGACAAGGAATTCGGAACATAGAACCTCACGGCTCTCTTCCGTTTCACGAGACGCAGAACGCACCGGATGACCGATCCAAGCCCAGCCCGAGCTCTGACGAGGAGATATTTGACCTCAATCTTTTGATTCAACGCGGGCGCTACGCGAATAGCTTCGTCCCACTTGACCTCCGTCACATCCAATCCGACCAGGATGTCTTCAACCAAATGAGAGCCAGTCGTGAACGCACTGTCAACCGCTGGTGCTGGCTACAATACTTCAACCTGCGAGCCCTTCGAAGAATTCAATTTGTGCAGTTTGTCATGCATAAACTCGAGTACGTTGATGTTAAGAAGGTCGACGACATCCCGCCCCACGACAAGCTTGGCGAGTACAAGTATGTCTATACGCCAACTCCGGCTAAATATATCCCGCCTGTCGGCACGGAGTACATGACACACCTGTACCACCACCCGGATCATGCCGAAAACAACCGTGGTGTATTGCTTCCACTATTTCCTAAGAAGATCGAGGAACGACTAGCTGTCTGCAAGCAACAGGGCATGTGTACGGGTTGGGGAGTGCAGTTCGTTGAGGGCTGGAACTGGGTACGGATATTGACACTTGCATTTGTGCTGTTTACGGTGGGAAGTGTGACTTTTGCGGTGGCGTGGTGGAAGCTGGAACATGATTTGCAAGGCGCATTTGGTGTCGCTTCGTATATAAGTACATTCCTAGCGCTCACGGTGGGATTGATTCAGGTCCGATTGCAGTCTGGATGATGGTCCTGGCTTTACGATATGCCTTGAGGAACGAAGAGACGAGAGGCTCTCAGGCCGCGCGCAAGAGAGAAAACACCCCACAGAACTCTGAAACAAAAAACCAAAAAAACCAAAAAAAACCTGAAATTTAAGAGCTCCAACTCAGCACCTGATCACCCTGTGATCGGCCCGTGCTCAACAACCCTCTCCTCTTAGGCTCACACGCGGAGAATGCCGTGCGCGAACTGACGAGTGAGAGATCA
This sequence comes from Pseudopyrenochaeta lycopersici, assembly GCA_003313425.1. Taxonomy (NCBI): domain Eukaryota; kingdom Fungi; phylum Ascomycota; class Dothideomycetes; order Pleosporales; family Pseudopyrenochaetaceae; genus Pseudopyrenochaeta; species Pseudopyrenochaeta lycopersici. Next base: position 445,594 of record NHZP01000040.1, on the reverse strand, counting down.
GCCCGGCTTTTTCTGGGCATGGTCACCTCTCCATCTTTGAATAGCTACTCCGCCCCGTCGGCATTTTTCTGATGGCGTTTCATGACCTCGGTTCTTGTGTATATGCGCTTTCATTGATACCTACGCGTCTATCGGGTTGTGACTATGCCAGTTCCATGTTTCCGCCTCCCTGATTGTCGCTTCACTGAGCTCTTCCAGCCTCGTTTCCGCCTCTATCATATTCTCTGGAACAGTATTGCCTATGATATCCATTTCTCGCGCCTTTGAGAGCAGCATTATACCATCTAGAGACCTGCACCGTGATACTTGCACGTAGAGACTCTAAGGATCGCAGCGGCTAGGCACCGCCCGCCCTTCTACGTTCATCGTCCTCGTCCCCCGCAACTCCACCGCAACGATATCAAGCGTCCGGCCCTGCACTTTATAGTCTGTGCAGGCGAAGGCGGCAGCGCATGGCAGCCCCCTACAAATGACGTCGGTTCTCTGCCATGGCCTTTTGCGCTGGCATTCCAGCTTTACACTGAGCGGTGTTATGAGGATGGTACCGGGCGGCATGCCGACAAAGTGGAGATCCTTCGTCGATTCTGACACGAGAACTATCGCTGCCGGCGGGCCGAAGTGGATGATTGTATTTTCGGAAATGGGGTAGCCTGGGTATGCCCTGTCGAGAATCACGTCCACTGCTGCGTAGGCAGCACCGTTCGAGACCTTCAGCCCTAAATGGGTGTTTTTGTTCACGACCACAGGCATGCCGGCTGCGAACATGAAAACGGCTGGTACAGGTATGCTGCTGTCATCACCGTAGCTCAACACTATTAGCGCTTCCTCTTCCGTCGGTTGGACGCCCTTCCATTTGTGTTCAGAAATGAAGATCCGGAGCAGCACCTCATGTTGTCTCTGAAAGGACAGCACCGCCTCTATGTTAAGGTGCCATCTGTTCAGATTCAAAGGAGTCACCACCGTGATCCCGGACTCCCACGGGACTCGCTCGCCCTCTCGATAGCAAGTGTTATTGAGGAGGTTAACGTCGTTCTGGTCGCATATGCCCTCTCGGATCCTCTTCAGCACATGTTGCAGCTGCGGATCGGCCGCGGCCCCCGCGGTGCCGGCCTGACCCAGCAGTCTGGCGACTATCCTAATAACTTTTATAAATAACGCGCTATACCTTATAGTATAAAACTACTTAAGTATACTATATACGTAACTTTATATACTATACTAATATACTTAGTAACCTAGTTACTAAAGGTATCTTAGCTAGAATTAGATAAGCTTAGCTAGAAAATCTAAGTATAAAGGTAGATAGATAGGACCTCCTTATAAGGTATTAAAACTACTAAGTATATCCTACACAGTACTATTAAGTCTTACTTTACTAGAGTTTTAACTATTTAATTTATTATTACCTATCTACCTTTACATACCTTATTACCCTCCTTTGTATCTTACTATCTTAACTAATATAAGAGGCTTAGTTACTTCTACTATACTTAAGGCTATAATTAAAAAAGAGAAGTTAGCTATAGCCTCTATTCCTACATAATACTAGATCTTATATAATTTATATACTAAGAGTTTATAATATACTATTTTAAGTAGTCTTAAGAACCTAAAATACTAGTAGATATAACTTTATATTATATATAAATAGTAGCCTTAGTAAACTTCTTCTTTTTAATTATAGCCTTATACGTACTAGGAGTAACTAACTATCTTATATAAGTTAAGATTATAGGATATAAAAGGTATATAAAGGTAGATAAAGATAAATAAGTAACTATAAAATAACTAGTTAAAACTCTAGTAAAGTAAGATTTAATAATATAATATAGGATATACTTAGTAAATTTAATACCTTATAAAAAGGTCCTGTCTATCTCCCTATATACTTAACTTTCTCTAGCTAAGCTTATCTACTCTTAACTAAGATACCCTTAGTAGCTATATTACTAAGTATATTAGTATAATATAAACCCTTAACTCTTATCCTTACTCTTACTTTTACCCTTTAGCGCTAGTCTATAATAGGATTATTTCTAATACCTAAGGTCTGCGCTATATACTTCCTCTCTTACTTACTTATACTACGTAAGACCTCTCCTAAACTTTATAGACTATATTTAACTTAGCTCTAGAAGGTCCTTAAAATACTATTTTAAGTAGCCTTAAGCCCTAAGAATTAGTATCTGTATAGAACTACGTTAATAGCTTTTATATTAATCTGTTACCCTTACTCTTACTCTTACCTTTTAGCGCTAGCCCTAATTTAAATTATTTCTTACACTTACTAGTCTAAATTTAAATTATTTCTAACACCTGCCCTATACTCTGCCTTTACTACTTGCCTACCTACTGTCTCTCTAGCCTGCCTACACTGCTCGCACCCTCTTCTATCTATCTACACTGCCCTGTAACCTCTCTAGCCTGCCTATACTATCTGTAACTACTTCTGCCTGCCCTGCGCGCGCCTACGCGCTGCCTCTCCTACCTACCTACACTGCGCGTAACCTCTCCTACCTGCCTATAGTACGCAGTAACCCTTCCTTACTCTTACTCTTACCCTTACCCTTACTCTTACCTCTTAGCGCTAGTCCTAATTTAAATTATTTCTAACACCTGCCCTATGCTCTGCCTTTACTACTTACCTACCTACTGTCTCTCTAGCCTACCTACACTGCCTGCACCCTCTTCTATCCATCTGCATGACCCTGCGACCTCTCTAGCCTGCCTACACTGCCCGCAACTGCTTCTACCTGCACTGCGCGCGCCTGCGCGCTGCCTCTCCTGCCTACCTACACTGCGCGTAACCTCCCCTACCTGCCTATAGTACGCAGTAACCCTTCTATTTACCTATACTACGCCCTATCTCTCTTATTTAGTAAGTTTGCTGCCTATATAGCGTGTTTATAGTCTGCTACGTGTTACGCGCAGACTTTTAATTTTCTCTAAGTCCCCCTCGCACGGACCCCTACACCTAACACTTTTTACGCATAACTATATCGCTTCGCTCTCCTCTTTCTTTTTCCTATTTAAAGCGGTTAGCGAAACCCTACTATTATTCTCTCCCTATATAATATTATATTACTTTACTCTCCTCTTTTATAACCTATTTAAAGTAGTTAGCGAATCCTTACTATCTTTCCTCTACTATACTCTATTATAGTACTTTACTCTCCTCTTTTATAACCCTATAAAACTAGTTAGCAAATCTCTACTATCTTTCTTACTTAATACTCTATTGTATTGCTTTGCTCTCCTCTTTCTTACTCCTATAAAAGTAGTTAGCAAATCCCTACTATCTTTCTCTCTCTATACTATATTATATTACTTTACTCTCTTAACTCTTACCTCTATAAAAGTAGTTAGCGAATCCCTACTTTCTTTCTCTCTCTATACTATATTATATTACTTTACTCTCCTAACTCTTACCTCTATAAAAGTAGTTAGTAAATCTCTACTATCTTTCTCTCTCTATACTCTATTATATTACTTTACTCTCCTAACTCTTATCCTTATAAAAGTAGTTAGTAAATCTCTACTACCTTACTCTCTTAATACTATATTTTATAACTTTACTTTCTTTTTTTTTTAATAAAACTATTTACTACTTACTCTTTAACTACTTACTACTTACTTTAATTATTCTTTTAAACTTTAAAACTATTCTTACTATTCTATTCTTTTTAAATTCTTTACCTTCTTCTAATATCTTATATTAAATTACTTTACTTTCTTTTTTCTTTTTCTTATTTAAACTAATTACCTATTGTGGAGTTAACAAGGTGGTTCGGCACAATCCCGCAGTTCTAGTGTTGTGAATGAGAGGTGACGCTGGAATCAAATGTGCGTGAATAACAGGAGCAGCCCTGCCTGTGCAGTCTGCCAGAAACGAAGGGAAGCATAGAGCCTGATTAAAAGTAATAAGCTAAATAGTCTGAAATCTTATTGAATTGACGTAGCTAATGCACTAGCTACTTCGCAAAATCTCAGTTTTGAAGTAAATTATCGTGGTGTGTGGTGCATGATGTTAAGATCTCTCGCATCTCTAAGTCTTATTACTAAATTTCGCTAACAAAGGAAACCTATTATTACCTAATTACCTAGGTACCCTATGTAACAGCACAAACTACCCCTACTTTAAGCTTAGTCCTATTAAGCTTACAACTCCTACTTATTATTCCTTCTCTTTATAAGTAGAGCTACTAGCAGGAGGAGAAGAGAACTAGGAAAAGAAAAAAGAAAGAAATTATTACCCTACAAATAAAGAGAAGGCAGCATAAGCTGTATTTCTGCAGGAGGAGCAGTCCTTATAATTATGCAGGTTCCTTTATAAACTCTTACACTTTATTATTAAATCTCTTAAAGATAGTAGGAAAAATAAAAGAAAACGCGCCTTAACCTTACTATTAAAGACGTAAGTAAGTATACTATTATCCTAGTATCTCTTAAATAACCTAGAGATACTTAGCTAATTAGAGTCTATTAAGTTATACTTAGTAACTACTAATTAGTTAGGCTCTTAATAGTATAGCTAAATTATCCTTACTTCTTCTTCTTAATCTTCTTAATCCTCTTACTATAATAAGGAGTCTACGGTAGTATATATAGATTTAACGCGCCTATGTTAGGTTACGCTCACCTAGAGTAAGAAGACGCGAGAGGAGGTCCTATAGGTAACTAACTAGGCGAATATTAACGCAGCGCCTACTACTATAATAATAACCTTTATAAACTAGTATAAGTTAAAGTCTATAAAGACTTAGTTACGCTTTAGATTAATAAGCGCCTTAGTTTCTCTTTCCTATCTAGTATCCTAGTAGCTTTACTATTAGGATTATTAGAAAGCTTCTTAAGAACCTTATCTAGGGCAGTACGTTATTTAACCTACCTATTATACTTCTACTACTTAGCTTCCTAAGCTAGATTTATACCTTTATTTAAGAAGAATAACCTATTAAGTACACTAAGGTCTTTATCTTCCTTAAAAGTAAGCTTCTTATAATACTAGTAGATAACCTAATACTCTTTAATTATCTTTACTATAGCTTTCTTAGTATCTTTAATAGATTAATAGATTAAACTAGAATTAAGCTAATCTATAAATAAGTTAGTTAGTTCCTCTAAGACTAGTAGAGAGTCCTATCTTAGCTAATAGTTTATAGCCTTAGTAATATTTAATAAGTATACTAGTATAATATCTCTAGAAAAGGCCTACTTAACGCTACTATAGTAATTTAAGTATCTAAAAGGTAACTTTAGCGCAGTAGTTAAGCTTTAAAAGGTAGTAGTAAGCTCTTAATAAGAGCTTATCTTAGGAATCTCTATTATAGTTATATCCTCTTCTACCTTAATAAACTAAAGTAAGATAGTTTATTTTTACTTAGTTACAGGCTTAGTAGATCTATAAGGTAGCCTAGGATTAGAGATACAGATATAAGTAGCCTTATAAGGCTAACTAAGCTATTTAACGTTAGGGAATTTCGCACTATAACTCTCTAGCTAGTCCCTCTTATTATCCTATCCCTTAATATAACTAGTAGAGTTCTTAAGTCTTAAGTTTTCTTACTAGTTCTAGTACTTATAGATAATATTATAAAAGCTACGTAGTATCTACGTATAGTTATCTTTATCTTTATTATTAAAAGAGACGCTTCCTTAGATAATATTGTGCCGTTGCACAGGGTACCTGGGCAATCAGGTGATGATGGGTTTCCTTTGTCAGCGAGATTTGATGATAAGACTTGGAGATGCGAGAGATCTCAACGTCATGCACCAAACGTGATGCACCATGCACCACACACCACGAGAATTCACTTCAAAACTGAGATTTTGCGAAGTAGCTAGTGCATTAGCTACGTCAATTCAATGAGATTTCAGACCATTTTGTTTATTACTTTTAATCAGGCTCCATACTTACCTTCGTTTCTGGCAGACTGCACAGGCAGGGCTGCTCCTGTTACTCACGCACGTTTGATTCCAACGTTACCTCTCATTCACAACACCAGAACTGCGGGATTGTGCCGAACCACCTTGTTAACTCCACAAATAATGGCGAAGCCCAAGGGGCACAACGGTCTGTTCTGGTTAGGCTATGGCTAATAAGAGCAGAAAAAGCCTACATGGCATTGAACTGTCAACGTCGAAAACACAAATATGAGAGCGCTACATTGCGATACAGAGATCATAGGATTACCTAGAAAGAGCTGGGTGTCTGTTTAACCCTGACAAACCTTTAAGAGGGATGGCGCTGTTGCGGCCAGCCTTCAGAACCTTTAAGAGGGATGGCGCTGTTGCGGCCAGCCTTCGGAACCTTAGAGAGGGATGGCGCTGTTGCGGCCAGCCTTCAGAACCTTAGAGAGGGATGGCGCTGTTGCGGCCACCCCCTCTACATTTTTAGAGCCAAGAGTTGACAGGGACCAGCTCTGTTAAGGCTGTATCCTTGTTATCTTGCTATGACAAATTAAGACTTCCTATATAATGAGCGGAAGCTAACTTAGTAACAGAATAGTAATAAGAACAAGAATAAGATAACAGAAAACAGAAACGAGAACAGCTATGAACGATTAAGAAATAATTTAGAAGTAGTACAGTATCAGATTTTAGTTAATTATCAGCGTTAGTAAGGAACTGCCTAGTAGTTGCAGTCTCCTTATTTAGTTATACCGAAGGGCTGCAGCAGCCTATTCAGGATTCAGCCTTCAGCCATCCTCATGGCTGAATCAACACCAGATTCGCTGTCATTCAGATCAGATCTTACGCCGGCTATTAAGGTCATTGAGAAACATACTATGGATACCAGCAAAGTACTTGTGCCTATGAGGCCGGCAAGGAAAGACTTTCTATTTACAGGAAAAGACGTCACTGAGTTCCTAGATGACTTCAATCGCCAGGCAGACAATGGCGGCTATGACGACTATCAAAAGATAAGAATCCTTCCAGACTTCTGTAACACTATGTGCAGAAGCTTCATTAAGAAAATGAGGCCATACAGGGTACTAGACTGGAAGAAGCTTCAAGAAGCAATGAAAGAGCATTGGCACGATCAAGATGTAGCTCAACGCATGGGAACCCGAGCGTTCCTGGAGACCTATGTTTCTGAAACGTCAAGAAAATTCCCAGGACTATCTGAGTATTCAACCAACTTCGCAGCGTACAGTGACGCTTGCATTAAGACAGGCCAGCTACATAGGACAGAGGCTGGCTTCTTTTTCGCCAGAGGCCTTCCAAGAGAAGACCAGGACATGATCTTCATCCACATGCATAAAGGGCCGATTCCAGACAAGCTAGAGAGTTTTAATATTAAGAAGATTTACACGTATCTTAAGCGCGTGTACCGCCAGAGAGAGGGGATGAAACAGATATCCCCTGGCCATGCAGAAAGAGAGGCTAAGCTTGCCCACCAGATCCTGGATTAAGAAAAGAAAACATCAACAGCTGAGCAGCTGAAAGATGCAGTTGATGACTATAAGAAAAGCAAGGTTTAAGAGGAAGCTAGGCCTGCTCTTCTACCCAGTGTAGATCCAGAGGTTCAAGACCTTATTTCAGCCCTCAGCGACTGGAAGATTAGCCTAGCTGAGGTTAACGAGATGATGGTTCATCCCAAGCTTAGTCAGATTCTGAGGAACCCAGCTACGTACGCGTACTTCATCAGCCAAGTCGTCACAAGAGATAATGCCAAGCAGCCACTATCGGAAAGGAATAATAGCTCGTACATGACGACGGCTCCTCGCAACTTGAATCCTCAGCAAGGCGCGATCACTATCCAAGGCCGTGAATATCGAAACACTTGTAATATGTGCAACCTCCCTGGTCACATTGCGAGAGAATGTGAGCTATATCAGCTGCTTTTGCATCTTGGCTGGATTAGCTTTGAGTAGAACAGGGAAGTTAGATATAAGACTTACTATTTTGGTCCTTCGCACAAGAGGTTAGGGCAAATCCAAGGAACTGCACCCCGAACGCTGCAGCTCCATTAGTTGAAACAGAAAATTCAGGAGTATTACGGAGTTACTAACGATGTCCTGGATCAGCCAGCGTCGGCAGTATGTCCGGAGAAGTTTGATGGAGTAGACTTAAGGCCTGCTCAATATCGAAAGCTTAGACTACCAGCTGTGCAGCAACAGAAGGTGGTTAGTCCTAATACGAATACGATTGCAGAAGATAGATATGGCAGGACAGCCATAAGCCCGGCTAAGGACCTACTGAACTTTCAGAACGTCAGGATATTGCCAAGAGGCTCGACTGAAGCGTGTTTTGCCCTCGATGAGGTCACATCTCAGGACATTATTCTTGATGCTTTTGAGGAAGGAGCAGTGAATGCTGGCTCAACTCATGCAGCAACACGCTCTTAAACGCGTCAGAATGTCGGGAAAGATCCAGTTCTTGAGAAAGTCAGGCAGAGCAAAGTGCAGAAGCAAGCTCCTGCCAAACCTCCTCATTCTGAGCAACCAAAGCGAGTTACAGTCAAGGACCATCGTATGCCTGCTATAAGGGGTAACACTGCATTCGAACCAATAGATATTGAGGAATTTGAGCGAGTGGAGCCGATTCCATTCGCCAGCCAAGCCCATGACAAGCCATTCTCTCTCATACAGCCTCTAGACGACGATAGAAGCTTTCAGGATTTAAAAGCTGAGCCTAAATTTGTTAGTCAGAACAAGAAAAAGAAGAACCAGAATAACAGCCTTACTAACACGGAGCTCCGTCATTTGCTAGGCCCGCATCCGAACTGTATCACCACCACTATGCTGCGTCAGGAGGTGCGTAGTGTAACTTTTAGGGACCTTATGAGCCAACATCAGCTTCGAAAACAAGTTAGAAATATATTAAAAGCGATTAATGAGCCTGCCGCGTCGTTAGCCAGCGTGAACGCCGTGGAATTAAGTATTAGGCCGGCCAGCCAATCAGCAATCGCCAGGTTAGCTAAGCGAGACCTGTTGGAACCTGATTGGCTGACACTGCAGTGCCTTACCCCGCACAACCCCGCGTCCGCCTATGTCATTAGGGATGTTCGGAGGCATTTTTCTGATGAAGAAAAGGTTAAATCAAATCAAGTAGAGACGGTTGGTCTCGAAAAAGGACCGAATTTGGAGCTTAACTCAATACAATTTAGGACTTTCAATGCACAAACTAGGCATAAAGCCCCAGGAACATATAACACTTGGCATGAAGCTTCAGTTAATCCTACTGAACAAGAAGCCACAATAATTCGAAAGAAGATAGGCATAGCCTACGTGCAGTATAACCTTCTAACCTGCTAGGCCTCATTCAATAGGCATGCAGTGAAGTGTCTTATTAACACTGGCGCACAGATGAACCTTTTAAGATATAGTGCGGCCAAGGCATTAAAGCTTACATATGAAGACTATGAGCAAGGTAGCTCGCATCAAGATGGAGTGGTTACTGCGAATGGAAGCACTGATCCTTTTATAGGAACTGCGTGGAGTGTCCCAGTTAAAGTAGGGGAGGTGACTGTTGTTAGTCACTTCAGGATCGTTCGAAACCTGACGAGATCAGCGATTTTGGGTGGACCTTAGTGCGCTTCAGCAAGGTTATTAATTCAGTATAACGTATATGGAAGGATCACGTGCAGGATCATTTCTAAGAATAGAGACAGGAACGCCGTCTTTATAGCCTCTGATCCTGCTCCGCTGCATCCAAGAAACTATGTACCGACTCCTGAAGATAAGGAAAACACGTAGCAGACACCCTTTCTGGGGAGGAGTGTCTAGATTTGAGTAGAAGATACCTAGGACGATGTTTCAGTTCAGAATCTTATTCATCTTATGCTCAGGTTAAGTATATTCAGGAGGCTGAGTTTGTGAAAGCTTCTGTTGGATTTAGCGAATTTTCACCTATTTTTACGACTAATAATAAGCAGCGATTTAAAGAATAGGCAAAGCAAGTAATAAGCTATAGAGTTAGAGCCTCTGAGGATCCTTTAGCAGTGCGAGAATTAGAGTCTTTTTTAGTTATGTATGAACTTAACCGTCAGGCGCAATGGGAAAAGAGAAGGAAGTACACAGGCAGTCAGGTTAATACCCTGCATAAGAGGGTAGCTGACAAGGTGCGACCTGTGGATATTCCTGCGGCATCAGATATTAAGGAGTTTAGGCGTGAGGATTGGAAGCGACATGCTGTTAAACTGCAACTCTTAAGAAAAAGTCTGAGACCTCCTAATATAGGGCCTTTTGATCACCTTTTTGAATGCAGACATGCAGCATTCCTACGGGGCACAAGATTGACACCAGAAAGGCTAGCCTCACAAAAGTTTGGATCTGAGTTAACAAAATTGGAAGTTCAGCTATTTATTGAAATGTTAATGAACAGAGAAGGCGCGATCGCTTTTACTTTCTCTGAGACAGGACGAATTATTGAGGATGTATGTCCTCCATATAAGATACGGACTATTGAACATAAAGCTTGGCAAGAAAAATCGTTCCTAATAGCGCGAGCTGTTGAGGAAGAGGTAGTTACAATGTTTAATGACAGACTCAATAGAGGGGTACTGGAAAGATGCGCTAGTCAGTACAGAAACTTATGGTTTCTGGTCAAAAAGAAGGATAAGAGTTATCGGATGATACTTAGGTTAATTAAGATGAACGCAGTGTCTCTTAGGGATGCTAATCTGCCTCCGACAGCAGATGAATTCTCTGAGCGTTTTAGTAGATGTCGTATTCTGTCTCTTATGGATCTATTCTCAGGATATGACCAGATCACACTTCATCTAGACAGCAGAGACATGACTGCCTTTCATACGCCAGTTGGTTTGCTTCGATACTGTACGATGGTTCAAGGCGCGACCAACTCAGTTGCGGTCTTTTAGCAAGTAGTTATAAAGATTATAAAGGATTATTAGCTATATACTATTCCTTTTATAGACGATATTACTGCTGGCGGTCCTAAAACTAACTATGGAGGAGAAGAAGTATTTCCTGGAGTAAGAAGATATGTGTTGGAACACATTCAGTAGCTAGACAGGGCTCTGGCTGACGTAGAAAGAGCTAGAGCTACAATTTCAGGTAAGAAGTGTTATTAGGGAGTCTCCAGATTAGGGGTAGTTGGATATAAGGTTACTGCGCAAGGAAGATATCCAGATCGACAGAAAGTAGCTAAGATTCTGGATTAGCCAGAATGCAGAAACGTGAAAGAAGTAAGGGCGTTTATGGGTATCTATGTCTACTACAGGATATGGGTGCCTAGCTTTGCTATTCGCGCGAAGCCCCTGTTCTAGTTAATGAGGACTGGCGTTAAATAGACATAGCAGGGGGCTCAATAAGAGGCTATGCGTACCTTAAAGCAATACATTACTTCAGCCCCAGCGTTAGCGAGTCCTAATTATAAGAATAGAGGTATACTTTTTATGGCAGTAGACGCGAGCAAAGAAGGCGCAGGCGCGTCTCTTGAACAGATTAGAGCAGACGGAAAAAGACATCCGTGTCGATTTGAAAGTACAATATGGTTAAAAGCTAAGAGCCTCTGGCACTTAATAAAGCTTGAGTGTAAGGCGGTATTATAGGCGCTAAAGAAATTCAGAACCTAGCTATATAGATAACATTTTACTATTAAAACGGACGCGTAGACGCTCATTTATTAACTTAATAGATTATCGCCTAACGTTCCTAGGTCAGTCTAAAACAGGTGGCTCGCAGCTATCCTTACCTAGGACTTTAACATTAAGCATATTCCTGGAAAGAAGAATGTTGTTACTAATGCGTTGTCACGTTATCCGAAGCTAGAAGGATAGGAACAGCCAGACAAGACTGAAGACGACCTCGAAGATTTTATTAAAAACCTGGTCGCTAACCTTAAGTTTACCTCGCCTGCTAAGACGAGTAGGGTACTGAATAAGTAATACTCAGACAAGTTAGAAGCGATTACTTAGTTCTTAACAAGATTTAAGAAGCCTGAAGGCCTCACGAGGGCACAACTTTAAGCATGGAAAAAGAGGGCGATGAATTTCTTTGTGCGAGAAGGCTATCTGTTCCGGAAGTCTATAAGGAATATAGCTATTTGTCGAGTTGTGGATAATCCTGATCTTAAGACTGCAGCTATATGGGAAGTACATTAACAGATTGGTCACAGAGGAGTGAACGGCGTCTATTCAATGCTTGCTCAACGATACTGGTGGGAAAGGATGCATGAGGAGGTGCGACGCACGATTGCATCATGCGAACAGTGCCAGCGAAGATCATTAAGTCGCAAGCAAGAGATGCTGACGAATACCTACTGTCACGCGTTATGGGAACGAGTTACTATGGACGTTGTTTACATGCCGCATTATTAAGGAAAGAAATTCATCATAATTGCACGAGAATACCTTAGTAGATGGCCAGAGGCACGAGCAATAGCTGACAACAAGTCATCCACTGTCGCTAAGTTTTTATATGAGGAAATCTTGTGTTGCTGGAGCATGACAAGGACGCTTACTGTGGACGGCGGGCCTGATTTTAGAAAGGTAGTCAAAGCCCTTACTAAGATTTATCGTATTAGGAGGATCTAGGTATTAGCATATAACCCTTAGGCTATGGGAAAAATTAAGGGTGGTCACAAGCTAATATACAACGCACTGGCAAAGCTTCCTGGACCTTAGGTTAATAATCTTCCGACGGTATTGTAGGCAGACAGAATTTCTACTTAGAGTCAGACTGGATATTCTCCTTATTAGTTAGTCACTAGTCAGAATCCAGTACTTCTGATTAAGCTTGCTCTTCTAATATGGCAGACATTGCCATTCAGACAAGTAACATTAAGAGGCCAGTTATTGGCAGTGCGAGCTATGCAGCTAGATTTGAGAGATCAATTTCTTAAGGACGCAGTGTTAAGAACTGAGCGCCTACGACGCGAAAAGAAGGAATATTGGGACAATCACAGGGAGATTCGTTAAGAAGAAATTAAAGACGATAACTTCGTACTGATGTGGGACTCAGCTAGAGACATTAACATGTTAAGAGACAAGAAGCTTACGAGCAGATGGCTGGGACTATACAAAGTCTTTCATGCTAACTAGGATAAAGGTAACTATTAACTTATGGACCTTGACAGCACGCGATTTAGAAACACTACCCTAGGATAGAGACTTAAACTGTGGGTACCTCGAGATGAAAGCAAGGTCGCTTAGGAGCATTAAGGTCGTGCAAAACTATGGGATCCTTCGTTGTGGGATGCTGAAGCCGACTTTTCACCACCGCCTGCTTAATCTAATAACTCTTAAGATGATAAGTTTACAGTTATTAAAAATCCTGACCAAGACGCGATTCAGTCACAAGAGAAAGAGAATAATCCTCCTACAGACTTGGATTCATCTGAAGATATGATACAGCTAACTGCGCGCAGCTATCCTATTATCATACCAAGATCTTTAACAGAGACTAAGAGACAACAATACGTTCGAATACCTAATTTAGAAATTAGTTCTGACTCAGAAGATGAGCTTGCTTAAGCCTAGGGGACGGGCTTTTATCTTAAAGCAGGGGAGGGGCTGTATTTCCTTTATTAAATTTTCGCATATTTTTACATATTCAGCATCACACACACGCAGCGCAACCTCCCAGACACATAAAAATGAGTTAAAACTGAACGAAATATCATTTAGAGCCGCTAGGAGGTCGATCTCCTGGTTGCGCGATCGAAAATGGTGGAGAAACCAGGGTGTTGAAGGATCTGGCCAATCAGCAATCGCCAGGTGAGCTTAGCGAGACCTGCTGAAATCTGATTGGCTGGACAACTTGATATCTGCGCCAACAGCAGCAACGCAACCACGAGATCACGGAGCGACAATTCGAAGATGCAGAATCAATTGAAGGAGGTGGAAGATAAGATGATTAATATTTTTAAGTGTGAAGGTGAGTTTATAGCTGCGTTTGGCAGTAAGATGAGACCCGCTCAGGAAACGTTCCTAAGTGGCCAACTCTTAAGAGGACCCGCTATGCCAGCTAATCAGGCAACAGGAAGGAGTTAAAATAATAGCAACTTTACCTTTTACTACGTCGTCGAGCCTTAGCGGGGCTTTCAAGTAAAGTTGGGGAGGGAAAGATACCCTCCGCCGCTCGAACCCCCTCCAAATCTCGAGCCTGTGGTTGATCCTACAGGGCCTGAGTTTCTCTTTCTTGCTTCCTGTCACTATCTATTGAAACTTTCTGAGGTAGACACACGAGTGCCTGTCAGGTACAAACTTCAAGCGATGTCACAGCCGCCTCAGACACCCAAACAGCCTGGGAAGCGTCCACTCCCACTATTAAACCCAAATCCTCAACCAACCACAACTATAATTAAGCCTGCGCCGACAGAGATCATGCGATTTACTAGCAAAGAAGCTATTAAAGACTACGGAACTGAGCTTAAGCGTTATAGTAACGTTAAAGTCCCTTAGCACGCAGGGATTACAGTAGACACTTAGGTTCGAAGCTTGCTGCAAGTCTCGCCTGTTGAATAGAAGGGTATAGTAGATGATTAGATAGTGGCCTTAGCGACTTACTTTAATAAGACTTCAACCCTTATTATCGCGACTAGAGAATTTCTGAAAGGAAGACCGAGCCTAATATCGCAGTATGGAGGCATCGCTGCTTTTAAGCAGCAATATCCTATACTTAAGGACATAGACACTTACAAGAAGAAGAGGAAAAAGGAGACAAAGAGCGCGTTTGCCTATCTGGACGAACACCATCAGCATGTACTGAGGCAGGTTCTCATTCCATATTCCGTTCAGGTGGTGTACTTGCACTCTAGCGTGACAGCAGTCCAATAGTTACTGCGCAGGACTTCGCTGGACAACCTCGCTCCCTTCCTTAACACAGCTCTTTACTATCAACGATAATCTGCGAGGAGGAGGCAGGATAGATTTGTTAACATCACTAACTAGGAAGAAGTACGTCAGCAGATAGCTAACATGCCTGCTTAGATAAAGAAGTATTATAAGGATAGCAACGCCGAGTTGCGCGGCATCGTTAACAAGCACAAGATGCCTGCCTCCAAGATCACAGCCAACAATATAGACACGCGCTCTAGACAAGGGTACCTTAACTAGATATTCTAGACAGAGGCAATTAAATAGTATAGAAAGTAATTACATGCAGGGACAAAGCTTCCTCTGAATGTGCCTATTCCACCTAAGTAGCTGCGGGAGAATTATTTCAGGTATCATAAGCAGACTAAGTTGCTTCTTCCTGCTGCTAGCGATAGCAAGAACGATTCTGCGACTGAGGCTGGCGTCTAGACGACAGCCTTAGCAATAACTGCCTCTAAACGTGCTAGAAGCTAAAGCCCAGCCACTTCATCAAACATTAGAGGGCGCACGCAAGTCATTAAGCCTTCTAGTCTTAGTTATCGACGCATAAGCAAAGAATTTAGAAGCGACATCCAGAATGAGCTAGAGAAGCTAGGCGAGCCTTAAACAGACAGGCTGTCTGTTACAGCTGAAAGCATTCAAGAAATCCAGCCAGAAGAACGACGTTTAAGAGGAAACAGGCGCACTCAACAACAAGTTAAGGCAGTAGAGGCCCTTTAAGAGAAATTCCGTCTTAGGCGGCGTTAGAGATTTCCCTCTACGCAGCCTCTCACTCCAAATAAGATTCGCGTAAGAGACTCAGAGTCAGTAAGGCAGTTACGCGAAGAGTCAGAAATGCTGCTAGCAACACTTAACAACAGTATTAACGTTCGAGACTCAATTAAAGAAGACATCTCGCTTGAAACCAGCATCACAGTAAAATCGCGCAAGGGATGCAACTGTATAAACAAACAGTCTGCTCTAGTCAAGATGACCGCGTCGCTCACGTCTAGGAAGTTGAATGATGGTGAGCGCGTCCAGCTGATTGATACCTGGTATCGAGAGTGTGTGAATTTCAGCACTCTCAAGGATAGGCAGGGTAGTCAGGTATTCGACCATCGCAGGGTGTGCTGGCAACATTACTGTTACGTGGCTGGCAAGATGGGCCTGCTTACTCAAAGCCTCAGCATTTCAAACACAGTTTAGCTGCTCAAGATACTATACCATCGTCAGGATCGATAGGGTCAGCTTCAATCGGACCCAGTAACTCAAGTTCTGTTCTCAGCCCCGTTTCGAGGAGACTATACGCATCAAGACCTGAAGAGCTATCGTTATCGCCCGGCAAAAGTTCAAGTCCAAATTAACTGGGACGAAGTTGCTAAGGCTCTTGATTAGGGAGTATATGTTAAAGCATTCAAGGAATACGGCAGCATTACCTACGACGCCTTCAGCTGGATTTTTGAGGATCCTGAGCTAGTCTCAATCCTTGATCAAAGTTTTGACATGTACCTCTACCACACGCGGCTAATTGATAGTAAAAGCAACCTTAGCTGGTGTCGGGTAATGTATTATTCGTTGATACAGCAGCTTGTGCGAGGTGACGTTAAATACTGGCTACTGTACGCAGTCTTGCGAAAAGAGCCTAACCTAATTTCCTACCCTTACTACACGAAATACACCAAGCCTGGGGATAGGACTTACTTCCGTTACGTTAACTTAAACATCTCTGAGGCTGTATACTCAGGCAGAGGCGTGGACATTATCCAAGGAAGCGTCTCTTTTAACGATGAAGACAAAGACAACTGCACGCAGATACTACGTGGCTTTTATAATATCATCCACAAGTACCAGAACTGGCGAGAAAACTCAGGACTTAAGAACTCCACTAGTTACATTAAGGGATAGGACGATAAGAGGGACTGGCCAGAGAGTTGCAGTGCGAAATTCCCTGACGTTGAATGGTTCAGTCAGCCTTGCAAGGCTGGTCACGTCCGCATCTCTGATCCTAGGCTGCCTCATGGATCTACTAGGCCTGCAACTAAGCAACGACGAACTATCTTGCCTTAGTTTGTCAAGGTGGAAGAGGACATGACTACGATGGAGATTCCTGAGATGGGCTCCTATCAAGAGCTCGCTGCTGCCTTTCAAAGCTTGACTGCCGCGCCAAAGTCACCGTCTGGACACTCAAATCACTATGGCGGCGTCAAGTGGGCCTTTCCTAGAGATATTACACCAGTGTACTCGTTAAACATTGCTAAGGCTGTAAACTGCCAGCTAAGATGGGATTCTCTGCTAGTTTTAGAGGAACTGACTAACTTGTTCACGGATCAGCCTAACCCTAGTTTAATCCGTCAATTTATCAAGGATACTAGGAAGGCTACGGTAAAGATAATTAAAGAGCATTAGGTTGTCTGCCAGCATTATGAGAAGCTTGCTTTTAGGGAAGACAAAGACATCGGCGTACCTAATAGGTCGTTCTTCTCAAATAAAGGTATAAATCCAGCTCAGGAAGCTAAGTAGTGGAAGCACGATAGGCAGGTTGAACAACGCACTGCCCTAGACAAGGTTCTTAAGGAGCTTTCTAATAATCCTGATAGCAAGGCTGCTAGGATGCTGGACAGGAAAGAGAAACCGAGGCGCCTGTCCATCCGAAGCGCAACTGAGTCTCCACAGACTTCAACTCATGCTGGTTCACGAAGGTCGTCATCGCAGCAACAGGCGCTAGGTCAGTATTCGCCTGGTCAGTCACCTATGGGACCTCCTCCTGCGCCTTCTCGTCCTGGGCAAGCGCAACCTGACATGAGCGCGTCAAATCTGCATGCACCGTCGCAGACTCCTCGTCGTAGCAAGAGGATTAAGGAGATTAAGAAGAAGAAGTAAGGCTTAACAGACTCTGATTAGCTGAGTGCCTCCAGGTCGTTTAAGGGATACTAGGACGATGGCATACTTGCTAGCGTCTTCAACAGTGAGGTTAAGGCGCATTTTCTTTTGTTTTTCCTACTGTCTTTAGGAGATTTAACGATAAAGTGCGGGAGTTCATAAAGGAACCTACATAATTACGAGGACTGCTCCTCTTACAGAAATGCAGCCTATGCTGCCTTCCCTTTGTTCGTAGGGCAATAATTTCTTTCTTTCTTTCTTTCTTTCTTTCCTTTTCCCAGTTCTCTTCTCCTCCTGCTGGTAGTTCTACTTGCGAGGAGAAGGAACGATAAGTAGGAGTTATAAGCTCAATAGGACTAAGCTCAAAGTAGGGGAGGTTTGTGCCGTTGCACAGGGTACCTAGGCAATCAGGTAATAATGGGTTTCCTTTGTCAGCGAGATTTGATGATAAGACTTGGAGATGCGAGAGATCTCAACGTCATGCACCAAACGTGATGCACCATGCACCACACACCACGAGAATTCACTTCAAAACTGAGATTTTGCGAAGTAGCTAGTGCATTAGCTACGTCAATTCAATGAGATTTCAGACCATTTTGTTTATTACTTTTAATCAGGCTCCATACTTACCTTCGTTTCTGGCAGACTGCACAGGCAGGGCTGCTCCTGTTACTCACGCACGTTTGATTCCAACGTTACCTCTCATTCACAACACCAGAACTGCGGGATTGTGCCGAACCACCTTGTTAACTCCACAATATCTACGCCCCTGCCTAAGTATACAGCCTTAGAGATATTTAAGTTAACGTAATAGAAGTAAGTCTTATCCCTAAGCTTAGTGTATTTTATATAGTAAGGGTAAGAAATTAGGTTAGGCCCTTTTTATAAGACTATATATAGTAGCTAATACTTAATATTACCTTATATAAGCTACTATATTTATAAATAATATATTACCTAATACTAGCTAAGGTTGCTCTTACTATTAATTAGCTGCGTATAGTAGAGGTATATATTAAAACTTTAATTAAGGATTAAGACTAGCTTAAGATCTTTAAAAATCTAGCTAAAGGTATTATAGGTAATACTACTATACTCCTTAAATATATTAATATGTACTCCCTAACTAAGAGCCTTAGTAACTTTATTCTAGTTAATTTAGACTTAAACTTTTACTAGGCGATAATAATAGCTCTTTAGGTCTTAATACGTATAGTCTCTTTATAATAGGGCTAAGAATAAAACTTAAGTTACTAGGTCTAATTAAAGCTAACTCTATTAATCCTAATAATAGTATAGTATCTTAAGTAGCTAAACTATGTTTAAAATACTAAGGCTTTAAGTAAGTAGGCCTATCTTACTAGCTACGTAATAGTAATATTACTAGTACACCTTATAATAGTTAAATACCTAACTACTTTACCTATCCTTAAAAGTACTAAAATTTATATACTCTTAATACTAACTATTAATTAGCTAGACGCGCTTACTATTATTTAACTTCCTAGACGTAAGTAACGTAGTTATCTTAACTAGAGTAGACTATTTATTTATATAGTTATATCTCTTACGTAATTTTACTATAATACTAGTTTTAAGTAAGATATCTTCTTTAATTAAGTCTTAAATATTAATACTATTATTAAGTATTACTAGTAGTATTTCTAACTCTTCGCGTAACTACCTTACTAACTCTAAGTCTCTTACGTAAATCTTATCTAGAGTAAGAGGCTACGTAGAAGGAAATCTCTAACGCTACTTAAGACAGAATTTCTCTTAAAGGGCCTCTACTACTTTAACCTATTATTAAGTACGCCTATTCTCTTTTAAATATTATTCTTCTAGCTAGATTTCTTAAATACTTTTAGCTATAATAGACAGCCTATCTATTTAAGGCTTACCTAGCTTCTCTAGCTTATTCTAGATATTACTTCTGAATTCTTTACTTATATATTAGTAACTAAGACTAGAAGGCTTAATAACTTATATACGCCCTCTAATATTTAATAAAGTAGTAGAGCTTTAGCTTCTAGTACGTTTAGATATAGTTATTACTAAAGCTATTATCTAGACGCTAGCCTTAGCTATAGAATTATTCTTACTATTACTAGTAGTAGGAAGAAGTAACTTAGTCTACTTATAATACCTAAAATAATTCTCTTATAGCTACTTAGGCAGAATAGTTATATTTAAAGGAAGCTTTATTCTTATATATAATTACTTTCTATACTATTTAATTACCTCTATTTAAAATATCTAATTAAGGTACCTCTCTTTAGAGCGCATGTCTATATTATTAGCTATAATCTTAGAAGTAGGTATCTTATACTTATTAATAATACCCTATAACTTAGTATTACTATCCTTATAATACTTCTTTATTTAAGTAAGTATATTAGTTATCTACTAATATACTTCTTCTTAGTTAGTAATATTAATAAATTTATCTTATCTCCTCTTTATAGATTATTATTAATAGTAAAGAGCTATATTAAGGAAGGGAGTAAAGTTATTTAGTAAAGTCCTATATAATAACTATTAGACTACTATTACGCTAGAGTATAAGTATACTACTTAAATAGAATATAGAATAAGGACTTATCTTAGTACGTGCTAATAGTATTTATCTAGATAGGTAAACACGCTCTTTATCTCCTTTTTCTTCTTCTTTTTATAAGTATCTATATCCTTAAGTATAAGATATTACTACTTAAAAGTAGTAATACCTCTATACTATAATATTAAGCTTAGTCTTCCTTTTAGAAATTCTCTAGTTATAATAATAAGGGTTAAAGTCTTATTAAAGTAAGTTACTAAGGCTACTATCTAATTATCTACTATACTCTTCTATTTAATAGGCGAGACTTTTAGTAAGCTTTAAACTTAAGCGTTTACTATAATCCCTGCGTGCTAAGAAACTTTAACGTTACTATAACGCTTAAGCCTAGTTCTATAGTCTTTAATAGCTTCTTTATTAGTAAATTATATAATCTTTATTAGTGTAGGCTTAATTATAGTTATAGTTAGTTAAGGATTTAGGTTTAATAGTAGGGGCGGACGCTTCCTAAGCTATTTAGGTGTCTAAGGCGGCTATAATATCGCTTAAAGTTTATACCTAATAGGTACTTATATATCTACTTTAGAAAGTTTTAATAGATAGTAATAGAAAGCAAGAAAGAGAAACTTAGGCCTTATAAGATTAACTATAGGCTTAAGATTTAGAAGAGGTTTAAGTAGTAAAGAGTATCTTTCCCTCCTTAACTTTACTTAAAAGCCTTACTAAAGCTCGTTAATATAATAAAAAGTAAAGTTACTATTATTTTAACTCCTTCCTGTTACCTAATTAGCTAGCATAGTAAGTCCTCTTAAGAGTAGGCTACTTAGGAACGTTTCTTAAGTAAGTCTTATCTTACTACTAACGTGCAGCCCTACCTAAGGAACGCTACCACCTGAGGCACGCGCTTAAGAAAAACTACACCCCCTCTAACTTTTTAATTACTATAGCTATTAATTTAAAACTTTAATATATTATTTTACTATTTATAAGCTAAAAATAAAAAAAAGAATTAAAAGTTTAAGCTTATACTTATAAAGTTATTTAATTTTTAACTTTTAGCTTAAAAAAGCTATTTATTTAAATACTTTTATAAGTATTATAGATATATATATAAAATAAAAGAATTAGACTTATTATATACTATATAAGAGATTATTAAAGTTAAGGATCTTAAGAGTATAAGCTTATAAAGTTATAATAGTTTAAAATAACTTATTTAATAAAGATTTTAATAATAATAAAATAATATTATTAAACTTAATAATTTAAGTTTAAAGTATTAAAAGTTAATTATATATATTAATACTATAAATATATAGTATAAGATAATATTATTATAAAGAATAACCATAATTATGAATATTAATTAAGAAAATACTTAGAAAATATAAAATTAGTAATGTTTTAATAAAAATATATTATAATACTAAGTTATAAGTGTATATATAATAGATATATTCTTATTAAACTAATATATTAAGTTTTATATTTATTATTATAATATTTAGCTTTTAATCTTAAAAAGTCTTTAATTTTATATACTATTTTTTAGTACTTTATTATAAAGTAATAATAACATAGTATATATACTTAGAAAAGTTATTATATAAAAGTAAATTTTAGTATTCTTTATATACTATAAGTATTATATTCTAAATATAAGCTTTTACTCTAAAAGGATTATAAAAGTAGATATAATAATAGCTATCATTTATAATAATATTATCTTATACTATGTATTTATAGTATTAATATATATAATCAACTTTTAATACTTTAAACTTAAATTATTAAGTTTAATAATATTATTTTATTATTATTAAAATCTTTATAAAATAAGTTATTTTAAACTATTATAACTTTATAAGCTTATACTCTTAAGATCTTTAACTTTAATAATCTCTTATATAGTATATAATAAGTCTAATTCTTTTATTTTATATATATATCTATAATACTTATAAACGTATTTAAATAAATAGCTTTTTTAAGCTAAAAGTTAAAAATTAAATAACTTTATAATTATAAGCTTAAACTTTTAATTCTTTTTTTTTATTTTTAGCTTATAAATAGTAAAATAATATATTAAAGTTTTAAATTAATAGCTATAGTAATTAAAAAGTTAGAGGGGGTATAGTTTTTCTTAAGCGCGTGCCTCAGGTGGTAGCGTTCCTCAGGTGGAGCGGCACGTTAAATCTAGGACTTAGATAATATTTTATCTTATATTACTATAGACGCAAGGTACGCTGCCTTTAAACTAATCTAGTTAGATATTACGTAATTTAAGATAAATCTTAAAGGAAGAAGAGGATAGTATTAAGATCTAGAATCCTAGTTAAGAGGGGATACCTTAAGAACTAATAACTAGTTAGGAAGCGCTAGTATTCTACTTCTTATATGTTACGTAACCGCTCGCTCTGCTAAGGATAAGCGCTCGTAGCACTTATAGTAAGCGTAATAAGCGTATTATATATATAGATTACTATAATAAGCCCTTATAGCTTAGTATATTTAACTTAATATTATACTCTATAGTATAGTATTAGTAATACTAATTATTCTTACCCCTTAGTACTCTTTATAGAAGCGCTCTCTTACTATCTTAGTATTAAACCCTCTTCTATATAGTCTCTTACTTTATCCTAGAGAACTAACCTTATAATCTTATTAGTTATTCTTACTAATAGCTTTTAAGATTCTTTATATTAGTAGGCTACCTTATCAAAACAGGCGGATCTCAACGCACGATAATGCGACAACCACGCGGTAAGTTTACTAGTAAATATAGTAGTATTACTCTCTATCTTTATTTACACGAAGTCTAATTATAACCTTAAGTTCTGTATTTAGTGTAGGTTAGTAGTGCTTATTACTAAGGCTAAGAAGCCTCCTCCTCTACCCTTAAGTTTAACGCTATTTTAGTAGCTATAGCTAACGCGTAACCTACCTTAACCTATAAGGCACCTCTAGCTATAATATACTATTACTATTTATCCTTCCTATATTATAAACGCGTGTTTAAGGTATAAAGTTCACTATTTTCCTCTATTAAGATTATAGCTAAGTTTATAGCTAGTTAATAGCCTTTAATAAGCTAAGTAAGGGCCTAGCTTAAGGGGCTCTATAATTAACGTTAAAGGAGCTTATATATAAGGCGGGCCTATTAATTAAATTAATTAGTAGTATAAGGCGTTTCTATTATCTAAATAGCCTTCGCTGTAGCTACTGTCTATAGAGGAGACAGTATATAGATAACTATTAATATTAATAGGACATGTTTAGGATAAAACAGGACTAAGCCTGTCGCTTAAAAGCCTCTAAGGATGTTTAAGGCTAAGAAAATAGTTATACGTATATATAGATATATATAGAGAAATTTATCCTTATTAATAAACTATACCTATTAGCACGTAAGCCTATCTATTACTTATCTATACGCTATCTTAAGAGGTAAGAAGTAATTAATATTAAGAGGCTGTAGCTTATAAGACGTATAAGGAGGTATAAGAAGGTAATAATATTCCTCTCTGCGCAGTAAGTATTAAACGTAAGTATTATATAGCTGCTGTAGCTATCTAGTATAAGAAGGCGATAGCTTCTAATTATACGTAAGGCTGTAAGAACGTTAAAATACTTTAACTAGGTAAGGCTAAGGTTATTAGTTATCTATCTGTTATTACTTATACTAATACTCTAGTTACTAGGCAGCTTAAGCTTAGGACTATACTATATCGCCTAGTAGACCTTACCCTTAAGGATAATAAAGGGAGGTAGTATAAAGCCTACAGCGCTTATATACTTAATTATTATTATCTAGTTATAGTTACTAGGCTATATAATAGTTACTTATCTAATAGTATTAGAGCTAGTAATAACCTTTAACGTTAAGGCGATACCTATTATAAACCTAGTCTTATTAAAGTTATATATGTCCTCGTCTAATACCTTATACGTCTAAATTATGTCCCTTATAAGGCTATACTAGCTGTTTATCTTTATAGGATCCTTATATTTTACGTGCTGTAAGTAGAATTTACAGTTCTACTTTATTTGAAGCTCTAACTAAGCCCTAATAAAATAAGAGACCTAGTTTTTACTAAGAGGAGGTAGAGGAGGCTGCTAGCCTCGTGTAGCGAGAAGAGCGTCTCCTATCTAACGTACGTTAATAATATAAGGCGGAAAGCCTCGTTAATTAAGCTCTAGTATCTATTAAACAAGGCTCTGTTCCTTAGTAGGCGTTAGCTTACGTTTCCGTGCGTTAGTAGTAGGTTGAGGCTGATAGCCTTTGAGGCGCTGTTGCAGCGTTGTTTGAGGGACACTAAACAGGTGCGCAGCCCTGCGCATACTTTTAATTTGTTGCAAATTAATTGCCTGAGACGCAAGAAGGACTCGGCCCTCCTTTTGAGCTACTAGAGGCTGTCGTTGCGTGGCCATTTGAGTTGTTGTGTGGGCAAGCGCGTTGGTGTTGATGAGGTGGCCCACTGACTGGTGTTGCCCACTGACTGGTGGAACACGTTATAGAAGTCTCTTACCCTATCCTGGAGAACTAACCTTGCGGTCTTATTAGTTATCCTCACCAATAGCTCATAAGATCTTCACAGGGACGTGCATCAGGTGGTGGAACACGTTACGTAGATGAAGAAAGTCGAGCTCCTATCTGTCGCAAGTGCAGGTACGCCCTTGCCACCACAAATTCCTAGGTCACCACCTACCTCGATAAGAAGCACGGCGTTTCTAAGGAACTTCGAAAGGGACTCACGCAATATCTGCGTCAGCACCCGTACAAATTCAGAAACCCAAGCAGCATTCCCATTCGTCTGCACAGATCTGCACCCATCCAGAGCTCCACGTACATGAAGGCTTTGCTTGCCGCGAGTGCGAATTCTATACACCTAGCTTGAAACGGTTGACGGCTACCTTGGTAAATTCCATCTACACGAACGAGCTTCTAAATCAAGGACAGACGACCTGTATAACGACGTCTTTCTCCAAACATGGGGCGATGGCCCGACGCGCAATTACTGGACGGTGTCAGTAAATGGAAACGTGTCACGTCAAGTGATACTGCCGTGTACTGACGAACACCTCAAACTCGAGACTGTGTAAGTAATCCCCTATGCTAAAAGGTTTCGAAGAGAGCACTTCAATCATAACAGCGTTAATAGAGGGTGGTTCTACTTATGAACCAAATGAGCGGCCTAGCGAACAACATGGAGCAGGTGACCGCAAGCCTCTCAAGTGTCACTCTTAGCTCGAAAGCCGCAAGTTAAAACAAACAAGCTTTTAGTAAGATTATCGAGTTCGTTAAAACAACCCTCGGAAAACTCCTAGCCCTGTTACAGGGTGTTCCCGTTTGTAACCAAACCCTTCTTTTTTGCGCAAACACGATTTGCTACGCGGTGCAAAGGGAAAGCGGGGAAGTGGCGAACCGGGGAAGCGGGAGGAGGAAGTTACCGAGAGCGCCTTGTTTTCAGCAATCAACCTAAAGCGTCCGAACCCTTTAACAACACACCATGACTAACTCTTGAGCATACTGACCGTCCCAGCTGCGGTCATCAACCGCCGCAAGCATATACACCACTATTTGTCCGTGCTGTAGGACTTGCCAACGCCTTCAGAGTTCGGCATAGCACGTTCGACAATGGAAGCAAGATCGACGACGTGGATTTGCAGCCCCTTCTCATAAAGTTGCACTACAGAAAAGATTGTAATGCTGCCTATTTGGGGTTGGTGCGTGATTCCAAGTCATGCACCCCAGATTCCCCAGCCATCCCAAAACCGGGATCTTCCGCAAGTGGCTGTCAAGATCAAGGCCAATATGAACTCTCTGGAAACCTCGAAAGTTCAAGACAGCCGAAATGACTGGGGTGATCGATCGCGATCTCTCTGGATGATCATTCAGCGGAGAAAAATGCGACGTTGAAGGTGACTGGCCGCAGGGACTGGGGACACATCTGGCG
Source organism: Pseudopyrenochaeta lycopersici (assembly GCA_003313425.1). Taxonomy (NCBI): domain Eukaryota; kingdom Fungi; phylum Ascomycota; class Dothideomycetes; order Pleosporales; family Pseudopyrenochaetaceae; genus Pseudopyrenochaeta; species Pseudopyrenochaeta lycopersici. The sequence continues at coordinate 419,433 of NHZP01000040.1, read as the reverse complement.
GCGTGCCGTTCCTCGTGACTCGCAAGTGCACATTTGCACTAGGAACCGGGAACGGGACGCTAAATGCCTCACATGCTTTTGCGAACCCGAGGTAGTATCTTCCTCGATATCCCAGTAAGCAAAAAACGAGTAATTGTTGCTTGCTATAATAGGTGCTACTAAAGCAGCAGCGTTTGCTTGACTAAATTTTGGTTTTACATCAACAGGCCCGCCTTGGCTAACTGGACGACAGTCCAATTCGGGGGAGTCATTTGTGGCTGATCAACAGCTGCACCAGATAAGGGGTTGAACAAAATCAACAACGCTAGTCATGCGAATTCATGAACATACATAAGCCGACCAGCGAACGTCGAACCAAAAACTCGTTGCAAACCAATGGCTCTTTGGTAAAACCTGAATCTGTCGGGTCGTACAAGAATTCGTTTGGATCCTTCTGGTGCGTGGTGAAGCTGTGAGAGTCTCATTTCACGACCTGCAGACTAACTTGGAGGACATTCGCAAAATATTCGCTGTCTTGATCGAAGCTATCTCGGCTACGATAAGGCCACGCTGTGGAGTCCCATGGCTTTCCTTGGGGAACCCTCACCAGGAACGGACCTCACGGAGACTAAAGTCGCACAGGTAATTGCGGGCTTCACGTCAACTTGGGTCCTAGGGGTTATTGCTGTTTGCTTACGTGTTTTGTCTCGAAGACTCACCAAGAATGGGTTATGGCTGGACGACTGGCTTATCGTCACCTCTTTGGTATTACACCACCCCTGAACACCCACTTCCCTTTGCTGGCCAATGAGGGCCAGCCCATCGTTGCAATAAATGCTGACGAAATGGGAAGATCTGGTCAGGCGCTTTCATGTTCGATGTCACATGTTGGAGTGAGTTGCTATGACCTCCATCTTCTCACTGCGTTAAGCTGACACATAACGCCTGCAGTGGTAGACTACGGGTTTGGTCGCCACATTTGGGTGGGCCCACCTGCAGCAATGAAAGTATGGGCCATGGGTCTGTTCGTGGCTGAGTACACGTACACTTTGAGCCTTGTCTTTATCAAGTGGTCGATACTCGCCTTCTATTGGCGTATCTTCGGTGCCAAGCCTACGATCCGATTGGCCATTTGGATTTTGTGCGGCGTCGTATGCGCTTGGGGAGTCGCAGTTGTTCGTTCCCATACTGATCGCTTTAAAGAGGCGGGCGACACGCTAACGCTATCGCAGATCTTAGTGACTACATTTCAATGCCTGCCGATATCCGCCTTCTGGGAAAGATTTGATCCAGTCAATCCCATGCCTGCATCTGAATACACTTGTGGTGTCGACGTTCACAATTTCTTTAACGGAAATGCTATCCCAAATATTGTCACGGATGTATTTATCCTCTTACTGCCCCTGCCGTATATCTGGACGCTGCAACTACGTCGGGCACAGAAGGTGGCCATTACTAGCGTTTTCATCATTGGTATCTTGTGAGTCTTAACTTAGAGATATTGGATGTGTGAAATAGCAACGCTAATCAGGATATATGACAGCGTCACAGTCGTATCCGTCGTGCGGCTCACTTTCGTTCTTGCACTCGATCTCACCTCCCCTGACGTCACTTGGAATGAGAGCGATGAAATGATGTGGACTGGCATTGAAGTCAATGTAGCCACTGTATGTGGTACGTCATGAACTACCCTGCCAGATTGGAGCTTACTGATGTCTGTCTCAGCCTGCCTGCCATCACTAAAGCCTATCCTCAACCTCATAATGTACGGCAACGTTGACCCCAAATCACACTTGTCTGGCCACTCAGGCCATAGTGACATCGTGACCATTGGGGGCACTTCGGTAAGGATAGACAAGAGTTGGGGCCATCCGCTAGGGCTGAATCACTCAAGCCACCTTGCTTCAAGTTCTTATTCTAAACCATCGGGTTTCCGTGTCACCGCTGACATACATCCGTTTGCACACCTTACAGATAACGAATCGGAGGCTGTTGAGCTGGATAGTATTGAAGGGAACAGACATGATACTGGAGGTACAGACTCGCAGGGTATCATCTTGAAAAGGAAGCTCGAGGTGCAACATCACAGCGTCGCTAATCGGTAATGCCGTTACATATACAGCCTTCGAGAACTCCCATAGTACGGGACTTTGTCTTGATTGTTGATTATTGAGGTCCTTCTGGCTCATTTGTGTCTCCTGTTCCAGGCTGAAGATCCATTCTATTTTCATACACGCAACCTGCGATAGTCATCTATTGCAGTTAATCTCAGTATGGCGACGCGGGGTCAAGATTCCGCAGCGTGCAAAAACCGGAGGCCGATTGTGCACGGTACATGAGCAGCAGCACAAGAATCAGCCGTAACACATTTCCATTTGCAACCCCAGCTCTTTATTCAATACCTCTGACAGGTTTGCGCCATAACTAAGGTGAAGCCATTGTCCCATTGTCGCGCCGTTATTAGCATAGTCCATGAAGGATTTCGAGGAGGTGAGCAGCGTAGGCAGTGCCGAGGGCAATCGTGAGGTAGATGGCGAGCTGCTAACGCTCAGCGTGGCGTAAGTGAACTTCTCGAGTATTTAGGCGGTTTTGAACGAGGGCTTCAGCAGTTCTCAAAAACTATAACTATAATAATAGTTCACTGTAATCGCTATGAGCAGTTTGGCGTACTGTGCGAGCATTTTGAGTGTGGGTAATGAGCAGCGCGTTCTAGATAACAGTTGTCATCGGACTCTACACGCGTAGATAATTTTCCAAAACAGCGATTAGTTAAAATGGCTGAGATGGAGATAAAATCACTAAAAACTATGAGAACTAGCCGTGGCTGATGAGTGCTAGGCTGCGGCCTTGTAGACTAGATGCGATTATCAACACTGGTTCTTGTCGCCAATTACAGAAGGGTCAAACGCCAAAATCGAGGACCTCGCGAGTCAGGTTTTGACCAGCGCACAACCACAAGAAGACATGGCAAAAGAGACAAGAGATACTCATAACGTTCATGGGATAGTTGCGTCAGCCAGTGAGGCTACTGCAGCTATTCCGCCTCCACTAGACCAGATTCGTAAAACATCCAGCTTGTAAGTGTCACGATGTTTCTCTTTTTGATTTATGAAAGCACTCATGAGTGAGTTGTACTGGCCTGTCACCGAAATTGTAATATACCATGTTCCAAGCGCTCGAAATATCCTTGGCGAACAAGCAAAGGATGCACCGTCAGGTAGAAGGGGTCATCTGGTCATCACCCAAAACAAGAGTCTCGAGGTCTATTTGGTCGAGATGAAGACCTTGGTGTGTATGCAACAAGAGGTTCCAACACAGGTACTTCGAAGAAAACCTGTCATTCTTATTGAATGGTTCGAGGAGAACAGGTCGCCGTTCCATCTTAAGTTTATTCACTCTTTCGAGGCTCTTTTTGCTACCTTCTTGGTACGATTCAAAGACAAGAGCGAAACTACATTGAACAGGATTTGTCGGCAGTTGTTGGTGGTGTACGAACGGTCGAAGCAGGCACAGATCGATATGAGCGGTCCGTAGGCGAATGCACTCCGAGTATACAAGCCCCCGTGCACTATAAAGATTTCCACTGGCTGACAAATCATAGCCTGGACAACTGATTGAGATGAGTACAGACTCTCTTTTTATATAAAACTACTTTTATCTACTACCTAAGAGCGTCTAGAGTAGGCGTAAAGCCTACTAATAAAATAGTAGCATTTAGGATATTTTTAAAGCTAACGTCACGTGTGTGGTAGTGTACTCAAAACAGTAGTAGATAGGAAACTATTACGCCAAGTAGTGGTATAGCGGAAATTTGCGGGTTTAGAAAGACTAGACGTTATTTAACAAGCAATAAATACCTGTCCATCAGATGGACGCGGCACCGAGTTTGAGACCACGACGAGTGGCATTTGAGCCGTATCTAAAGATAAATGAATATACTCCACACAAATTTGACTTTTCTCATTTCTCGAGCACCTGCGATATAATCAACGGCGCGCACTTAGGATCCCAGGCCCTAACGACCAAAAATTAACTAAAGTGCCCAAGCCAACGGACCTCAAAAATGCAGCAATAATCTTCACCGGCATGTACAAAATGGCGCTGCAATCACCACAGAAAAGCATACCGAAAGCTTTCTAATCATTTCGGAAATATGGCTGCCTGCTACACGCATCCACCGCAGCAGAGGCACCATCACCGCCTGAAGCAAAGCCCTCATGCGGCGACGTGCAAGATCGCCATCCTTGCCAACAAAAGGCAACGCGTAGCAAATGTTATTTGCATATGCTAGAAGCAAGGTGACGGCGAGCACGATAGCAGTGGTAGGTACTGACGCCGTATTTTCAGTATATCCGACGATTGACACACGAGTTAGGTAGGATTATTGAACGTACTCATGATAACCATAACGTGTGAGACGGGTCTATCGTACCCGTTGATTTCTCGCGTGTTCATGCTAAAGATGCCCGCGATGAACCATAGTGGTAACTATTGGCTTTTTTCAGTAAACATATTCACAGACATTGGTCCATGTATACATTAGGCGCCTTAGCCGTGCTACCTACAAAGATGATAGTGACCGTCGCGAAGGCGAGCAGCGTTTTACCTTGCGAAGTAGTCTCTGCCGTTTCTTGACGCGCGTAATCTGCCTCGAGAACGCTTGCTTGTTCCTGCTTGAGGTCCAGGAGCATGGAGAGCTAAAGCGCATTGGTCAGTGTGGCATTAGTGATGACGACGTTCAAAGGCCTACCGCATCGTGGGTCTTGCTTGCTTCCGCTTCAAGCAGCTCAATGTCCCGTCTGTGATCTCGAATGATTTGCATAAGCCGGGTGTGCGAGCAACTCACTCGAGTCCGCATCCGAGAACTCGACATGGCGTCTGACGACGGCAAGGAGTTGTCGGGCTCATCTTCCGAGTCTACATCTTCCTTTTCGCCCATCGAATGTACCACCAGCTCTTGCTGCTTGTAAATGAGCAGCATGCTATTCAGTTCATCCAAGATATCTTTGATCTCCTTGAGCAAATTCGTTTCTTCCGTCATATTGGTCAGGGCGCTGACTTCGGCTTGGATACTGCGTTCCAGCTGCTGATCGCTCAAATCGGCATGCTTCTTCTCACCCGGCCCTTCCGCTGGTTTACCTCCTGTTCTCAGAAATGCAGCTTCACTCTGAAGATGTTGCATTTTATTCGAGTGTGCCCACAGTCTGTTGAAAGCTCTCGTTTCCTTCATTTTCTACACATGAATGGATTAGTGCTCCGTTGTGTCAACAATGTCAATGGATAAATGCGTACCACATCGCCAATCGTGATCTCAAAGAAACCCATGAAATCCAAGAACCCATGCAGCTCCACCTCGCTTGGAGTGGGGAAGAACGTGTTGGAACATTTTCGGACTATAAGATGAGCCAGTTCGGAAGTAGTCTTGGTCTTAGTCGAGTTGGACGTTAGGTCCATCACGATGCGCTCTGAGACATCGGATCGGTCGAATGCCGGCTCGTTTGAGTCCCTCCACCATGACGGGAAAGTAGTCACAGCTGTTTCTAAACATAGCAGATTAGTATACGAATGTTTAATGCTGCTATGAATACCAAAGTGCACTCACTCTCGTCGATGATCCACAGCCACAACTGGTCTACCATCATCAATCGAGGTTTGAGGCCAAGCGTTTTCGTGTGTCGGTATACAACCTGGTCTTTATCTCAAGTGTCAATATCCTCACCCTCGAGGGTCGGGTAGCGCGAATAATCCAGTGTACGCCGAGGGTGAATGGGCGACGCAACATTCAAGTAGTCCATCAGAATAAGCTCATTGATCGTATGCATCCTACGATAACGATTTATTTCCAGCTCATGCCGCGCCAGCACAGTGGCGGGATTGTCCGCTTGCTCGTTTTTCACACTGGTGACAAGCTTTCCGATTTCATCTGCGGAGTGGTCGGAGTCCTGTGTCAGAACGTCAATAGAGGGTCTGGCAATGGCCTTGCGCTCTTGAGCAATTTGAATGCATCTGTTTCGACGTTCCACCTGGTGGGCGTAGTCCCAATGCAGTTACGGCATCTGGATGATGAGCAATTACAGGCGCTATTTGAGACTACGCGACTCACAAAAAGGACTTCATTCTTGCTTGGTTCAGAATCTATGTATGCCTTAGCATTGCTTTGCAAGTGATTGAACAGCCTGTACGAGGTATCATATTCCTACCTTGACCGGGAACGACAATAGGGGAGTGCAAAGGCCGCATATGAAGTGTTGCAGGTCCAGCAGTCTCCACACATCGATTATCCCAAAACTCAGGACAGAGCAGACCTTCAGCCTGTTGTTTGTGAACAGTATCGCTGTTCTGAGCCACATCTGCGTAAATGCGCAGCATGATACTCTGCTCAGCCTGGTCAAAATCACTGACCCAAAATTACAGGGCCACTACCTACTTCAACCCATGACATGTTATTTGCTGGCAAGTGAATCCATCTTAGAGATGGATTCGCACTTGTAATGTGTGGAGGAAAAAGGGAGAGCTTGGCAACAGTTACCCAGGTGATCTATGAGATGGACCACTGTTTTATCTAGGAGGCTTTTGGGAGAGCCAGCTATATAGAGGAGAGCTGAGCACGGCCTACTACAGGGGGATAATCGTTCTGAGGCTGTTAGAGAGTAACAGCGATGCCCCCCTTAACTACTAGGCCTGCTAGCTCGGCAGTGACTTAAATCTCTTTACAGGGTCGCTCTAGCGACTTTCCTAGTGTCTAAATGCGCGAGATATGCTTAGAGGGCTCTCTTAAGTTAACTGTAACAGGTTTATAAAGTGCTCTAATCTAATAGTTAACCGCTATATTAAGGCATACTTTAGACTGTGTTTTGAGTTCTATTATCTTAAGTAGAGAGACATATGTTAGAGAAAGGAATGAAGATAACTTGAGAACGCGTATGGTGGCACTGTTGCACGTCTACTTCGACATTGTTAACCGTGATAGAAGCGGGATTAAGCGTTATCACGTGAACTATTTGTAATGAAATGAGTAGCGTGTAACAGGCTCAACTTTACCAGTTCTTGTTTCCTGGACTTACAGTAACATTTCTGCGATTGATTTAATTGTATGTTTGTTGTCTTCTTCTGATGGAGTAGTCCAGGTTGTAAGTACATCTACAGAAGGCATACGGGGGCCGGCCCCTAACTGGCCCGATCCATGTCTACTGACTTAATTACAATGGTGTTGCTAATACTGCCCTTAGGGCAATCGTGACAGATACACCTCTCCACGGCACTGTCCAGACAGAGGAACAAAAACGGCAAACTTCCGCCATACCACTGCTTGGCATAATAATTACGAGTTATATGGGTGGTCGATTTGTTAACTTACCGAGATCACGCGCGTTATTAAGTGGACACCCCCAATCTCTGTGATAACCTCTGGTATACTTCGACCACTGTTTTGAGTACACTACCACACACGTGACATCAGCTCAAAAAAAAACCCCCAAATGCCACTGGTTCTTCCCGAATACCACTGTTTCTATCCCAAATGCCGCCGCTTTATTAGTGGGCTTCGAGTCTTCCCTAGACCACCGTTTGAAGCCTCAGCCAGCAGATGCTCAAATCCAACACCCCCTAAGGAGGGGAAGGGAGACAGCTTTTGAAGCCGTTGCCGCTACCTATGCGAATGCCCCAGCTAACAGACGCTCAGCCACCTATGGGGGATTTTAAAATAGCAAATCCAATACCCTAAGGAGGAACATGGGGATTATGCAGCCCCTGCCTGAAATCCAGGCAGTTGTATTGAGTAGTGTGTGGTGCTGGTTCTATCTGGCCACTATTACTATCATCACACTACAAGTTTTATAACTATTGACTGCACTGACAGAAATTGCAACAAAGGAGATGAATTTGTAGCCAAAGGCCAGTAGAGTGAAGCCCCTAATCAAAATCCTCCGTAGCACATGCCTACTATGGTAGATCTAAAAATCTAACGTATTCCACGAGCGAGCCGCCCACCTGAAAATACTAGGAAAAATAAAAATCTAGACTTCTATTTCTCTAGATCTGCTTAATCAAATTCTCTAAAATTTTTACTACTAGGCTGCATCTATATATCTCGTCAATGTCTCAAAATCTGCATAGCAGCTTCCAAATCTGAATCTTCCTTAACAATGCCGCTCGCCGTTCCTTCGTGATCGGTGACTCCCCTGCGATGGCTTCCAATTGTTCAATTTCCAATTCGATCACCCATTCCTGTGTAAAAACAGCAAGAGGACTTCTTGGTCCAGTCAACAAGCAGTGATCGATCGCTTGTTGATATACATTATCCACGAAACGTTTCCTGGCAACCTTGTAGTAAGACCACAAGATGTCATGTATTTCTTCTTTGACCTGTTCTACGTCGCTCTTACTTTTGGTTGTCCGTCTGACATCGTCGAGATCAACTATGAGATTGTCAGAGGAATATGCAGAATTGTTGTACCCTCTCTTGATCTTGCCGAGACTTTGCTTTCAACATATCCGCCTTCCGATTTCCGCGGGCAATTTGAAGGTTGTAGGTAAAGTAGTGTTTTACTGTGTATGGTTTTTTCTCTCTCTAGAGACACAAGGAACATCGCTTGATCCATTGCCGCTTTGTATCTCTTAAGCACTTCATCGACAATAGAGGGCCATATCTCCTCGCGAACCTGTACATCCACACAAAGCGTCTCTAAAGCAATCACCATAAAGCGATGAATTACTACTATGACGTGGCTGATGTACGCTTTTGTCATAGAGGCCCATTTGCTAGACTGCTCTTTGAAGGCACTCGAAAGGATAGTTCCACTAAAAGTGCCCAAGTCTGTCCCACGAGATCGTAGGTAAAGCATTTCAGTCCATCTCACAATACCGTCCCTGGGATCTTCAACCTCGCAGTCCTTGCGGATGATGTCTTCGAGAACAGTGAACTCGTCGAGGTCAATATCATCAAGAAATATTGCTCTTTCGCTGGCATGTGCATCGACCGAGGGGCTGTGTACCTCATCTTTGTCTGACTCATCGTCACTCTTTGACCGAGGTATCTCGAAATGGCGTGCGTGCGCCTTCCGCTCAAAGCTATAATTAAAAAGTTCTGTGAGATTGACCACATATGTAATGAGCCTTAGTTCCACTTCTTCGAAAACAACATGGGCAGAGTAATAAGCAGTCAGGGCAGCATCAAGTAGATTCTGGAAATATCGCGCTATGCTCTTAAGGAACAACCGTTGCTCTTTCTGAGTTTGACGCGCTGGCCCAAGTCCTTCCAATGTTGTGTGACAGTCAGATAACTTTTTGCCGACTTCCTTTCGCAGCTCTGGAAATTCTTTTCGTGTGATTTGTCTTAAGAGCTCACTAACCCTTGCCTTCAAAGCGAGAACACCTAGACGATCCATTGGTAGTTCGTTCCAAGGTGAGTCTGAAAACATACATTCTGCATCAGTACGGTCAAACGCATCGTCGTCATCAGCTCCGCGGCTTCGAACGATATAATATCCAAGCGTAAGTGGTCGCTTCTTTCCTAGGACTAGGCTGCAAACGTTGACTTGTGCACTTTGCTCGGTCACCAAATCCGGTCTCGTAAATACGCCTAGAGTGCGCTCTCCGAGCTTATCGCAATCCTTAACAAGCGTAAGAATTTCCTGAGTGGCGATGTCGACATTACTCGGAAGGACCGCAAGGATGATGGTTCGGCTATGTTTGATGTAACCTTTGACCATGTTTTGGACAAGTTGGATATCGTCTTTGGTCGTTACTCCCTCAGTCGGGTTACGGAATATGCCTAGCACATCGATTACCGTTAAGTGGTCCTCATCAGGGCCGCGTATCTTAATTTTCAGGATGTCCTTACTAGAAATCGTCCCTTCGCGCGAGGAAATGTCTGTTCGGATCCCTATTCGGCTATTTGCCTGTTTTAATAATCATTAATAATGTAGCAAGTAGGCTTATTATCAGGCTCACCCCTTTCAAGATCCCAGGAAATTGAGCGCGGAAATTCTCCGCAGATAAGATCTTCGGATGATATTCGGTTAGATAGATTTTGTGGTTGTCAGATGAGTGGGGACCAGGTATCATAGTGATATCGACTCGGGATTCAAATTCACGGCGTGAAGTTATCTGGGTTGTGTAGCGTGTACATAGCTCCAAATTTCGAGGGAAAGGAATGTTAGTTAAACTCACTAAAAGTGATGATTTTCCAGAGCTTTAATCGCCGACGACAACAAGCTATAGACAGAACCGATTAATCAACAGAGCAAGAGTACGTCAATGCAAAATCTCACGTGTGGGAGTGGAACATGTTGACCGACATTCTTTTCACGCAGTTGATCTATTTTGCGCAGCAAAGTTACGCTCGTCAGATAGGCCGATGATTTCGGAAGTGGATCGGTAGTCATAGTGGGCAAGATCTCCGGACAGAGGATTCGATCAAGAGTTCAAATAGATTACGATGAGAACTATGAAGCGAACGGAGTCATATATTAGAATTCGCACATGAACGAGAAGTCGCAAACCCATACCTGTAGCATATGGACTTGACTGGCCTTTCTCCTCAGCTGGCAAGTCCAGTACCGGCATTCCTTCACGATTCGGCTCACGTTACTAGAAATGAATGGGTGTCTCGGGCCGGCAATTATTAGGTTTCATGCAGTTAGATAATTATCCCCTCTAGGGATTCCTAGTCAGGATGTGTGGGGAGGTTCCAACCGTTCCACTAATAGCAAATATCAAGTGCAGTTTCGGATATCTCCATAATAAAGATTAAGCGCAAACTTTAAACCTCTAAAGCTGCATCTAAATTAGTATACAGGAGTGGAGTGAAAGGCGATTGTTCCGCCCTTACCAACTGTGCAACCAGTGTGGTTCCACGCCCACTCATCTCATTCGTTCGTGGCAGCAACCGCCTTTAGAGCATCTTTCCATTCACATACGGAACTTTCCGTTTCTGCAAACCCTTGTTCTGCCATTGGGCAGTGTTAGAAAAACATTTTTTTGGACTCGAACCCTTGCTAGGATTAAAGTTTGTAATGGCGAGGTAGATGTAGCCAAGACAATCACGAGAGGGCAGCCTGGAAAGAACGGCTAACCCCCTGATATTACGAATTACTACAGAATGAGGATCAAAAGATTGAAATGAAATGTTGGTTTAGTAAAATTCTTGTCCTTAGGAGTGGCCGACATTAACATCTCGCGATTAGACCTACTAAGTAGTAATTAGATGTCTGATTTCAACCCGATGATGAGGATACGATTAGATATATGCCCGACTTCTGTCGAGCTGAGGTGCCGTCAGGATAGGTCTAGACAACCTAGGGCCACAGTGGCACGCTAGTAATCCGCTCATGGAAAGGGGCGTAAGCTAGAGTATGTGGGTCGAATAGGATGGGCGCATCTCAGGTCGCTTGCATCTGAGACACTCAAGTTGAAGTTCTCCATCAGATAAAGTATGCAAATTGACGACGGGAGCTTGCTTACCTGCTTGTTGACCAGTCTGCCCGGTGGCGCAAGCTCTTATGGGCGTTATGGTGGATCCTTCTACTAATGGATTCTCATTTTCAGTAATGCTCGGTTTTACCCATTTGGAGAGTGTGGCATATTATTGGTAGGATGTGTTACTACGAAGGGCGGCGGAAGAAGACCCCAGCGCTATTGTGCAATTGATGGAGACGAGTCCGAGTATGCTTGGGCCGGAGCATCCAGACACGTTCAGCAGCATGGCTACCCTGGCGTCGACGTACAGGAATCAAGGGCGGTGTAAGGAGGCCGAAGAATTAGATGTTCACCTGATGGAGAGAGGAAAGAGAATACTCGGGGCCCAAGCACCCAGCTACGCTAACCAGCATGAGAAACGTTGCATGTACGTTGGAATCCCAACGCTGCATTAAAGAGGCCATCTCACTATCGGGGAAATGCTCCCAGCTACGTAAACAAGCCCTTAGCCCTCTGGATACTCTCATAGAGACTTCGCTTGAAGCTCTAGAAGAGTGGCGGATGGAGATAATCATGACAGGCCTTTGAAGCGACTTGATTTTGCGCAATCAACTACGATACAAGAATCTTGTATGCTAGTCAACATCATGCGCATTTCATTCCAGTAGCGAAAATGCTCAACATAAAACTCTCTTTCATCCACGCTGAAAAAACAATCCTTAAGCGAGGAGCACTCTGCGACACTGGAGATTAGAAGGATAAGCTATTCATTCGATAGTAGTAGCACTGAAGTGTGTTAACTACAGGGTAGAAGCCTTTGCGTTCTATCTAGTCTCCGGCGCAGAGATTATGACATTTTAGCCGGGCAATGGCGATCCACTCACGCATTCGAGGATCTCCTGCGAACCTTTTGGAAACTGTTCGATGTCTCTTGCTTCAACGCATTCAATCGGGAAGGGGTTTTGACCTTGCAAATCCCCTTGTACCAGCATTTCGAGAACAGGCCCCACGACGCTGCTAAGCTTCCTAAGAACGGGGCCTTGATATTCATCCACGATGTTCAAGAATTGCCTAAGTATTGTTTCAGGAATCGAAAGAAGCCTAAGCAAGTCAGCATTTTTCCGTCTGATGTCAAAAAGTCGTGTACTCGCATATGGTCTGAAACTTTTAATTCCGAGTCAGGTCTTGATGGAAGCAATGCAAGGATTCCAAAGCCAAATTTGCTCGTTAGGAGAAGCAGTGGCTTAGCCAGTCGACGTAGCATCGAAATATCTCTTCGATGCTTTTCATACTCTTTTGTGCCTCTCTCAAGTTCCGGTAATATTTTTCTCATCATTGCATCCGTTATTGTAGCCTTACGTTTATTTGTGGGATTTCCAGCTTCGGACCCCCGCCTTGCACCAAAGTTTGATGGCGTCTCTATATTCATTGTGACTGTACTCTGGGTGATAGAGGCTGACTCGGTCTCAAATAACTTGACCGTATGGCATCGCTTTAACAGAACACACAAAGCTTCTGCCTTACTGAGTTGGCGAATCATCTGATAACTCTCTGCACTTGTGCGGCAGTGCATAAAAGTAGCAGAAGTGAGTCCTGATATCTTTCGAACATTTTCGAGAATGTCCTTGAAACTCAGGAGTGACTGACAGCTGCCAATTGCAAAATAGAAGAGGCGCAACTGTATTACCCAAGAGATGTCGTTACTCAAACTGGATAGCTGGGCATGGTCCAGAAGAGCCATCAGGTGTTCGCCGCTACATTGATTTCGTAGATTGCATATTTTTGCCATCTCTTCAGGTATGAGTCGTTTCAGCAATATGTCATCATCGATACCTTCCTTAGGGCCCTGCGATGACTTCCTCTTGGCCGGCGTGACAGTCATTCTGGGGCTCTTGGTTACCCTAGAGGAGCTTTTGTGAGCACTAAGCGTAATATCACTCTCAATTTGCGACGCTGGCGGTATGGGCATTTCGGTGTTTTCTCGGTCCATTAACGACAAAGCACTGGCCGAATTGCTTGCAATAGTGCTGGCCTCTACGCTGAAATTAGAAATTTCAATACCCAACGTAGAGTCTGCAAGTGTGTCAGTGACGTTACTATCTTGGACAACAGTCTTACCCTGGACTTGCTCCAAGAGCGCAAGATCAATAGTTGGGCTCATGTCGCCAAAAAAGAATGGTGGTGGCTCAACAGCCCGTAACGCTTCATTTTGCGCCTCGTTTGGCCCCGAAAATACTTCAGTGCTCCATGGAAAAGATATTGGTAGATCCAGAAAGCTGCATGTATTGTGGCGATCCTCGCTCGGCATAGGAACGCTCCATTGGCCTGGGGTTAAGCCTTCTGGGATGCCTCCATTTTCTTCAAGAGCCGGAAAACCGTCACTCTCGCTCGTCATGTGTCCGAATGTCGGTTGGCTTGCAACAACAGACTCAATATAACGCAAAATCACAGAAATCTGCTCGACGATATCTGAGCCTGACTGGTTTTTCTCCTGCATATCAATCCACATAGCACCAAAAATGGCACTCAAGGTATTTGCAAGTACAGTCGGTGATGGTTCTTCGTGCTGCTGTCGAACGCTGCGGACTATATGCTGATGTATTCCTAGCTTTCTGCATGCTTTCGCTCGCTCGGGTTTACTCTTAATCCAACTTTTACGAGTGTTGGCAAGTTCTATTCTGCTTAGGTTTATGTGAAAGAAATTAATGCTACAGCACTTACTTTGCGTACCTTTCTCAACGAAAACCGTATAATACGTCTCGACCATTTCTAAGACACATAAACCCATTTGTGATAAGCCTCTATTTCCATCATCAGCTATTCCATCAAGGTCGCTTCTATGCGCAGCCTTGAGAGCTAAGTTGAGATGCTCAGGGTTGGCGAACTTGTATTTAATTTTCTTTTGAACGGATTCAACTGACATGACTGTAATGGCTCGCAATATAATCAAGGTGACCCTCAGATAGCTATCACCTTTTCCATCATCGCCATTCACTCCGCTTTATTATGCCAAAGATCCCTAATGTCAATCTTTCGGGTCGCCAAAGGCTAATAACTGGGCTATCTATGACACTAACCAAATCCGGGACCTTACGAATATCTACAGACAGAACCCTCCAGAACCAGATTAGCGTAGGACAATCAGAACTCCACTAAAAGCACGTGATAAGGTGCGGGGTTAGCTGAGCGAAGGGCAATATATTTGAGCCTTACGTTAGTATGGTCCAAAATATTAATCAATTATTCACTTTCAAAAACAATACTGATGAGCATTTCCAGCTGCTCCAATCGGAAGGGGTCGTTGGGAGGAGATCACAGATCTGGGCTGCCAGGGACAGCAATTGTGGGTATGGCTCTCGGCGCTCCGATCTAGTTGTAGGATGCGAGGTGCTGAATGTTGGTGATCGATACTGAAGCTGGAGTATTGAGGTCTTTGAGACCTGGACGTGAGACTTGAGCTATAAGATCATTTACCATGGCTGTGGTTGGCTCATAGACGTAAGGTACGGTGATAGGTCTTAAGCTGTGCGTTGTGGATGGCCTTCTCTGCAATGAGATCTACGTATTTGCCGTGCAAATTCCGGTGCACAGCTGCAATTCTTCCATCACTTTAATTTCACCAGAACTCCACCCTCATCCCGCATCGACTGTACGTGGGCATGCTATCCACATAATGTCCAAATGTGCCCAATTCCGTCAGCGTTCGGCAACGTCCATTGGATCCGCCTCCTTCAAAAGACGCGGTGTAATGATCCTCGCCACTGTTATTTCACCAGCCTATCCAATCAAGTTGGCATATGTAGGGCATGACCATCTTTCTTTAGCAAGGGAATTCCTGTGATCATTCATTCGGGGCTTTGAACAGAAGCCTAACGTACTTCACAAGCGAGTGAGCCACACAAGCGAGTGAGACACCCCACCAACTTTGCAACTGTCTCAGTCTGAAATTTGATCGCGATTAAGAGCTAAGATTGCGATAGTAATATTAGCTTCAAAAGAAGCTCGTTGAGCTTGAATTGGTGGTGCTATAGAAGTTGACGCGTTGCACAAAGTTGGTGGGGTGTCTCACTCGCTTGCGGAGTACGTTACCGTGTCCGTGCGCGCAACGCCCGGAGTCGCGCAACGCCCGATCAACAAAAAAGTACCCCATAGTCTGACGCGTAACAACACAACAACGATGACTGCAATTGATAATGCGCTTGCAGAGATTAATGCTCTAAAGTCCGGCGAAAAACTTTGCTATTAAAAAATAGCTACTAACCATGGTGTTGATTGGTCAACGTTGTCGCGGAGGCATAAGCAGATTCAGGCACCACGCGCAATTAAGGACACTAACCAACAGAAGCTCAACCTATAATAAGAGGAGGAGCTTATGAAGTATATAGAAGGACTTACAGCGCGTCGCCTGCTACCTATAAGAGACATGATACAAAATTTCGCCTCGACAATTGCGCGAGAGGCAGTATCTAATAGCTGGGTTACGCGCTTTATAAACAGGCATAAAGATCGCCTTACACTATAATGGACGACGGCCATGGACTCTATTCGCCACGCCGCTGATTCTGGTGATAAGTATAAGCTGTACTTTAATCTACTGCAGCATAAAATAACAGAGTATGACGTTAACGCTGAGCACACGTATAATATGGATGAAAAGGGCTTTATGATTAGAGTTGTTGGCAGGTTAAAGAGGATCTTTAGTAAGAGGAGATGGGAGAAGAAGGAGGTTAGGGCATTACTCTAAGATGGTAATTGTGAGTAGATTACACTCCTGGCATGTGTGTGTGCTGATGGATCTGCGTTGCTGCTAGGCCTTATCTATTAGGCTGCCGGCAAGGCTGTATAATCAAGCTGGGTACAGAGTATAGACCTAAGAAAGCACTTAGTACACTTCACTACGTCCCCCTCTGGCTGGACGAACGATGACGTAGGCCTGGCTTAGCTTGAACAGGTGTTTGATCGCTACACTAAGAAGAAAGCTTGAAGAAAGTACCGGCTATTAATCGTTGATGGCTATGGGTCTTACCTGACGATGGATTTCATTAGGTACTGCGACGATAACAAGATACTATTGGCTATCTTTCCTCTATATTCAACCTACACGCTTTAGCTGCTAGATGTAGTCTGCTTTAAGCCTCTTTTATTAAACTACATAAATGAGCTGACTTAACACACTTACTGAAGCATGGGATGGCTCCCTATTAAAAAAGGCGACTTCTTCCCTCTATTCTGGAAGGCCTGGGTGAGCAGCTTCACTGTAGCGACTGTACTTAGGTCCTTCGAAGTTATGGGTATAGCACCTATTAACCCTAACAAAATCCTTAATAGATTTACTGATGACGCCTCAGAGGCCTTAATGTTATAAGAGTCCTCTACTTTGTGCTATAGCGGAGAGGATTAGCTTAAAGTACAGTCGCTCATTCGCTCTGCAGTGAAGGATGAGCGCAGTAAGGAGTCACGGAAGCTTGGCCGCTCACTCCACCATCTCTTAGTTCAAAATGAGCTACTCTACTATGAGATGAAGGGCCTCAAGGAGGCGTTAACTACTAAGGAGAAGCATAAGAAGAAGTAACAGGTCTTGCCTCTCTAACAGCGCAAGGAGTACCATGGTGGAGCTGTTTTCTGGTCACTAAGTAAGAGGCGTGAGGCTGAGTTTCGTCAGAGAGTGATGGAGCGTGAGGAGAAGGAGGAACAACTTAAAAAAGCTGAGATGAAGGAGTTGAAGCAGTCCAATAAGCTGTACAAGGAGAAGCTTGAACAGGAGAAGCGTGTTGCGCGAGAGGCACTTAAGATAGAGAGGGAGAAGGCGAAGGCTGAGAAGGCTGAACAAACAGCTGAACGCGCACGTTAGCGAGCAGCGCGCACCGCTGAAGAAGCTCTACAATTATCCTAAAAGGGTAAGAGGAAGGCTTCATGGCCACCCACACAGAAGAACAAGCGTCAGAAACGTGTGGTTGATGCTGTGGGTGGCGGCGCAGCTACAGAGGCTGTTCCTCCCGCCCTAGCTGTCACCACGCGCCTCGGCCGCAGAGTCAACCTTCCAGAAAGATTTGAATAGGCTAAATTGATCGCAAGCATCACTATACTACTCCACCACAAAATCTCGTGATAATAGCTATTGTGTGTGGCTCTACAGCCTCATTTTTGGGTGACCTGTTGGGGTGGTTCGCGGGCGTTGCGCGAATCCGGGCGTTGCGCGCACGGACACGGTATTGGTAAAAGTAGATGTGTCGAAGCGCGCTAGATTTCGACGCAGTTGCTGCTTGTGCATTCCGCACACCAATCTCGTGGAATGTACAACTATCTTGATACATTGGGCGAGCAATAGCCGCATGTGATAATCCTCGCGGGCTTGGTTGGGAAACTCAGCACGGGCCGTGTGACCTCAAAGTTGTATAAATTTGGCCACAGCGTTACCACAGAGTCTAGTTGCAATGACACCCGCGAACGCCGCACGTCTGCTGTCCAGGTCGCTTATGCGCTGTCCACGCAAACAAAATCCGCACCGGTAGATGCTGCCTAGATAGCATTGCTGATGAGGTTTAACTGTAGTGGTCCCGCCCGCGTCAACTCCTCAAAGCTGCAGATTCGTGTATACCTCATGCTCTCATTGGGCAAGGTTCTGTGCAACGCGAAGGACCCTACTGGGCCATGCTTTTTACCCCACGCAGTTCCTTCCCAATCTTAAGCTTGAGCCACTCAAGTGACAGAGTGTGGTCTCAGGCCATTGTTGCCGCACTGCGCTCGGATTCCCGCGTTGATGCTGTGCGATGATAAAGCAACCAACGACAGCTCAAACGAAGAACGCCACATACAGCCTGGCGCATTTGTCTGTTGCCTCTTTCACCTGGAGTTGGCGCCAACTCGCATGTATCTCACTCACCATGCCGTACTCTTGTTCTCTCCCTCCATTTATCTGGGAGTTGAAGCTTCTGATCCACGGGAGCTTGTTAACCTGGCTCGCCCAACGGACACATTTACTTGGGCAACGCCTTCACTGCACCCTCTTTCCCTCTTTCCCTCTTTCCCTCTTTCCTCGTATACAGCTTCACACTGGCACACATGGTCAGTCACTGTCATGGCCTCCATCATAGAGGTGTTCAACCATCTGGTCCTGCCTCCGCAGCTTCCTGGAAAACAGGACGTCGACATCGAGAAGCTCAGTAATGATGTCCTCGACCGACTGATTCACGCCACAAATACTCTGGGTAGGCTTGCTGGCCCGGATCAGGCCTCTACTTGGCATGCGATATGTCAATCTCTCCGCCGTTGCCGTTCCCTTCATGCGTCAGGCCGTTTCGAAAAACAGTCACTAATTCGGGAGTTTCGAAATCTGATACACGATCAGCCTCTCGTTCTTCACATTGCGGAACAGAATGCTGCGCTTATCATTCGATACGATGTCAAGTAAGGAGAGCAACTCAAAATGGGTGCAAAATGTATGACTCTCAGCTAATGGATCACAGTGACGAGATGAGTGTGGTCATATTTGAGGCATTCGAGACATCACCACCTTCAGCCGCGGTCCTTGCCAGCGTGGATGCTCTCGTTTGGGATTTTCCCGACTGTGCGGCCCAGGTTCCACTCAGTGTATTCCAGATGCTATCTTTCCAAGAGGCCCTCGCCGATTTCTTGGAGAAGGGCAGCGTGGAGCCATTAAAGCGCTTTCAGACCCACATAACGAAGGCGCAAACATCTGTACTTGAGTCGCGTGACACAGCGAGTCCTACACTTATAACACATCTTCTCATACCGTTGATCGAGTCCATCGGGTCGTCAGCCATCGCCGACTTTCGTCGACTGAGAAAACGTGTGCGCGATGATGTGAGCATTGAGGCTGCTGAATTCCCGTGGCGAAGATTGCCATTCTGGCTCGTACTTCGTGTGAGCACCCAACGACAACTTCAGCTGGCCTTAGGGAACAT
The DNA here is from genome assembly GCA_003313425.1 of Pseudopyrenochaeta lycopersici. Taxonomy (NCBI): domain Eukaryota; kingdom Fungi; phylum Ascomycota; class Dothideomycetes; order Pleosporales; family Pseudopyrenochaetaceae; genus Pseudopyrenochaeta; species Pseudopyrenochaeta lycopersici. Next base: position 400,111 of record NHZP01000040.1, on the reverse strand, counting down.
AGCTGGTGTAGCTCACTATAAGTTTCTTATGACTACATTGCTCATAGAGCTTCTCAATGAATGCCCTAGCGAGCTAGCACCGGGATTGACAATGACGTTGCGAGCCAAGGTCTGCCGCCGCGTTGCGAAGCTTGAACAAGAGAAGGGTAATGCACCTGCCATATACGATCATCTGTTCAGTGCCGCTGGGCCATTCTTCAGAGAGAGCATCACGCGTGTTACAAAGGTAGTAGAATCAGCTTGGGAGAAATTCAAGCGACAGACAACACGGCCTATTCCTCGACTCCAAACCCAGGCCGACCAACAAGCGCAATACCTTTCCCTCCCCAACAGTGGAGCTTACCTTCAAAACCTCTTGAGTCTACCTCGCACACGGAGATCAGCTTATCAGCCGTCGTTACGTATCCCATCGTTGCATGACAGCACGATCGAACAGGTTGAGAAGTTCACAGAAAAGTATTTCCAGCTGGCGAAGTTGGAGGGTGAAATTGAGACAAAAGAAACACCCCCATCGTCAGCAGCAACAACCCCGCAGTCATTTTGTATCAAACTGGCCGAAGCGATATTTGATCTGTTTGAGGCTGTAGGAACAGCCTATGACTCCGATCCCGAGCAAATGTCTGTCTTTGTCTTGAGTCTCTTTACACTCTGGGTGCGACTTGACAAGCGCATGGTACAGCTCTGCCCCTTACTTCTGGAATACCACCCAGTATTCACTCCGGAACTCTTGGACGTATTGCATTCCACAACCGCTTTGCAAATGCAGCGACTTCGTTCCATCCAGAAGTATCTCCAAAAGAGATGCAAGCTGTGCAAACATGAGACAACAATCTTTTCGGAGCCCTCCAACCACTGCTTCGTAGTGAACTATGTTGCGCAGTCTGCTTCGATGCAAAGGCTTTCTCAGCAGATACAAGAGGCATCTGATGCTTCACGACGGGCGAAGATGAATGAGCTAGACAGATGGCGGAAGAACTATGATGATCACTCTTTGGGTATCTCTGGTGGCACGTGTGTCTGCGACTTCAATCGCGACGGTACGCGAAATATCAAGGGATGTACAAAATGCTGGCACTGGCGCGCTCGGAACCGCATGGAGATTTATGCCCACGAAGACTTCCTCCCTGGGAATTCGGCGAAAGCCGCATCAGTCGTATTTGAATTGGGTGCCCCGCGCTTCATCTCTGCCTACCGCAATGCAAGTTGGAAGATCTTTGAGTTAGCTCACCCTTCCAGACCTGAAACCTGCTCGCCAGTCAAGCTGCTGAAAGACTATAAGCCACTTACAGCATATGGACAGGAGATATTGAGTGGCATCACCATTGCATCAACATCTAAGCCCTTCCAGGGTACACACTACAAGGTGGCCAAGAAGAGGATGAAGGTCTCGGAATCGGACGTGCTCTTTCCTAACGGGCTGACCCTATCCTATTTCGACATGGCCTCGAGCACATGGGTGAAGGATTTGGACCAGCCGTTGACATTTCAGCACTTATGTGGTATACGTGTTCCTCCAGGCCTTCGAGACTCAGTCATGCCAGACTTACTGCACCCACCCACTGTAGTACCCGGGCCGACTTCATACGAAACTGTTGCCTTCGAAACTCACTGTCCACCGAAAATGTCCATTCATGAGTTTACAGCCTATCAGCGATTGCTTTCAGGCAAGACTCGTCGATGGCTCACTATGTTGATACAACTAGGCGCGTCGGACGTAAACTTCAGCAGCGAGAATACGATGCACGTGTTCAATCACCTTGCCATGCAGGCTGGGCCAGCGCAAGGTGAGAGCGGCCTCCGCGGTGACGTTCATGCAGTCTTTATGGACACGTCATTCTGTAATCGCTTGGCCGCCCAAATTGCCAACCGCCTACGTAACATCACATCAAATTGGCGTGAGATTCACTGCATGGAGATTCTTATCACGCTGAGTCTGCGACTTTTTACCTTGGCCTCGCAGAAGACATTGGGTAAAGGCCTTCTGAAGAAGGCACGCGATATCACGTTGCAATGGATTACTCGTCTCAGGACCGACGTGAGAAATGCGAAGGAGAGTTCTGTAGCCGAGACAGCTGCTAACCATGCATTTTGGGCCGCATTGCTCTGCCGAAGGACATTTTCCAGCTTTGCAGGTTCCGACCCAACAATACCCCAGGACGACTTGTCCACATTCGTCCAGGCCTCTTTGGCTCTCCAAGAGAATCTCCTAGTTGACTTGGCGAAGCTATCGCCCACTTTGAAGAGCATGCTGATCAGAGATACGAAGATGGTTCACAACATCCAGTCACTAATCCTGAAGTCCATCAGGACCTTTAACCGAAGCGTCGGTATAGCGATCAATGCCTCCTGGTCAGAGCCAGAAGATTCCATTGGGAAAGTCTTTTCAGACTGGCAGAAAGTTCCCTCCCCACATGATCGTTGGGTCGTGTCCATCATGAGGGCTTCGACAAACAGCTCAGGCAAACTACAAGTGGTTCACTATAACTTCGTAGAAGGACACTTGCTCGTTGACGGCAAGCCCTTAGGACGACTGCCACGCGATATTCGAGAGTCGGACGAAGTGAAGCAGCTCTTCGGCAACCAGCATCTTCTGACGTTCCCCTCTGCTGAGTACGGCATGTCGTACGTCATGGCAACACGAGTCAAGAACCAGGAGATTCACTTTGGGGTCCGCGATGGCAGAGTTATCGTCCGTGCCTGTAGCCGTGAAGGCATTTTGGAATATATACCAGCCCACCTCTTTGCTGGACTTGATGGTGTTGACTTGCCCCTCGGCCTCATCTCCAACTGCGCGCACTGGTTGAATCTGGATACGAAATGCCTCGAAATTCGACGCAAGCCTGTGCTATGGAAAACCAGGGTTAATGACTGGATTATCGATGTTGTACGTCGGCAGGGGCATCGAAGCAATCGAACCTTCTTGATTGACCCTAATTCTGCTTTGGCCAAGCAAGTTGCTGAGATTTTCCGACATTTTGAAGACCCACGCAAGGTCACTATTTTCCAGCCTATACACAAAAATGGGAAATTATCTGTTGAGCTACGTCATCTAGAGTTGTCGTTCTTCGTCAATTCGAAAGGTCTTCTTCAGTGTCGCGAACTAGGAGAAGAGATAGATCCTGACCAGGACGCTGGCACCTTATACGGTTTTCAGAGCAAAGTTGTACTTCGCAACGTTACCAACAGCAAACTCCGTAGCATCATCGCACCATGGGGTAAGATTTCCGTCAGACGTCATGGAATGCATGTTGCGGTCCGAGCAGCTGGCAGTACCGAGTATGCGAGATTCGAGATTGATGACTTACTCGGTCGACTATCATGCCCTTTTGAGCCGCGGCTTCTCTATGCGAAAGCGCAGTTCCATGCCTTCACGTCTTTTGTCATACCTGACCCACTGACAGGACGAACCGGCACCGAAGAAGCTTTGCATCTCCTGCAGTCAGGTTGCTGTCAGCCATGGACTCCTATAGGCCGTTCATCTGTCACCATTCTTGAAGACCTTGCAAAAATTAGCCCAAGGCGAGAGTATTACCCGAAAGACAAGAAAGCACTCCAAAGCGTTCTTTGGAACGAGAATCTGACAATGACAATCCAGCATGATCTATACGAGGAGCTCGTGCGAAAGATAACCGAGAAGTCTGAACGTCTTCGTGCATTTGCCTCCGACAACAAAGAAGGCTGTCACATGAGCACAAATACCCCGACGCACCTGCGCAAGCGCGGCATTGCGCAGCGTTGTATTCGCGAGCGCGGCATACTCGAGACAAACGAGAATGTTACCAACGATTGCCTTTACAAGTCTCGAGGACAACAAGCCAACTCAACGCAAGCCAGCAAAGTATACAACATTGCGAAGTTGCTCCAGTCTCAGCCATTTCGTGTTCATACTGCTCGAGAGCTTTCAGTAGTTCTACAAGAATGGCCGCTCATTGGTGGATTCCAGGTGACATCCGAAATCGTTCCCGCCAGTTTAAGCGACTTGATCGAAAAGAGCATCGAGGAACAGTGGACCAGTCTCGTCATCGCTTGTCGAAGCTCTAGCCCAGAAGGCTTATATAGCTTGATGTTTCGGCTTTGCCTCATGTCACTTAATGCTACGAACGATATGTCTGCTATTCAAACCCTGGCGGCTTTTGCAGCTCTACCGGCACTAAAGGCATTACATCTTCCATCCGGTTCCTCATACAACAAATTTAAGCTTAATGAAGCCCCTACAGCACAGTCCCTCTTCCGCATCATTTCTGTTGATTTGCCTGGGAAGCAAACACGAATGATGGACAAGGCTCAAAAGGAGCACGTAAATGCCTGTGCAGCTGACGGAAAACGGCTAGCGCAACACTTCCTGGATCAATGGCCAAACGATGAACTGGTCCTAGATGGTTTCAGATCCGACCTGATTGACATGGGGCTCGCAATGGACAGGGTCACTCAGGAATGGCGCCGTTTGCATGTAAATATGGCACTATCAAGATATGTGATGCAGGTTCAGAGTATCCTGGAGCGTCACAAGGGACCCATCGATACATCTGTTCCTCTGGCATGGGATTGGCCGCACGAGCCCTGTCGTCTGCCTGCACGTGGACCGATCATACCGTCTATTTCCAGAGATCTTCTCACTAAATCCCTCGATTTGCAACTGAACAGCCATGCCGAAAAGATTCTTGTCGCAGAAGGAGCGTCTAAGTCCGGGGCTGTGTCTTATAGCAAGCCAGGTGCACAGATTTCGACAAAGGAGACTACTGAGCTACGAAATATTCTCTCCTCGTTCAACTCGTCATCGAATCCTGTCCGTCAACATTATGGCCGCGATCTGGAGACGAGCCTTAGTGCACTCGAGAAGACCACCAAGCAACTGGAAAGCTCATGTCCTACAACGAATGACGTGGCCATCAAGAGCAGTATCCAAGTTCTTCGCACCACGGTCAGGACACAGTTCACCCAGATCCGCACAGCTCTATCTAGCGATGACGATCGCTTTCGATGGCTTGATCTCGGGAACCTCTGGCCCTGCAACACCACAATGGAGATCCTAGAGCAGCTACGCTCGAGCTCAAATCACTGCTTTGGAAGTGGCGTAAAGGAAGCGATCGTTTCTCATGGCACTCTTGTGACTATGCTGCAGCGATTTGTACGAATCCGGAATGCGCTGCATCATGACCATAGAAGTCGATTGCAGGAAGAACTACGGAACTGTGGTCATGAGAACTGGCATCCAATAGATTTCCCAGATTGGCTTCTCTTGGAGATTGACGGTAATATTCTGATTCGACAAGAGCAAGTTGAGGTTGCGCATGCGATTATAGCCCCAGAATCGCAAGAAAACTCTGTGTTGCAAATGAACATGGGTAAAGGTGAGCGAGCCAGCATAGACACTGTGGCGATGTCGTAAAGTGTTAATAACACCAACAGGGAAAACATCCTGCATCGTACCTATGGCTATGGCAGTTCTCGGTGACGGAAAGCAACTATTGCGCCTCATCGTACCAAAACCATTGCTTCTGCCAACAGCACAGACGATCCAATCGCGACTAGGTGGTTTAGTCGGTCGGGAGATACGGCATCTTCCCTTCTCTCGCCGTACGAAGCTCGACTCAGGTCAACTTCAACTGTACAGACACCACCATCAAGAAATGCTTCAGCTTTGCGGCGTTGTTCTGAATGCCCCCGAGCATGTTTTATCTTATAAGCTCAGTGGCCTCCAACATCTAGTTAGCTCTGAGCTGAATGTTGCACGCGAGATGATTGACTTTCAGTCATGGATGAACTCGACTTGCCGGGACGTTCTGGATGAGTCCGATGTGTCTTTAGCGGTGAAAACTCAACTTATTTATCCAAGTGGCGAGCAAATCACGGTCGATGGGCACCCTCACCGCTGGCAAGTAGCACAGGCACTCCTATCCCTCGTAAAAGACCACCTCCCTGAACTTCGGCTTCGATTTCCGAAAGGAATTGAGGTTATTGAGCGAGGTCACGGCTACCCTATCATATGCATTCTTCAGTCGGATGTGGAGGAAGACCTGCACCGACGAATAGTCGATGAGATCTGTACAGGAAAAACCACCTTTCTCCGGTTCGCAGATTCCATTCGAGCGAGTCAGAATGCAAAGATTCGCGATGTTCTCTTAACCACGGACCTCGACAATAAGCTTCTGGAAGATGTGGTCGCTTTATTTGTCGACAGGAAGGTGGCTTCCAAGGTCCTACTTCTTGTTCGTGGTCTGCTACGCAATCGAATCCTCCTTCTCTGCCTAAGGAAGCGCTGGAATGTACAATACGGCTTGCATCCTAGCAGAGATCCAATTGCAGTTCCATTCGAGGCAAAGGGAACGCCATCTGAACAAGCCGAATTTGGTCACCCCGATGCTGCGATCTTGTTCACCTGCTTAGCCTTTTACTATTCCGGCCTCAACCAAGCTCAATTTAGCGAAAGCCTCCGCCACGTTCTCGCATCTCACGATCCATCTAGTGAGTATGATAGGTGGACGAGCAGTTGCTATACGCTACCAGAGGCTTTGCACCATTGGAATGTCATCAATATCGACGACCAGGTCCAAATTGAAGTACTTTGGGAGCATCTTCGGACTAGCAGGAGTGTGCTCGATCACTACATGAATCATTTCGTGTTCCCAGCGCACGCCAAACAATTTGGTGTCAAGCTACAGGCATCGGCGTGGGATCTACCCTTGTTCACAAAATTGGAATCGTATAACAAAGCAACCAGCAGGACGACTGGTTTCAGCGGCACTAACGACAATAAGATGATGTTGCCACTCACTATCCGACAGGACGATCTTCCGAGCTTGCACCAGACCAACGCGGAAGTCCTCACCTACCTACTCCAGAATCGAAACCGAACGTACCGCCTTGCAGCTCAAAACGGCAAGCGATCGTCGGAAAGGGAATTCCTCGAACAGCTGAAGAGGGAAAAAATCCGCATACTCATTGATGCCGGCGCTTATATACTCGAAATGGATAACGAAGCGTTAGTTACAGCATGGCTCGAGATTGACTCTGAACCCCAAGCAGCTGTATTCTTTGGCGCGGATAATCGAGCCTTGGTTCGATATCGAGGGATGAAGGAACCAGTGCCTTTGCTAGTCACACCGTTCGCCGACCATCTAGACAAATGTCTGGTGTATCTAGATGAAGCGCACACGCGTGGTATCGATTTGAAGCTGCCCTTACATGCTCGCGGTGCGCTAACACTCGCTCTCGGTCAAACGAAAGATCACACAGTTCAGGGTAAGCATTCCACCCTTATGTGAGACTACAGACTGACATTATATGTAGCTGCTATGCGCCTTCGACAACTTGCTACTACCCAGTCGGTCTGCTTTTTCGCCTTCCCCGAAACCCACCAGTCCATTCTCGACATTTGCAAGATGAGCGACAAAGACAACGTTGACTCATCTCACGTCGTACATTGGCTTTTGGAGCAGACTTGCCGAGCGAATGAACAGCTACAAAATCTCTATATCTCTCAGGGCGTCGACTTTTGCAACCGTATAACTGCGGGATGGGTTAATGCGGCTTACCTTGACGACCTTCGGGATAGAGATGCATATATCAAGGCCGTCCAACATCCAGAACGACACACGCTTGAGCAATTGTACGGAACTCGTTCATGCGATATGCAGCGTCCAATGCCTCACCAGACCTCGTTTCCGCAGATCCAGGCCTTCAGAAACAAGCTCAACAACCAGCGACGCGCTACTACCAATGATTCCAATGCTTTTTATTCCTCTGCCTTAGAAGAAGTGGAGCAAGAGCGCGAGGTTGAATTCCAAGTCGAAGAAGTGCGTGAGGTGCAGCGGCCCGTGCACTATAAAGCCCTCAAGTTTCCCGGGATACACCCTTCCATCTCTGCCTTCGCTCGCACAGGCGTTCTGTACGGTGGAGAGGGATATGAACAGATATTCACCGCTGTATCACGCACGTCCATAGGTCAAAAGTTTGACGTCTCGGATACAGGATCGCATTTGTTCGTTTCTGCGGAGTTTATGAAGACGATCAAGCTGCATGGGCATGGTTTCACTGACAATTTCATGGTAAGCCAGCCGCTTGAGCCATGCCAACATTTCCAGAACAAAGTACTAATCTTAGCTCAGCGTCCCGTGGAGTGGATTCTTTACAGTATCGACACCTCCACCGCTCTGATCCTCATCGCCGAAGAAGCTGAAATCTTGATTCCCACACTTCGCGCTCAGAAAGCACCAGCAAAAGTTCATCTCATCACGTACTCCGCACCGGTTACGAGGAAAATGTTGCACTTCAGTAATTTGAAGTACTTCACTCTACCTGCACTTCCAGATAGTCATGTTGTTCCTCATTGGCTCACGATTGAGCTCGGGATTTTTGCAGGGCGGTTGTATATAGACTTTGAGGAGTGTGCGCCACTGGTAGAGTATATCAACAATGGCAAGGAAGGAAGGCGTTCGAGTGCCTTTGCAGGGAAAGCTGCTAACTTCTTGCTCGAGTGGCTCTCTCTTCGCCGCAAAGGTCAGGATATCATGCACACGCCTATTGGCTATATCTGCCAAGGCCGTCCGCTAGACCGTGGACATGCTTTCTTTGCAAAGCATCTTCTTGGAGAAGGAGAGGTCATGAAGTCGTGTCACATTAATGGAATTGTTTATGGGGTTGTTGAAGAGAAGGGAGATGAGGAGGACGAGTGGGACCGGGTTGATGGAACTGGGGATGCGTGATATACATTAGACTTGCCAGAGAGCGATGGTGCTCGACCAAACTTTCTCAATGTCTACCCCCAAAAAACGCAGATCGAGCATTGAACATGTGCATTTGAGTGTTCGACATGTTGCTGCATCGTTTGCAAGATGCGCTGAAGAGACGGAGTAGAAGGTGTGGGTTGCATCACAGTAGATACCAGAAATGAAGGCACCGCCTAGACGAGAAAGCCTTTCTCAAAATATTACTAAGTGTCCGTACGAGGTGAACGGCTCATTCTTGTACCTATTCGGCCCGGCTCTCAGGGGCTCTTAGGGGCTCCTAGGCAGCCTATATAGAGGTCTCTTTCTCGCACGAGAGAGAGGCTAGGTTAAGGAATATAACTATCTTTTATCTCCCCCCTGAGCGTACGCGCGTGCGGCTCTGTTGGTACCACCAGACGCGTAGCCATCTAGAGAGGTAAAAGCCAACCGACAATTATAATATATATTTAGAAGTCTTAACTGCTAAGAGTTCTAGTACTTATATCTATCTAGCTTATTAAAGCCAATTAGGGTGGCAAATGGGTATAGGTTGGGGTTGGGTTGGGTTTGATTACATAAGACCCGTACCCAACCCAGCTCTATACCTAATCTTTATACGCTAGTAATAGGTATAGGTTGAGGTTACTGTGAATGGGTTAAGGTTAGGGTTAGGGTTATTAGCCTTGGGTACGTCTGGGTCTGACTAATCACGTCTTTTTTATATTAGGTCTAATACTAACTAATATGTATCTAAAATAGCTAGTTATGCTACTAATTATAGTAAATTATTATGATTACTAAGCAACCCTAGTAGGTACCCGTAACCAAACCTAAACCCATACGTGCATAACCTTAGCCTTAACCTAATCTAGAGTCCGTGCGACCCAACCCCAACCTATACCTATAGTCCGTGCGACCCAACCCCAAACCCAACCTACTTATCTATAACCCTATACCCAACCTATACTCATAGCGGGTACTCGTAACCCATTTGCTACCCTAAAGCCAATAGACTTTACTTAGTTCTTATACTTCTTTAGCTTTATTTACTTAATATTATGTAGGCTTTATTTAGTATTCTAAGTAATAATAGTATTCTTATAATATATCTTATATTACTTATTTAGCTAGAATAATTATAGTTATTCTTTATACTATAGCTACTTTTATTCTACTAATATAAGTATATTAATATACTATACTTTATATATATATTACTTATATAGCTAATAGTTAAGTTCTTAGATATTTTTTTTTACTTTTATAGGCGTTATCAGCTTTAAAGTTCTTAGTTAATATTAGTTTTAAAAGTTTTCTATTTTTTACTTTTTAGTTAAAAGTACTATTATATTACTAAGGTCTTTTTTAGTATCTTTATAAAACTAAAATTAGAGAGTTATTACTCTCTTCTTTATTATTACTATACTAGGTTCTTAGAATTCTTTTCTTAGTAACGTTTTCTACTACTCGCCGTCTAACACTACTCGCCGGCCTACCTTATTAAAATAGGCGGGTCTTAACACATAATAACGCAATAACTACGCAGTAAATTTACTAGTAAATATAGTAATAGCATTCTCTATGTCTATCTATATAAGGTGCGATTATAACCTTAAATCCTATATTTACTATAAGTTAGTAGTACTTATTACTAAACCTAAGAAGCCTTACTCTCTACCCTTAAGTTTAAGGCTATTTTAGTAGCTATAGCTAACGTATAACCTACTTTAACTTATAAAGCCCCTCTAGCTATTATATATTATTAGTATTTATCCTTTTTATATTATAAACGCGTATTTAAAGTATAAAGTTTACTATTTTCTTCTACTAAGATTATAGCTAGGTTTATAGCTAGCTAATAGCCTTTAATAAGCTAAGAGAGAGCCTTACTTAAAGAGCTCTATAATTAATATTAAAGGAGCTTATATATAAAGTAAGCTTATGTAGAGGAAAAAGAGAGAGCTTGGCAACAGTTACCCAGGTAATCTATGAGATGGACTACTGTTTTGTCTAGGAGGCTTTAGGAGAGGCAGCTATATAAAGGAGAGCTGAGCACGGCCTATTACAGGAGCCATTATACAGTAGGAGCGTGAGCAGCGTGTACGCGTGCGTAAGCGCGTACGTGCTCGCGCACGTGATCGCGCACGTGAGCCTACCTTCAGGTGTCTCCTGCGTGAGCTTGCCCATCAGCTTGCACGTGAGCGTGCACGTGAGCACTCACGTGAGCGCGCCCTTGAATGCACACATAAGTACGTGTCTCTCCAGGGTAAGCTCCTACGTCAGCGCGCACGTGAGCCTACCGTACCCCAGGTCACAGCGCGTTGTTTGCAACAGCTTATTAATTAAGTTAATTAGTAATATAAAGCGTTTCTATTATCTAAATAGCCTTAGCTATAGCTACTATCTATAAAAGAGATAGTATATAGATAACTATTAGTATTAATAGAACACGTTTAGAATAAAATAAGACTAAGCCTATCGCCTAAAAGCCTCTAAAGATATTTAAAGTTAAAAAAATAGTTATACGTATATAAAGATATATATAGAGAAACTTATCTTTATTAATAAACTATACTTATTAGTATATAAGCTTATTTATTACTTATCTACACGCCATCTTAAGATATAAGAAGTAACTAATATTAAAAGGCTGTAGCTTATAAGATATAAGAAGTAACTTATATTAGAAGGCTGTAGTTTATAAGATATATAAGAAGGGATATAAAAAGTAATAATATTCCTCTCTATATAGTAAGTATTAAACGTAAGTATTATATAACTACTATAGCTATTTAGTATAAGAACGTAATAGCCTCTAATTATATATAAGACTATAAAGATATTAAAATACTTTAACTAAGTAAAGCTAAGGTTATTAGTTATCTATCTATTAGTACTTATACTAATACTCTAGTTACTAGGTAGCTTAAGCTTAAAACTATACTATAACGCCTAGTAGACTTTACTCTTAAAGATAATAAAGAAAGGTAGTATAAAGCCTATAGTACTTATATACTTAATTATTATTATCTAGTTATAGTTACTAAGCTATATAATAGTTACTTATCTAATAGTATTAGAGCTAGTAATAACCTTTAATATTAAGGTAATAGTTATTATAAACTTAGTCTTATTAAAGTTATATATATTTTTATCTAATATTTTATATATCTAAATTATATCTTTTATAAGGCTATACTAAGTATTTATCTTTATAAGATCTTTATATTTTACGCGCTATAAGTAGAATTTATAGTTCTACTTTATTTAAAGCTCTAACTAAGCCTTAATAAAATAATAGACTTAGTTCTTACTAAGAAGAAGTAGAAAAGGCTGCTAGCCTTATAGAGTAAGAAGAGTATCTTTTATATAATATACGTTAATAATATAAGGTAGAAAGCCTTATTAATTAAGCTCTAGTATTTATTAAATAAGGCTCTATTCTTTAGTAGATAATAGCTTATATTTTAATATATTAATTATTAAAGGAGGCTAGCAGCCTTTAAGGCGCTGCTAATAGAGTAATTAGGGAACGTTAAATAGCTCTGTAGCCTTACGCACACTTTTTATCTATCTTAAATTAATTACCTAAGACGTAAGAAGGACACGACCCTCCTTTTAAGCTACTCCAGGCTGTTACTAGGTAGTCATAATAATTATTGTAGAGGTAAGCGCGCTAGTGTTAATGAGGTAGGCTGGCGAGTAGTATTGGCCGGCGAGTAGTAGAACACGTTAAGTTCTATTAAGAGTAGCTCTTTATTTTTTTAAAGTTTCTCTTTTTAGATTACTATAACTTCTTATATTTTATTATTACTATTTTTCTTCTTTATAGTAAGTATATTTAACTAGTAAGTTACTTTATTCTTACTCTTATAGTTTCTAGCTATATAGCTTTTCTTATTATAATTAAAAGAGGTAATCTTTTCTTTTTTCTTCTTACTCTTATCTACTTTCTCTTTATTAAAGTTATCTAAATATATTAGCTTTAGTTAACTAAAAGTATTGTATCTTTAGACTTATTAGAGTTATTATTATTATTAACTATTATTAGCTTTCTACTATTACTTAGTAAGTTAGTTTTTTTTAAGTATCTACTAGTTTTATAGATTAGTATATAGCTTATAGAGCTCTATATCTAAATAGATAGCTTTAGTAGTTAATTAGTCTAGAGTATTAATACCTATACTTATATATATAAGTTTAGCTTAGACTTCTATATTAAAACCTTATTTATACATTATTTATAGACTATTATTATTCTATATTATCTAAGTAGTATATTATATAAATAAATTAGTATAATTAGTAGCTAACTGTTGGGGTTCAATCCTTTCAGGTTACTAGACGCAGGTAAAAGGGTTGAATTCTTCCAAGTTACTAGACGCAGGTGAAAGGTAACGATCCTGCTAAGTTACTAGACGTAGGTAAAAGGTAACTATTACCTCTTACCTTTTACTAAGCTAGGTAACTGGATTGGGACTAGCCTGCTCTAGCTTATGTATATAGGCAGCACCTCTCCCTTGAAGGTGAGAGGTATCTGCTATTTTGTCTATTTCCTTTTAAATTAAGTTTCTTTAACTAAGACCGTCCTAACTGTGCGTGTTAACTGCCTTACACTAACTTAGTCTATTTAAGATGTTATAAAGCGTATTCTATACTAGCTATTTTATTAGAAAGTCTAAAGGCTTATTAAATTATATTTTTTAATTCTTATAGATTTATAAATATTTATACGACTTTTTCTTTTTTTTTATTAGTACTTTTTAAGTATTTTATTAAGTAGAGTTTAATTTAGTTGGATACTTCTCCTCTTATATAAGTAGTTATAAGAGTAACTTAATAAGCTAGTACTACTTTATCTACATTAAACTTAATAAAAAAGTTAAATTAGAGTAGCTATTCTTTAAGCTTATTACGTTCTTTTATAAATAAGGTAGGTCTTATAACTTATCTATCTTTAGTAAGTATATTAACTTATACTATAAGTTATACTTAATAAGTCTCTTTATCTGTAATGGATTGCCGAGAGGGGTACTGTTACAGCTCACCTATATATTAGATACAGAGCCCAGTACTAGCAGTTGAGCTAGTATTAATGTACTTTTGGCCATTTGGCGTAGTAGGGCTCTGCACTGTTACATTATCTATAGAAGTATTACTTATTTTAAGAGTGTTTAAAGTATAAATATCTTAAAAGCTATTAGTAAGAATAACTATATTTATATAAATAAAGTTTCTTCCGCTAGCGCACAAGCTAGCCTTACATACATTTGCACGTAAAACTTTCATACTACGTATCTTAGCTAAAATATAATATAATTAAATAATTTTAAAGTAAGAGTTACGTATACAGTTAATATTTAGTTTACTAACCTTACGCTTCTCTATATATAGTAATTTATTATAGTATACTTAAGATAAGGTACTAGATAAGCGTTACTAGTATATAATACTAGTACTCTTTTAATATACTATAAAAGCTATCCTACTCTTCTTTAGTAGTACTATAATTATTATACTAAAGATAAAATTTATATATATACTTCTTAAGATACTACTAGAGGTACTTTATTAGGTTAAAGTTAAGTAAGTGTAGAGGAAAAAGGGAGAGCTTGGCAACAGTTACCCAGGTAATCTATGAGATGGACTACTGTTTTATCTAGGAGGCTTTAGGAGAGCCAGCTATATAAAGGAGAGCTGAGCACGGCCTATTACAGGGGCTATTATACGGTAGGAGCGTGAGCAGCTGTTAAAGATCTAATTAAGTAGTTATAATATAAAGCAACTAGTATTAACTAGTTAGTATCTTTAGAGTATTCTGTAGATGTGCAGTGCTAGGTAGGTCAAAAGTAGAAGTATCTAATAGTAAGATACTTATAGATCATCTTAAGTTAATTATAATATGCTATAGGGCTACATTATGCGAGTCTATATACATAATTATCTTATAGGATTCCTATAAGGCCCCCTCTAGGATTTCTAGGTTTATCTCTATCCTATAAGACATAGTCTGTCTTAGCGTAGGTTTCCTAGGATTACGTAACCCTAGCGTTATTAGTTAGCTTAGAGGCTTAGTCTCCTTATTAGTTATCTATGCCTCTTCTTACATCCTTATAACTACTGCCTTCCTACTTCCTGTTTATAATACTATCCTCCCCTCCTAGTTCTTATATCCTTATAACTAACCTATAGCTTCTTATAGTACTACCTATTATTATTCTATTAGAGATTATATAAATACTATTAGTTAGGTTACTATAGTTTCCTATAAATATTATTTAAAAAAGAAGTTAGAGTATAAGATATTATTATTAAAAGAGAAGTATAGAAATTATTATTATAATAGAGTATTATTATATAAGCTAGTAGATATACTAGTTCTAAACTTTTTTTATCTAAATAAGGAATTAGCTTAGTTAGATACGTAAGAAGCTAAAGCTAATAACGTAGAGCAGAAGGCGCTAAATACTCTTCTTACTACTTACGTAAAAAAGAATTAGCTTTATAAATAATAAAAGTTATTATAGTATTATAAATAGTAATAAGTAGATAATTTAAGTTATATTATAGAAGAGATTAAAGTATTAGAGATAATTAAGGATATTAACTATAAAGTTAACGTTCTTAAGTAAGAGCTAATACCTAGTACTTCTACCTTAGACTAGAGCATCTTTACTTTATCTTAGCTTAAAGGTAATCCTCTTTTTCTAAGAATTACGTTATTAGATTAAGTTAGTTATAGTTCTAGTACCTAAGTTCTTTTTATTCTTTATTATAGTTATATTTACTAATTTATTCATTATAGTTTTCTAAGTTTAATTTTAGTTCCTAAGTATTCTTAGAGTTAGAGTATCCTTTCTATTTAACTAAATACTTATCTTCTCTATACTTATCTTCTATAATCTTAGAATATTATATATTAAGGATTTTCTTAACTTTATACTCTATTTCTTCTTTAGTCTTATATCTAAAAGTTTTTTATAGTAGTATTACTAAGTACGTAGGTTCTAATAGTTTAATATAGAACTTTAGGTAGATCTTTACGTCTTTAGGTAGTTCTAATATATACGTAACTAGTCTATTATATTACTTAATTAAAAATAGTCTAACTTTAACGTAGTCTAATCTCTTATTAGGTTATTTTGTGCATAGATTTCTTATAAGTAAATATACTTTATCCCCCTTTTTTAGCTAAAGCGCTGTTTTTCTTTTCTTATTAATATATAAAATTTATTATTTTTATTTTTTCTTAAGTCTTTCTTATAGTTATTCTAATATATTTTATAGTTTTCTTACTATCTTAACTATAGCTTCTACTTTAATACTTAGAAAGTTTCTTTTAAATAAGTTTAGGTATTTCTTATAATAGGCGTAGAATAGTATTTTACCTATTACTTTAGATTTACTATTATTAAATATAATTTATGCTATTAGTAATAGTAATACCTAGTTATTTTATTATTTATTATAATACGCTTATAGGTATTATTTTAGGGTTCTGTTTATTTATTCTATTTATCTATTAGTTTCTAAGTAGTACGCTATAGATAGTTTCCTTTAGGTTCCTATCTTAGCTATGAAAGTTAACTAGAAATTAGATATAAATAGTTTATCCCTATTACTTATAATAGTCTTTAGTATACTATAGTATTAGAATACTTAGTCTTTTATAATTTCTGCGAGTTATAGTACTATAAAGTTTTTTCTAAATAGTATAAACTCTGCGTATTTAATATATCTATATACTACGTTATATATTATGGTATACTTATATCTAGTTACTTTATCTATAGACTTAGGTAAGTCTATAATAAAGTCTATTACTATATCTTCTTATAGTTTTATAGGTATCTTTATTACCTGCGATTTACTATAAGGTATATGCGTAGTATATTTATTTTATTAGTAAGGTATATACTTGTTAATATATATCTCTACTTTCTATCTTAGGTTCTTAATATAGTAGTTTTACTAGATAAGCTCTATAGTTTTTATAATTCCTAAATATCTATATATTAGATTATTATAGTATTATTAGATAATAATCTTATATAGGTTCTTAAGGACTTCTACTTATATTTTTAAGATTACGTAGTATTCTTATAAAAGTCCTAAGGTTCTATCTTTATTTATTTTTAGGATTACTATATAAACTTTAGTTTTCCTTCTTACTATATTATATCTTCTACTTAGAGCGTCTACTTTCTTATTTTCTTTCTCTAGTATATATATAATCTTAAACTTATATTATCTTAAAAGTTCTAACTATCTTACTTATCTATAATTAAGTTATTTAGTTATTATAAAGTATATTAGGTTTTAGTAGTCTATATAAATAGTAAGTTTTAAGTAACTTTCTATATATACTCTCTAATATTATAGTATATTAATAATGGCTATAAGTTCTTTATTATAGATATTATATTATTCTTCTACTTATAAGAATTTTTATAAGTAATATACTATTAGGTGCTATTTCCTATTCTTCTTCTATAAGGCTACTACTCTAATTATAAGGTCTAATATATCTATTTTAATCTTTAGTAGTTCCCTACTTTTAAATAATATAAGTACTAGTTTAGCTATATATACTTCTTTTAGTATCTTAAAAGCTTATTATTATTCCTTATTCTAGTCTTATTTTTCTTTTTTTTTATTAGTTTTATTAAGGGTGCTATAATCTTAGAAAAGTCCTTAATAAACTATTAATTAAAGTTAATAAATCCTAAGAATAACTAAATATCTTTAACTATTTATAGTGACTTTTATTCTTAGATTATCCTAATCTTAGATTTACTAATCTATACTCTTAATCTTCTAACTATATATCTTAAGAATTCTATTTCTTCCTTATAAAATTTATACTTTTCTAGTTTTAGCTTAAGATAATAGTTTCTTAGTTATTATAGTACTTCCTTAATATATTTTTTATATTTATTTATATTTCTAGAGTAGACTAGAATATTATCTAAGTAGGCTATAGTATATATATTAAGATATTCTACTAAGACATTATTAATTAAGTCTTAATACGTTACTAGCGCGTTTATTAGGCTAAAGAGTATTACTATATACTTATAATATCTATATTATATTCTAAAAGTAGTCTTCTATTCCTCTCCTTCTTTTATTTTAATAAAGTTATACGCTCTTCTTAAGTCTAGAGTAGTAAAGTATTAAGCTCTTATTAATCTATTACGTAATTCTTAAATATTAAGTAGTAAGTAGTAATTCTTTTAGTAATATTATTTTAACTTTCTATAGTTAATATATAATCTTAATACTCTATCTTTCTTTAGTATAAATAAGATAAAGTATCTTACTAAGGACTTAGATTTCCTAATAAAACTCTTTACTAAATTTTTATTAATATATTTCTTTAAGACGCCTAGCTTATAATTACTTAGGTAGTATATTAGTATAAACTTAGGCTACTTACCTTTTATAAGTTTTATCTTATAGTCTTACTCTTAGTATTTTAGTAGTACTTTCTTTCTTACCTTTTTAGTAAATATATCTTTAAATTCCTTATATTCTTCTAAGATTATAAGAGTAGTAACTAACTCTTTATTCTTTTTAGTATTCTTTACTAGCTACTAATAAAGTAGCTGTTTCTTAGCTTTTCGCGAAGGCTTAATATTTATTATTATCTTCTTATCTACTAAAGTATATAACTATTATATAAGTATTCTTATATTATCTTTTATACGTATAGATATTCTCTATTTTATCTAGTTAATTACTAGGTTATAGTATCTTAACTAAGGTAGTCCTAGTATAATATTATAGGTAGCTATCCTAAAGATATCTAGTCTAACCTAGTATATCTTAGAGGCTACGCTAAAGCTAGTAGTAACTTTATAGGTTACTATCCCTCCTAATTTTCTATTTACTACTATTATCTAGTAGAGTATTTTCTTTAAGATAAGTTATAGCCTTACTTTGAATATAGCTATCTTAGAAATATAGTTTACTTATAATCTAGAATCTATTAGTACTTTTAGTTCCTTTCCTTAAAGTTTTATTCTAAGTCTAAAGAGACTCTCTTCCTTTTATTAGATAGCCTAGTATTACTTCTTAGTACTATCTAGTTATAGATAAATCTCTTATCTAGTTCTAGCCTTCTATAAAGAATCTTAAAAGCTATTAGTAAGAATAACTAATAAGATTATAAGGTTAGTTCTCTAGGATAGAGTAAGAGACTATATAGGAGGGGGTTTAATACTAAGATAGTAAGAGGGCGCTTCTATAAAGAGTACTAAAGGTTAAGAATAATTAGTATTACTATTACTATACTATAGAGTATAATATTAAGTTAAATATACTAAGCTATAAGAGTTTATTATAGTAATCTATATATATAACGCTCTTATTACGCTTACTACGAGTGCTATAAGCGCTTATCCTTAGCAGAGTAAGTAGTTACGTAACGTGTAATAGAGTAGAATACTAGCGCTTCCTAACTAGTTACTAGCTTCTAAGGCTCTTCCTCCTTATCTAGGATCCTAGATCCTAATACTATCCCCTTCCTCCTTTAAGATTTATCTTAAATTACATAATATTTAGCTAGATTAGTTTAAAAGCAGCGTACCTTATATCTATAGTAATATAAGATAAAATATTATCTAAGTCCTAAATTTATAATCTACGTCTTTATAATAAAATCTTCTATACTAAAACTATTACTAAATTTACCTATAATAAGTATTTTAGAGATAATATTATTTATTATATTATACTAAATTTAAACTTTAAATATACTAAATATACTTATTTAAGGAAGCTATATATAAATATATCTTAAGCTTCTTTAAATAAAACTTATAATAAGTACTAGAAGAAAGTAGATAATAATAAGAAGTTATTAGTAACTATAATTATATAGTTACTTTAGAATAAGGCGATTTTAAAATAAGTAGAAGAAAGAGTAGAGAAAAAGGTGTTATATCTTATATTAGAGATATATAATAATAGAGAATTAGTGTTTACTAAAGAAGCTCCTTATCTAGCTATTAATACTTTAGTTAGTTTCTCTCTAATAGTATAGTCTACTATAGGTACCTTAGATTAACTAGTAACCTTAGCAGAGCTTAGGTAGGCTCCTACTTTCTAAGTTTATTATTTCTTCTTCTTAGCTTCCTCTCTTTTCTAATATTTTCTAATTTTTTCTTAGTAGTTTCTTAGGTATTCTAGTAGTTCCTACGTACTCTCTAAGCTTAGATATCCCTTCTATTTAACTAAGTAGCTAAAGCTTAGCTCTAGGTTATTAACTCTTTTATTTTACTAGTACTCCTAGATTTTCTTAACTTTAAACTTATTTTCTTCTTCTAAGTTATATTAGAATATTCTTTATAATAGTGTTATAGAGTTAGCTAGTTCTAGCTTAGAGATATAGAAGTATAAATAGATCTTTATATTTAGTAGTAGCTTAAGTATATAGCTTATAGGTCTATTCTATTCTTTAACTAAAAATAGTCTAGCCTTAATATAATTAAGTCTCTTACTTAGTTACTTATTATGTAGATTTTTTATAAGTAAGTATACTTTATCCCTCTTCCTTAGCTAAAGTACTATTTTTCTTTTCTTATTTTAGTAAGAAATACTATTATATTATACTTTCTTAAAGTTTTCTTAGAGTTATTTATATATTTTCTTTATTTCTTTAGCTATTTTTATAGCTGCTTTAGCTTTTCTACTAGGATATAATTTTATAAAGAGATTAGAGTATCTCCTATAATTAGTAAAGAATAGTATCTTTCTAGTTAATTCTAATAATTTATTATTATAAGCTAGTTATGCTATTAGTAGTAGTAAAACTTATTTATTTTATTATTAATTACTATAAATTCTTAGGTAGGTCTTTATTATTTAGTTTATTCTTTCTATCTATCTATCTATTTATAAGTAATAAGCTATTAATAACTTTCTCTTTATTTCTATCGCGGCTATTAATATAGACTAGAAGTTAGATATAAAGAGCTTATCTCTATTACTTATAATAGACTTAGGTATACTATAGTATTATATTAGTCTGTCTAGAATAATAAACGCTAGTTATTCTATGTTATAATTATTTCTAAATAGTATTATTTCTACTACTTTTATAAACTTATAGACTATATTAAAGATAGTATTATACTTAATTCCTATTATAAGATTCTTAGATAGTAGTAACCCTATTATAAAGTCTATAGAAATATCTACCTAAAGTTTATTAGGTAGCTCTATAGCTTATATTTCTCTGTATAGTACGTAAGTACTATATTTATTCTTATAACAGTCTGCGTATTTTTTAATAAATTATTTAACTTTAGCCTTTATATTCTTAAAGCTAACGTGTCCTACAAGCGAGCGCCGCGCACAAGCGAGCGCCGCACCCTACTAAGTTTGAGCACCTCTCTTATCTTAACGTACAATAGCTTAACACCACGCTCTTTAAATACCTTTAAATAAAGCAGATATCTAGCTTACTATCTTAGCTATTTATACGTATTAAAGTAATAGTAACTAGTCTGCTGTAGCAATCTTTAACGTGTCTAAAAGAATAATCTGTTACTAACGCGCTAGGACTACTTCTTAACGCGATTACTAGCCTAACTTAAGGAAGCTTACTTAGCTAGAAGAGGAGGCGGTAGTTAATTATATACTTAATCTAGATTAACATAGATTTCCGCCTACGTACGCAGCTATACGTGATATAGCTAATAAGCTGCTATTAACGCGTGGTAGAGGTCTAGTTAGGATAAATTAGCTATCTAACTTTATTAAGCGTACAGATAGTTATTTTAAAGAGCAGGCCTTGTCCCTCTCTAGCTAGACGTTGTCTTGTTAAGGCTAGATGTCCAGCTGCGTACGCTATCACCAGCAGCTCAGTTAGGAGCTTAGCAAGGAGCTTAGCTAGGAGCTCTCTAGGAGCCTTAACACTAAGGAACCTACGTAAGTTTAAGGCTTAATTAACTCTGATTAGCGATCGCGTTTAACAGTATAAGAGCTTATTACTAGCCTTAATTATTAAGGCGCTTAATTAGTTTACAAAGGAGGCTATAGTAGAGGTATATAAAGCTAAGCTAATAGAGAGTAAGATTAACAGTCTTAAGAAGGCTAATAAGGTAGTAACTTA
Organism: Pseudopyrenochaeta lycopersici; assembly: GCA_003313425.1. NCBI lineage: Eukaryota > Fungi > Ascomycota > Dothideomycetes > Pleosporales > Pseudopyrenochaetaceae > Pseudopyrenochaeta > Pseudopyrenochaeta lycopersici. Next base: position 378,283 of record NHZP01000040.1, on the reverse strand, counting down.
GCAAAAGCAGCGTAAGAGAAAGTAGATTTAGAAAGGAGGAGCCTTAATAAAGAGAGTTAGAGAGGATATAGCTACTTAATAAGAGGCTGATTAATAGATTATGCGTGAAATGCGTTAAAGTAGGGAGCAATAAGGCCTTAGCGGCCAGGCTCTATCGCGCTGTAAAAGGTGCAGAGAGACTGGACATAACTCGCGCACGTGTAAAAACGATACTATAGGTGCTACTTAAGCTTGCATATAAATATCTATAGAGTACTTAAATTTGTGGTTAAGCTGTACGCTGGTAGAGGTGCTCAAACTTGGTGGGGTGCGGCGCTCGCTTGTGCGCGGCGCTCGCTTGTGGGACACGTTATAGGACGCGTCTAGGACGCGCGATTAAAACACACATATATAGATACTCTTTTCTTATTTTCCTATATAGTTTTAAGTTTTTATTAAAGCTATTAATACTGTTAGGACGCTAGCTAGAGAGGAAGGCTCTATAATAAAGTATTATAAATCTAAACCTTGGTGTTATAGTATAGTTGCGCTAGACCTTTTTAGGGGCTAGCGCGCACCGCGACGGACCTGCTTAAAACCTGCGCTGGCTGCGCGGAGCAGGGACAATAAGTATTATTCTCTCCTATAGCTGAGTGACAGTAATACAGAACTATCCCTTCACTATTATCTGTAGTGTGAAGCAAGTACTATTGCCTGAAACCATACGTTACAATTTAAGCTTCTAGCCTAGATAGATAATCTAGATAGTGTTAAAGAGAGTTTTATGAATATTAGTAGTATAGATAAAAAGAAGGAAGAGGACTTATAACTACTACTATAGAAGCGTTAAATAGTATAGTCTCTTTTATATTACTGTATTTAATAGCTATAATAAAACTAGTTTTCTTTTATATAAATTTAGTAAATATAGTAAAGTACTCTTTAAGGTTCTAAGCTTATTTTTATAATATAGTTCTAAAATAGTTTAGTTTCTTTTCTAGGTATAGTAATTTATCTATTTTATAAGATAACCCTAGTAGGTACCTATAACTAAACCTAAACTTATATGTCTATAACCTTAGCCTTAACCTAACCTAGAGTCCGTGCAACCTAACTCTAACCTATACATATAGTCTGTGCGACTTAACTCTAACCCCAACCTACTTATCTATAACCCTATACCCAACCTATACCTATAGCGGGTACTCGTAACCTATTTACTACCCTAACTATAAGGTTTATTTACTATTATACTAGTTTAGTAATATTTTTTCTTAAAGTTATATATATAGCGTTAAGTACAGCTATACGTGTTAGTAACTTTAGTAACTATAGTACTAGTATCTAACCTCCTAACAATCTAATTCTACTACTAGACTATTAAATTAGGCCCTCTACGCGTATTTTAGTCTATTTCCTAAAGAATTTAGCGTTGTAGTAGCATAGTTATAATAGTGCAAAGTTAAGGTGTTAATATTAGGGGGGGAGGGACGCGTCGCGCTAACGCAGAAGAAACTTTGTTACTAGTACTATAATAAGACTATAAGGTTAGTTCTTAAAGATAGAGTAAGAGACTTAATAGATAGGGGTTTAATACTAAGATAGTAAGAGGGCGCTTCTATAAAGAGTACTAAGGGTTTAAAAATAATTAGCATTACTATTAACGTGAGCGGCAAGCGAAACGCCTAGGTAAGCGAAACGCCCACCCCACCAAGCTTTACAACTTTGCACGTTAACAACTTAATACTACAAAAAGCTACTACAGCTTATAGTAGCTTAAATTAATCCTCTACTTCTACTATATCTTTCTTACACATGCGCTTATTATGTCCTGCCTCTCTATAAGTTTTACAGCGTTAGATACTTTTTATACTAGCACCTATTCAAGCCCTCTCCGCACGCCTCTCTACCTTAAGTTAGGCATTAACGTCCCTCTAAGTAATTAAGTCCTCTCCCTCCTCCTTTAATAGGGTCCCTCCCTGCTAGATCTGCTTTTTCTTACGCTTTTTCTGCTTAGAAGTAGCTCTATTTACCTACTTAAGACTAGCTACTCTAGCTTTAAGTAATATATATAAGTGTACCTTTAATATTAATCCCTTTTTAACTTATAATACTATCTTAATAATAGAATTAGGAGAGGAACTCTTATAGTTACAAATCCTCTTTATAATTAGTATTGTTTAAGCCTCTATCTCCTAGGCGTTACTAGGTGTTTTAGGGTACTAAGGGGTAGGCCTAGGTAGAGGTAGTGTTAGTGTGCAAGGCTTCACCTTAAGCTTTAATAGCACTACCTCTAGGCTGTGTAGGACTAGCCTAGTTGCTTAGAAGCTAGATAGAATATTCTACTGTAAGAACGAGGTCTTAAATACCTCCTTAAAGGAAGCTAGGAATGCTTTTTTATTAATGTAGGTAATATAACTGTCTGCTAAGACCCTAATCTCTCGCTAGTATGCCTGCTTTAATAGCGTAAAGCAGTCTATATTAAGCAGCTGCAGGATATAAGATAAATAGAAAGGTATACAGAGGGTAATTATCTTATTCTCCTTATATAGATTCTAGAAGGTAAGTAAATTATAGCTCTTATAGCTATTAATTACTAGTAGCTAGTAACTGCCTACTATCTAGGCTGCTGTATGCTAGATAAAGTGCTGTAGCTAGGCTAGACTAAGTTTATTGTTAGTCTAGCTGTTCTTACTAAGGCCTATACGCTAGCCCTTAGATAGATTAGGTAACTAGGACTTATTATAGTTCTTAGCTTTAAAGATAATAAAGGGTAGAATTGTCTAGCCTATAGCGTTAATACTAGCAATTAACGTTACCTACTCGCGGTTGCTAGGTTATATCCTTAGTAGTTAAGTACGTCTCTTAGACGCAGTTACTACTTTAACGGACCCTCCTACGCCTATAGTAAAGCTAGTCTTATTAAAGTTATAGGTATCTTTATCTAGGACGCTGTACTTAGCTTTAATGTTGCGTACAAGGTTAAACTAGGGGCTAATAATAGCTAGATTACTGCATAGGACTCTCTAGTAGTCGCGTAGCCTACTTAGTTAGGATTTAATCTTAGGCTTATAAGAGACGAAGTTTCTAGCCTATTTTTCTCCTACCTAGCTACTACTATAAGCAGCTAGCAACTAATTCGCTATCTTACGGAGATAAGACAGTATAGGGGCAAATCCTCGCGCGTCTAGCTTCCTTATATATTAGATAATCGCGTCTTCCTCGTGCCTGTTAAGCTTTAACGAGTTAGGTTAGCTATTGCGTTGTAAAAGCTTTCTAGCGCGTTAGTTACGGAGAGTCCTTCTAGGAATGTTATAGACTGCTGCAGCTTGTTAATTACTTAATATCGCGTCTTTTTTTATTGCTTAGATAGCTAAGATAATTCTATCCTTATAAGGGAGTAATTTAATATTAAGTTGTTAAGACATTGCAGTTAAAGGTAGAAGGAGGTGTGGTCTTGGCAAGAGTGGGCGTTTCGCTTACCTAGGCGTTTCGCTTGCCGCTCACGTTAGTCTATTACTATACTATAAAGTATAATATTAAGTTAAATATATTAAGCTATAAGAGTTTATTACTATAAGTTATATATATTAAGATTATGTAAGTTCCGTAGTATGCTTAGTATGCTTAGTACTACTGATTATACTAAGCACGTCACGTGATCTCGGTTGTCTGTCCAATGTCCATGAGGTTCTGTCTGGGCCGCTGGGACAGGGTCTTCGCAGGATCGTAACATAAAGTTTTGCGTAGAAATACATGTGAGGCTAGCTCGTGCGCTAGCGGAAGAAACTTTATTTATGTGACTGTATTTCGGGACAGGGCCTAGTAAATAATCGGCAATTAGTAAAGCATACGTTTATCAATTGTTTCCTATTAAAGGCATAAGGTATTTTTAACCTTCAGCGCCGCCTTATACTCAAATCTACACAGCCACATTAACGAAGAGATAGAAATAATAGTGAAAATTAATTCCTACTCCGTCCCGACAGTATCGTAAAGAAACTGGTCATTCGCCTTTGGGCAACGCAGGTGTACTGACAGCGATAGACTTCGTTTCTTTGATCAGTCCACATACTCTTAGCCGTACCAGAAGTTAGTACCTGTCAAATTGCACGCCTTCTCCAATTCGGCCCGATCTTTGGGCTTAGCATCTCGGAAAGATGTACTACGTACGGCTTTATGTTCGTCCGATTAACTAGATAAAGAAGCGTTATGTAAAGAGTCGACCCTGATAGGAGATGCACCACCTGAATACAGCAAGCTATCATTTTTTCTGTGCTAAATGCCTGGTTTAACTTAGGCTAGTGCCTCTAAATTCTGCACTGTACTGAACTTCATATCCAATAGTAATCAGCGCGAAAATTGCAACTTTTTACAAAAATCTATGCGTAGGTGTCATGGCAAATGCGAGTCCAATTTCTGGAGACAAACAATTTCTCTGTGCGACCGGGACGTCGCTTTAAACACTCGCCAAGACGGTGCAGAGATAAGCGAAACCAGTAAGGCCAGCTACCCGGTCTTCGGCCTATCGAACAATGCAAGGCTAGGAGTTTTCAAAGCTGATGTGATTGTGACGTCCTTCGATCTGCTTGTGCAGGTAAGAAACTGCAGATCTGAGCCCAGATGTTGACTGATCCTTCAGTCCTGCGGGCCTGAGGTTCTTGATGCCAGATAGCATTAAGCACAGGATAAAGTCTTAATGTCTCCAAAAGATTAGCGTATACATTGGTGTCAGAATAACTCCAGAACAGAATATGGCTGAGGTGACACAGATTTGCTTCTCAATTGTAGAAAGGTTATTCAGAGCCTAACGATAAATATTTTCTACTAAATAAACACTAATTATAAATTCACGAGGTAGGTACTATAAGTATATAATAAGCAGTACGCAACCTATTAAACACAAGATGTTAACTATTTTCTCCTAGGTATATTTTAATCTTTAAAGGTATACTAAAGTTTACCCCGTAACACACTACCCCGGGTAACGCACCACTTTTTACACCTAAATTTAGTAAAATAGACTAACTTTAAAGATTAATATCTTCTTAACTAATAATTAAAGTTTTCTAGTTTTTTTAAAATTCTCAATAAGAATATCTTAAAGATTAACTTTAGAATTTTAGATTTATTTAGTTAAATTATATAAGTAGCTTTTTTTAAATACTAGTAAAATTTAGCTTTTTTTATAAGCTATTTTTAGAAATTTTAAATAAGCTAAAATATTCTTATTTAGGTATATATTCTAAATTTAAAGTATAAAAAGTTATTATTTAACTAGATTTTAAAAAAATACTTATCTAAGGTTTCTTAGAGTCTATAAAAGTTTATTTTTTATATAATTTAACTACTAGTTAACTTTATAACTTTTATATTTTAAGTTTAGAATATATACCTAAATAAGAATATTTTAGCTTATTTAGAATTTCTAAAAATAGCTTAGAAAAAAAGCTAAATTTTACTAATATTTAAAAAAAGCCACTTATATAATTTAACTAAATAAGTCTAAAATTTTAAAGTTAATCTTTAAGATATTCTTATTAAGAATTTTAAAAACTTAAAAGATTTTAGGTATTAGTTAAGAAGACATTAATCTTTATATTAGTCTATTTTACTAAATTTAGGTGTAAAAAGTAGTGCGTTAACGCGGGGTAGTGCGTTACGGGGTGAACTTCGGTATCAAGCACGTTACCCTTAGATAAAGTTCGGGATTCTTAGAGACCTTGAGCTTAACAAGCGCTGTAGCTTTGTATCTTAATTGTGAGAAGGGAAAGAATACTGGCAGCTTTAATTGCACTTCTTGGAAAAACAAAGGCAGGGGACTGTCTACAAAGAAGTGCGTGTAGAATACAGAAAACCCATACCCATAGCTTAACAACACTTGCCAAGGCATAACAAGTCGTTGGACTGCTGCTTTCTCTAGATAGTGCTACCAATTCAATATTCTGATAGTATATCCTTGACTACCTGCTCGATATCTTCTCCTGGAAGGCCCAGCTTCTCATTCCATGAGTCCTCTGCTCTATTGTCACCTAGAGCCATTGTACCGAGTGTCCCACCACCAACCAAGTTGTAGTTTCCTGTGAAATCTCCGGCTTCAAGCTTACGGTAGCCAGTATCAAGGAGTTCTTTAGAGGTCTGGTGGCTGACAGTCCATTTGTGGGAATGGTCCACTTTTTCAATTATTGTGAAGACTTCCTTCTGAGAGGTATTGAAAGAAGACACAAATACACATTGGTTCTTCGTTTCCTCTGCATTCTGAAGCATAGATATAATAGCTTTTCCAGTTGTTCGAAGAGTTGTAGTTGTCAGGACTGTATCGCCACCATCGATGAGTGTTACACTTTTAGAGCGGAGATCGAAATTGAAAGCTCCTACTCTCAGCCCCCAATCAAACCAGGCTCCCGTGATAAGTCTAGACCAAGATATTTCAGGCTCTTTTAACTTGAGATAATTGGCTACACGGACCTTTGCAGGCAGTATAGGAATGACGTCGACAACCTTCGGGTTACGAGTGTTCGGGCCAAACTCACTTGGAATGAATCTCTTGACGCTAGCAGCTATGGCTGCGTCTATAAGTTTTTCCTGCGCACCTGCCGTTCCGCCACTAACCATGCTTACCACTACATCCTGGCCTTCCATTGCAGACTTAAGCGAGTCTAGGTCGTTATAATTTGCTTTGCGAACAGGAATTCCCGGAGGAAATGTCGATTTCGATTCTTCGCGGGAGAGAACGGTAACCTGGAAGGAAGATTTGAGAAACTCTTGAAGCACCGAAGCGCCAAGAATACCATTTGCCTATCAAATGTTACATGGTGACATGATAGATAATGCAATCCATGAGCTTCTGAGCAATAATAGTGCAGAAATACTGATGCAAGGGAGGTGATTGTACGTACACCGATCAGCATGACATTATTGAGCGCCATTGCTCTGGATGTTAGAGCAACAAATGATGGAAAGAATTTATTGATGACGTCAAGATAAGCGATGAAGGCAGTGCTCATGTGACCTTGTCTACATAACTAATTAGCGTCATTACTTAGTCTCAGCTTGGTTAATGAGATAACTCTTACACCCCTAAGTTTTTGGCAGATGATATACGTAAAGCTAGGTCGAAGACAGTGCTGCACGGTCGCTAATCAAGTAGTAAATGCGAATTAGTAGAATGAAGAAATTATCCATCTACTAGATTGTCCGCAACTATTATACCTTTAATTAGTGGGACAGAAAAATGGAGCCCTGACTCTAACTCCACATGGGATGGACTAAGGCGAATATGATTAGAAATGGATTTGTAAGGAAATGCTATTAGCGATTACAGCAGCGACGTTCTATGCTATCCCTGTTTGCGCTCATGCGCAACGCATATTGGCCTGTACTTAACTTACACTGTATGAAATAGCTCGTTAAGGCGTCTAAGGACGAAAGCGCGACAGAAATTCTCTATACGACTTCACAGCCTAAGAAAGCGAACGAGTTACGTGCCTACGTAAAGTTTTGGGCGTCAGTGTACGATTTCCTAACTCTCTGGGTGAGTTACTGATTTGTGATCTTGAAGAGGTGATTAGTGACCTGGGGGTATGATATGGCCTCCTTAGGTCATGTTGAGTAATCTTAATTATACGTTTTTATCCCTATTGGTGCAAGCTACAATTGCTGTACTCCGCTCATATCTGCGCAGATCTTCGTGAATCTTAACCTTGTATAGTCAATCCATGTGAGATTTGCAGAAGGCAGAACTAGTTCCCCCGCGTGCAGATGTAGGTAAGGAGTTTGTTTGCAGGCGCGCAGGCTGACACAAACATTATCTTCAGCCTACATACTAGAGTAATCATTTCTAACAGTCAGATTCTCCTCAACAAACTTGGCAAGTGTCATTGACTGATAACTAATAACCTGACTGCAGACAACGCTCTTGGCAATCCAGTGGAGCTTGTTACACTTCAACACTATTCCAGGTCACGAGGGCGATGGTGTTGTTATACTGTTACTAGGGGACGTTAGAGTAGAGTATGTTAACAGAGGAACGCTACTGCTGGGCCGTACAGTAGGTGTTCTAGTAATTCTAACACATAATAGTATCTCTTAGCCTAGATGCTACTACAATTTTCGTTAACTGTTTAATTCTATTTTATAAACTCTATAGTACTAAACGTAATAAACTTATTTATAATCTTCTATTAATTATTACTTTTAGTAGTAAAGTAGAAGTTTTTACAGCTCTTAATTAAGCCGTCTTAGGTTAGTAATAGCTTAAGTAAACTAGTTAGTAAAGGCTGTATAGAAGGATAGGACAGGCGCAGTTAGAGTCCTAGGAATGCTAACGCAGTAGTAAGTTTCTGCTAACATACTACTGCAGCTTTTACTAACTACTAGGTTCTAGCTCATTAATTTAGTAATACTAAAGTTCTGTACTTACGCGTAATCTTCTAACAGTTATCTCCTTTAGCTGCGAAGTAGAAGCTTACGTAAGACTTATGAAGTCTATTGTTACGACCCAAGAACATACCGAGGGACAACCGCCTTAAGAAGCCCCGCGGCCTAGTACGTGCGCTAGGCACAAGGCTGCGTCAGGAAAGGAACACGTGACTCGTCACGAGTCTCACAGTCTTAAGGATCTCACACTCCGACATCCAGTCTCCACATAACACTCCGTGAGAACAGTACAGTTTTATAAGACTACCTGTGTATATAGATTACAGTAATATACCCTTATAGCTTATTATGTTTAACTTAATATTATACTCTATAGTATAGTAATAGCAATACTAATTATTCTTAACCCTTAGTACTCTTTACAGAAGCACCCTCTTACTGTCTTAGTATTAAACCCCCCTTCTATCTAGTCCCTTACTCTATCCTAGAGAACTAACCTTATAATCTTATTAGTTATCCTTACTAATAGCTTTTAAGATTCTTTACACTTTAAACACCCTTAAGATAAGTAACACTTATATAGAAAACGCGGCCCACTATGCTACTAGGCTAGGCAACGCTGTCGCTAAACCAGATCTCTTCTATAGAGATTGATTTAAGCTCGAAGAATAGTTACTCTAATTTAACCTGTTCTTTAAGTTTAATGCGACTACTATAGACGACGACGACTAAGCAGTACTTATAACGAGCTATATAAGGGGCGAAGCTGCCAAATAGGTAAAGCCTCACCTAGTTAAGTACCTAGCCGAAGGAACTAAACTAGAGGAGCTGATTAAGATATTTAAGGACACAGGAGAATTTAAGACACGCATACGACAAGCGTTCAGACTGCCAAACGAGACTACTATCGCGGAACGCAAAATCTAAAACATGTAATAAACCTAGTCTGCAGCTAATTACGCTAATAAGTTTTTAGGGTATGCTAGATAAACTAACTAGAATAAAGACACTCTAAAAACTATGTATAAACAAGGCCTAAAAGCAGACGTCTAAACTAAACTAATGCGCTCTAGTATAGGTATTAACACGCTAGATAACCTAATTAACGAAACTATCTAACTAGATATAGAGCTCTACAAGCTCTATGTACAACTTAGAAGATAACTACTAGGATAAATAAAAGAAGATAAGAAACCCTAGAAGGATTATCGTAATAAGCTAAATAATAGTTGTCTATAACACTAGTATTAGCTATAAGGAGTACCTAGATAGTATATATCTAGGGGCCCTAAGGTAATACATCTAGATAACCTTAATAGAGGAAAGTTAGGTAAGAGCAGGAAGAAGAAAGAAATAACCTGTTTTAACTATAATAAAAAAAGCTATATAGCTAAAGACTATAAATAAAAGAATAAGGTAACCCTCTAGATTAATATACTAGCTATAAAAGAAGAAAACAGTAATAATAAAACATAGGAAGTTGTTATAACTTAAGAAGAAAAGATTTAAAATATAGAGATGTTATAGCTACCTCTTCTAGAACCTACTAAGAGAGAGATTCTAGGAACCTAGTATAGTAATAAAGAGGAAGAGAGTAGTAGCTCTCTATCCCTAGTCTATAAAGATACTAAGGAAGACCTTAATAATACTATAGTACTCCTAACTAAGGATTAGAAAAAGGAAAACTTCTAGAACTAATATTAACTAGGAACCTTAAAGCTATCTACGCCTATAGAGGCGGAAAAAGATATTATAGAACTTAACTGCTAGTTATACGCGCAATATATACACAAAGTATAATATATTAATGCGCTAACCCTAGAAGAATAAGAAGTAGCTATAAAATAAGGAATAAGTATAATTATCCTAGCTAAATAAGTAATATAAGATATATTACAGGAACACTATTATTACCCTAAATATTATATAAAAGTAATATAAGAATAGGTAGAGAAAGCTAAGGAAGTATAGTAACCTATAAGTATTAGGAACGCACTACAGAAACTTTAATAAGCTAGATAGATATAGGTACTAGAACCCTTAGTAGTTAAGACCCCTAAATATATATTACAACGCTAAATAATACTACTATTAGTATAGGAAGACGCCTTCTACGTACTAAATACTTAGGACCTAGTATAATAAAGGTACCTTTAAGTTAATTCTTATAGCGAGATCATGCTTACAGATAGTAAGAAACAAGATATCTACACCTAGCTTAAATAACAAATATATTAGGAGGATAATAAAGAGAACGTTAATCCTAACTAGCTACTTATAGAGGAAGAAGCTAAGAACTACTATAAGCGCGCAGAGGCAGCTTAAACCCTACATACTATGCGCAAAGGACTACAGAAACTAGTACTAGACTACTTAATAGATCTACGTAATAAGCGACATAGTATTATCTACTAGTCTTTCTGTACTATAAACCTGTGCGCTATACACTATTTAAGTAAGATAGAATAAAGATACTTCTCTTACTTGATTTACTAATGTAAATACTAATAGTATAACTGTCCTAAAGTTAAATGCGATAACTATCTATAGGATAAGAGGACTATCCTCTACTTTCTAGGAAATAACTACCTTGCAGCTACTATAGTAATGCAGCTAGTCTTTAATAGAGAATATAATTAGTAGTAATAGTAAATATGCCTTAACTCTAACTACCTTAAATATAAAGACTTTAAGACACTAAATAGGTATTAAGAGGAGTCTTTTTTAGAGTTGCGCCTACTAATAGGTAAGAATTACAAACTTTATGTGTAACAGGCGTATAAGGACTTCTTAAGCTAAATATTAAGCTTAATAAAAGCTAGATAAAAGTACTAGTAGATTCTAGAGCATAACAGAGCTATATTTCAGCGTAAGTAATAGAATAAGCTAGCCTTATCCTATTATTAAAATTAGTACTATATTTATTAATAGTAGCTAATAGATAACTAATGCTATTAGAGTCTGTAATTACACACGAAGTACGAAACGTATAACTTATTATCTAGAACTATAGGGAAATAATTAACCTAGACGTCTTTAGACTATTATAACATAACGTGATACTAGGACTCTTATAGTTAAGAGAACATAGTCTAGATATAGATTAGAAAAGGAAAAAGTTCTTATTTAAATACTATAGAACGGACGTAACTACGAGTAAGCCTACGCTACAGCTAAGTGCCTAGGTAGATAAGAAGATAATAATTAGGATCCTTACTTTAAATAAGGATAACCTTAAGATACGAGGGTCTAACTTAGCAGGTACTAATAGGAGGCCCTTAGACTAATAAGCTAGAGTTAAGGAGTAAAGCGTAACTCTAGTAATCCCTAATAAGTATAAAGAATACGAGTTACTCTTTTAGGAAGAGACAACTATAAAAGCATTGCCTAAACACTAACCTTAGCACTATAAGATAATCCTATAGGAAGGAAAGTAACTAACTTTTAGCCTAATTTATAGTCTATTAGAAAAAGAACTTAGAACCTTATATAAATATATTAAGATAAACTTAAAGAAGAGATTTATTAGGGAATTATAATCGCTAGTAGGATACCCTATACTATTTATACTAAAGAAAAATAGGAAGTTAAGATTATATATTAACTACTAAAAGCTTAATAATATTATAATAAAGAATTAATACTCTTTACTAAATATAGCAGAACTACAGGATTAACTAGCCTTTACGAAAGTCTTTACAGTATTAAACCTAAGAGGAGCGTATAACCTTATTTATATAAAAGAAGGCGAAAAGTAGAAGACTGCGTTTAGAATACGCTATAGCTACTACAAGTATATAGTAATACCCTTTAGTCTTACTAACGCACTAGCTACATGCTAGGCGCTTATTAATAACGTGTTAAGAGAATACCTAGATATATTTATTATCGCATATCTTAATAATATCCTTGTGTACTCTAATAATCTACAGGAACACATTAAGTACGTTAAAATAGTTCTTACCTACTTAGGAAGATTTAGTTTACTACTTAAGCCTAAGAAATATAAGTTTTATAAAGAAGAAGTTAAGTTCCTAGGATGTATAGTAGGTGTATATAGAGTAAAGATAAGTAAAGAAAAAATAAGAGTAGTAAAAGAATAGCCTAAACCTAAAATAGTTAAAGATATATAGTTATTTATAAGATTTGTTAACTTTAACTAATAGTTTATTAAGGACTTCTCTAGGAAATCTATCTTACTTACTAAACTTATAAAGAAAAAGATAAAATAGGAATAAAGAAATAAATAAAGAAAAGTATTCTAGATACTTAAGGAAGCCTATATTATACTACTAGTGTTAATTATATTCTAAACAGGAGAACCCTTATAGTTTAAAATAGATACCTTAGACCTTATACTAGGTGTAACAGTAAAATAAGAACGTAATAGGAAATAGTACCTAATTACTTACTACTCTAGGAAATTTATAGACCTAGAGGAACACTATAACGTGCATAATAAAGAGCTTATAGTAATTATTAATACCCTTAACTACTAGCAGATCTACGCAGAAAGCTGCTTAGATCTTAAGATATTTATAGATTATAAGAACTTAGTTAATTTTACTACTACTAAGGATTTAAACTAAAGACAAGTTAGATAGGCTAAAATATTAGAATAGTATAAGTTTAAGATTATATATATACTAGGAAAGGATAACAGCAGAGCTAATACTCTTAGCCGCAGAACAGACATTGTAGGAATAAAAGTAATAGTTAATAATACTATCCTTTAAATAAACTAGGACAGAAGCTTAGGACCTAATAAGTTATTAAATAATACTATAATAATTACGTCTAAAGTACTTAAAGAATTATAAGATATAATTATCTAATAATACTATAATAACCTAGTATATAGTTACCCTAGAATTAAAAGAATAATAGAACTTATATAGCGACACTACAGCTTTAAGAATATAAAGGCTAGGGTTAAATAATTTATTAAAAAATATACAGACTATTATAAGAATAAATACAGTACCTACGCACCTTATAGAGAAATGCAAGCTATAGAGCTACCTAATAAACCTTAGGCAGACATTTCTATAGACTTTATAATAGAGTTACTACTATCTAAAGATCCTATAATAAGAATTAAGTATAACGCTATCTTTAATATAGTCTGCAGATTTATAAAAGCAGCAGAAATAATACTGTTTAGAAATAATTATAATATAGAATAACTAGTATTTATTATCTTAGACAGACTAATATAATATTATAGTATACCTAAGTCTATTATAAGTAATAAAGATAAGCTCTTTATATCTAACTTCTAGTCTACGTTAATAGCCGCGATAGGAATAAAAAGAAAATTATTAACAGCCTACTACCTATAAATAGACAGACAGACAGAAAGAATAAATAGAATAATAAAAACCTACCTAAGGATTTATAGTAATTAATAATAAAATAATTAGGTCTTATTATTACTAATAGCATAACTAGCCTATAATAATAAATTGTTAGAATTAACTAGAAAGACACTATTCTTTACTAACTATAGGAGACACCCTAATCTCTTTATAAAGTTATATCCTAGTAGAAAAGCTAAAGCAGCTATAAAAATAGCTAAAGAAATAAAGAAAAGATATAAATAACTCTAAGAAAACCTTAAGAAAGTATAATGTAACAGTATTTCTTACTAGAATAAGAAAAGAAAAATAGCACCTTAGCTAAAGAAGGGGGATAAAGTATACTTACTTACGAAAAACCTACGCAATAAGCAACTAAGTAAGGGACTTAATTACGTTAAGGTTAGACTATTTTTAGTTAGAGAATAAAGCAGACCTGTAAATTATATACTTAAGCTACTACTAGATATAAAAATCTACCTACGCTTCTATATCTCTAAACTAGAACTAGCTAACCTTATAACGCTACTATAAAAAATATTTTAGTATAAAACTAAAGAAGAAATAGAGTATAAAGTTAAGAAGATCTTTAATAAAAGACGCTCTAAGGTTACAGAAAACTAATATAGGGAAAGAGAGTACCTTATAAAATAGAAAGGCTACTTAGATTTAGAGAATACATAAGAACCTAAATTAAACTTAAGAAACTGTAAAGAACGAATTAGTAAATATAACTATAATAGAGAACGAAAAGAACTTAGGTACTAGAACTATAACTAACCTAGGAGACTTATTATAACCTTAAGGACACCTAGCTAAAAGATTCTAACGGCCCTAACTCCTAGAACGGCGACTAGTCTACGACAGTAGCACCTAAGAGAGCGCTAGGGTTAACTAAGGCTAACTTAGAGTTTAAGGACTCTAACGCCTTAAGGCGTTTAATATCTTCTACGTCTACGAGACCCTTATTAAATAATCTTACCTCTTTCTTCTTTAATAACTTTTATTACTTACGTAAACGTTTCTACTTTAAGCGCGCTGCAGTAATACGATTAAACGCTGCCTATACTAATCGCTCGTCCTTATTAATAGCTTTCTCTACTACTTTATCTTATTAGTCTAAGTCTACTAACTCTTTATTAATCTTTAAGAAATCTAGAACTAGAACGTTAACAGGAATATATTCTACCTATCCTCTAACTCCCTTATAATTCCTTATAATTCCTATATTTCGCGGATAAAGAAGACATCTAATAACCTAAATTATTTTCTACATATTGCTTATAGGATACTATTGCGTCCTAACCTTTGTTATTTATTTAATCTCCGCGTTTTTAGCAATAGTAGATAGCCCAGGAGGATATTAGATTAACTTATATAGATATAAGTTATTAGAGGAGGGGGATAGTATTACGACCTAAGAATATACTAAGGGATAACCGCCTTAAGAAGCCCTGCGGCCTAGTACGTGCGCTAAGCATAAGGCTGCGTTAGGAAAGGAACACGTAACTCGTTACGAGTCTTACAGTCTTAAGGATCTTACACTCTAACATCTAGTCTCTATATAATACTCCGTAAGAACAGTATAGTCTTATAAGACTACCTATATATATAGATTACAGTAATATGCCCTTATAGCTTATTATATTTAACTTAATATTATACTCTACAGTATAGTAATAGCAATACTAATTATTCTTAACCCTTAGTACTCTTTACAGAAGCACCCTCTTACTATCTTAGTATTAAACCCCCCTTCTATCTAGTCCCTCACTCTATCCTAGAGAACTAACCTTGTAATCTTATTAGTTATCCTTACTAATAGCTTTTAAGATTCTTTACATCTATCTTAAGTTAGTTTTAGCTTAATAAACTTTATTAGCGTAGGTTTCGCTAAAGTTGTTAGCCTAGAGGTTAGTAATAGCCTTTTTAAGTAACGCTAACATAATATAAATTACTAACCTTAATACTACTGCAGTTATCTGTTATAAATAGTTTCTTAAAGTTATTAGTAATAAGCAGCTTATCTAGAGGAATAGCCTACCTAAGTAATAAAGTTATTATAGGACATACTCTAGTAATCCTTAGAATACTAGTATTTATCTAAAGTAGTAAAAGCAGTATTATAGTAGAAATAGTTAACGTCTGTATTAGGCTTAATAGGCCCGCTTTAGCGCCTAATAGTGCGTATAACTACTAAAGCTGTAAGACCTAAAAAGGCGATACTAAAGTATATTATTTAGAAGTGTTAGGACTATTAGGAGAAGTTTTATCTTCTATTATAATAACTATATTAGGCCTAAGTATATATATCCTCTAAAATAAATTCTGTTATAGCACATCTTTCTTACGCTTAAGATTGCTCTTACTAGTTATTATAATGTCTAAAAGGTAATACTATGCTATTCTTACGAGGTGAAGAAATTTAGTTAGCGCTGTCTCCTGTACTCTACTCTAGCTGTACTAAGAAGGCAAAAGTAAGTTCTTCTGTCTTATATTTTATTGCCTAACTTGCTTCTTAGGTTAACAGAGATCTAACCCCTGTAGATTACATTGTGTTAGGCACATCTCTGCCAGGATAACCAGTCGATGTAGGTCTAGGTGCCTCTACTATCCCCGGCTATCTCGCTATGTCCGGAATGTTGGCCCTTGTCAGGGTTCAATCCTTTCAGGTTACTAGACGCAGGTGAAAGGGTTCAATCCTTCCAAGTTACTAGACGCAGGTGAAAGGTAACGATCCTGCCAAGTTACTAGACGCAGGTGAAAGGTAACTGTTACCTCTTACCTTTCACCAAGCTAGGTAACTGGATCGGGACTAGCCTGCTCTAGCTTATGCATATAGGCAGCACCTCTCCCCTGAAGGGGAGAGGTATCTGCTATTTTATCCATTTCCTTTTAAATTGAGTTTCTTTAACTAAGACTGTCCTAACTATGCGTGTTAACTGCCTTACATAATAGCAGATCATACAGCGCTTTAGCTCCTCTCCGTAGTTAATACACAGTTGCTTAAGCTGTTACCTCTTAGGTGAGTTTAATAGTAAGGTAGTACTAACGTACTAGGACTAGATCCTATCCCTCCTTAGTTAAGCTTTAGGATAGCCCTCGCACGATAGTCGATTTACGGTGCTATCCTCTGCTGCTAGTTTAGCTAAAATTTTATAAGCTATTCCCCCTTAGTTAAGCTTTAAAATAGCCTAGAATTTGCTAGGTTTCCTTACTAGTAACCTATTTTACACCTTAGTGCCTGCGCTTTACGCTACCTAAATACTAGGATTATTATTAATAAGACACGTCCTATTATTCCCTTCCTTAAATAGGAATACTCTAGGGATTATTCTTACTTTTATATACTATAGTCTGTACGTATATTTTAATTACGCGCACGTGCTACCTTAAGTACGCATTTACCCTCTAAAACTTCCTAATTAGGTAATTCTCTAAACTTAGCCTGTATATAACACTCCTAAGTATTTATTCTAGTGCTAGTAACCTTACTTAACTAATAATACTACTTAACTAATAGTTAAATCTTAAGTCTGCTTACTAAAGCTTAAGGATTCCCTCTAGTTTTACTTTAACTTTTACTTTTACCTCTATATCTACTCTTACTTCTATCTAACCTTCTTTATTTAGCCTAATAGCAGACAGCTCTTATAATAAAGAGTCCTCTAGCTAGCAGCCTAAATTTTAAGCCTATTAGAAAGATAACGCGTTAGCTAAAATACAGGCGGCTTATAATTAACTTAGGGAAAAGGCTTATTAACGCTAAAATAAGAATAAGAATAAGGCTATAGAGGATTTAGAACTAGTTATCTTAGAAAACCTTATTATTAAAGACGTAGAGTACCCTAAATTTACGCTAATAAGCTCCTGTACTAACTTATTAACTAAGGAAGTTAACTTATATTTCTTCTCTCGCGATATAATATAGCGTGCTATAAGAGCTTATTAGATATAGCTACGTAAGGAAGCTACTAATCTAGGTCTCCCTAAAGACTTTAATAACTATCTTCCTCTAGGTATCCTTCTAGGTTTACTACTATCTATAAGTTTAAGTTTACCTACTTCTATTTAGTAATTAGTACCCTTAGGTATCTAGCTTATAAAGAACTACCTTAGTAAGTTTTTAAGCCTTAAGCCTACGTAACTTATACGCCTAATAATACTATTTAGGTGTGCCCTGCATACTCTTAATAAGGATAAGAAGTTATTAGAGACACGCTACCTTAACGCTTCTACTCTAAAGCAGGAACTAACTAAATAATAACGCAGCTTTACTTAATAAAAAGATAAGCTAGTTAAAGAATATAATAAGCTTAGTAAGTAGTAGAATAAGCTTATTACTAACTATAAGACCTTAGAAGGTTTATTATAAGAAATTAAGAATAAGCGTAACTCTGCGTTACGCGACTATCTATTATCTAGCTCTCCTAAAGTTTTAGGCCTTACTAGACTTACTCTATTACACCTAGCCCTAGGAGCTATAAATAAGCCTCTACTAAGAGGAATAAGTACGCCTATATAAATCCTCTTATAAAGTAACATAGCAGGCAGTATTCTTAATAAGTTTAGTTCCCCTTAGCGTGTTCCGCTCTTAACTAACCTTCCTCTTACTCGTAAATACTAAATATCCCTAGGTAACATAGTAACGCTAAGCCTTTATCTAACTAAGCTCTACTATAAGATTAAAGAGTTATATTAGTTCTTATCTATAAAGAATAAGTAAATTTAGGTGCCTCTAGTGTACTCTAAGAGTCCTAATCTTTATAAGTAGATTATAAAAATACTTAACTATTTTAAAAATAATAGGTTAGACTAGCAACATAATAATATGTAAGTATAATTTATCTTTTAAGCTACTAGTAGTTCTACTTAAACCTTACTACAAGAGCCTAATAGGTTTTTATGTTAATATAAGGATAACTTTAAGTATTTTTATATCCTTAACTCTATCTTTAGTAACCGCAACTACTATATTATAGTAGAACAGTAATATAATACTTTAGTCTTCCTAGAATGTAGCTTACTAGAATACCCTACTATAGTTAAAGCATAGGCTCTATTCTAGACAGAGTTTAACGCTATTACTACTTAGCTTAGATAGATTACTGTAACTTAAGTATACAAGCTTTAGGCTAAGCTTCTAGGCTATCTCTAACAGAGTCTTAGTAGCGCGCCCGCTATCTATACTGCTACTAACTTCTAATCTCTTTATAATATAATTAATAATGCATGTTAGAGCTACAACCTCTAGTAATTACCTTAGTATCTCGCTAATTAAACGAAGGGGCGTAACGCGCTAGCTAGACTAAGCCTAGCACTGCCTTATAAATTTATTCTAAGGACAGCAGCAGATAAGCCTATTAAGAAAGCTAGTAAGCCTGCTCTAGGCCTACGTCCGTTATTTAAAGATAATAGAACAGGTAACTATAAGCTAGCTAACAGTCCTAAGCCTTATAACGCAGACTCTAGCTGTAACTAGTATTAAGGAAATCCGCGCAGTAACCTAGCTACTAATCGTTACGTGCACGCAAGCCTAGAGACTAGTAACTCTAACTATAAAGAAGCCTCTAACAGCGACAGTAATAAGGCTAAGAACGTTATTTATTTAGGGGAAGAGTAACCCTAGATAAAAGTCCTTTATCTAGGGTTAATAATTAGTCTTAGGAAACCGCGCTGGCTGCTACCTACTAGGGCGGCATACACAAGCCTGTAGCGCAGGCACTCCTCTAACGCACGCAGGCTGTCTAGAAAGATAAGCTGTGTCTAGACAGCCTAGACTAGTTTACTTTCTTAAGCATAATTAGATAATAAGAAAACGCCCCTTACGTTACCTAGATATTAGTAGATAACAGGTGTTAGATAAGAGGCATAAAAACTGAAGTATACGAATACTGCATCGTGGACGGTATCACCTATGTATCATCGATGTATCAGGTCTGTGTTTAAAAAGGAGAGAAAACAGAACTAACGAAAATATAATTAATTCTAATCTACAATTATAACTAAAAAGATTTATTAAATTCTAATAATTAAGAGTCTTACTAACCCTATAATAAGCGAGGACTATATCTTACGTAAATATTACTAGCGTACGCGACGCTACGATTATCCTTACTAACTACATAAACTACACGCTATAGTTACTACAACTAAAAGTAAAAGCAGAGTTCTATAACGTATAGGTAATCGCAGACCCTAATAGAACTAGAGAACCTTTGCTAGAACTAATCCCCCTAGTCCTACTATAATTAGCTAACTACGTACTAGCTGTAGTCTAATAACTAGCACCTAGCGCGTCGTTAAACTCTTAGGGTAACTGGGTTAGATTATTAAGCTAGCTAATAAGATTAAACCTGTCCTAAACTAATGTAACTCTAGCTATACTAATAAAACTATTAGACTTATTACCTAAAAGCTAAGAAATATATAAGGCTAATTAAGATAACTATAAAGTATAGCTTAAAGCCTATAAGATTAATAAGAAGAAATATAATAGAGAACGGGCTAACTATTAGTTACTTATAACGCATATTTAGAGTATAGTATTAGCGCATATTTAGCGTAACTACTACCTCCTTAGTACTATAATTTGCTAATAGATTATTAATATCTAAAGGATAGTAAGAATTAACCTACTTAAAGAACGCTAATAAGCACGAATAAGATATTATAATGTATTAAAGCTAATAAGGACCCTAGTAAACTAGGATATCTAGCTTACTAAATATAATTAAGTAGTAACTAACGCTAAGACTAAAGGAGTCGCGGAGGTATAATATAATAATAATATTATAGAAGATATCTTATTAGCAGTAGAAAAGGTAGTACCTATATAGGTAACTACCTTCTCTAGCTAAGTGGCTAGAGGTAACTTAGACTATAATAGAAAAGAAATAATAAAACTCTTCTAGGAGTATATAAGCTACTCCTACCTATAAAAAGGTAAGTAGAAGAGCGCTTTTACTACTAGAGACGCTGTATACTCTGCTAGTAGTAAATCTAACTAGAGCGTATAGAAGGACGCCTTTAGTATAGCTAAAGAAGTATTATTAGCTTTATAAGGTAAGAACTATAGTAAAACCTAGAGAAAACGTAAATTTAGGTAAAGTAGCACTAGATCTAAGCATTCCTCTCTAGAGGATATAGTAGTAGTTAAAGGCATAATATGCTATACTTATAAACAGCGCTATAATCTTTTTAATTATTTCTATCTAAATAAAGATAAGGCACCTACGTAGTTTACACTAGATTTAAGAATAGCTAAACTTATTAAGTATAAAAGAAAGTATAACCTAGAGCTAATTAAATTATTAGACTTAAAGCGCTAATAATTAAAGACGCTGCTAATTAAGAATTTATAAATACTAATACTTAAAGTCTTAAAAGATTAACTAGAAGGTAGAGTTATATTAATAATTAAAGCTGCGTATACTGCGTTAGTATTCTTAATAAAGAACTAACTATATCTACTAAAGAATACATTTATCCTTAATTTAGGCGTAATAATATATATCTATAATATAGCGCAACGCCTAACTTACTTCTATCTACCTATCCCTAGTAACTGCGTGTAGACAGGTAATATATAAATATAGATTAAAGGGTATAGTACTATATATATTAAAGTTAAGTTACTATATAGCATAGAGATACTCTAATTAGAGAACGTTGCCTTCTACCTAGAGATTCTATATAACCTTATCTTATTTAGACTACTTAGATAGTAAGGAATTTAGTAGGATAATAAGAATAAACCTACGTTATTAAAGAGATAAGATAACTCTATTATTGTATACCTAATAGAAGCACATAACTAATAAGTACTTAAGTAATTAGATATAAATAATAGTGCCTTTTACACCTAATTTAACTCTTAAACTAAGTAGTTACTATAAAGAGTAAGTGTAATACTATAGCATAAGCGCCTAGGGTATCTAGGGCCCGCAGTAATTAAACACCTTGTCTAATAATCTAAGGGGGTGCGTATTAAAGGTATTACTATAGTTAAGTATAACGCATATAGGAGAGCTAAATTAAAGCGTAGGATCTGTAGAGAATCTTAACTAAGTAAAGAAGGGCTAGGAGAATAAATTATAATTAACTTTTATAACTACGAAGTTAGGAGCTACTTAAAGGAAAAGAGCTAAATACTTATTACTAACTAATTCTTAGTATATAACTAGGATTTCTACTTTACTAATAATAGACTAGCACAATCTATTATTTAATTACTAGATAATTTTACTTACTTCCTATATATATAGTTTAATATTTCTATAAAAGTTATTAAGACAGATAATAAGATAGTAACTGTTAAGCTAGAAGTTAAGAGATAGTACACGTCTAAAGGCATAAAAGTTAAGCCTTCTACTCCTAATACTTAATTACAGAATAGTAGGGAAGAACGCTTAGGGGGTATAATAAAAGAAAAGGCACGTATAATATAACTAGATACTAATCTTCCCTAAGAACTATAGCTAGAAATTATAAGAGCAGTAGTATACCTATATAATAGAATACTAAATTACTTAAACTGCTAGAAAAGCCTATATAAGGTATTCTTTATAAGAGTCGCTGCTATAAATAGTATTATTACTAGACTATAGAAACTAAACTAAGCTTATCTTAAAGTATATAGCTATAAGGTATTTATAATAACTAATAATACCTACTAAGAAAAGTCGCGACTATAACGCTTAGATCTAAAGGCCTAGATTAGTTATCTTATTAGCTATTAATCTATAAATATCTACTAAGTTTAGATCCTATTACTAGCTAAAGTTATTAGTATAAGAGATATAGTCTTTAATAAAAGCGTAGTATTTAGCAGTAAAATAAAAGACTTTATAGATAACTTTATGCATAATACCCTGCAGGAGATTACAGCGTAGGTAAAAATAATTAAACTGCCTATACTACCGCGATAAGGATAGCCTAAGGCTAGGTTATTCTATAAAGATAATATAATAATAGGAGAGAGCTTAAGCCTATAAGGTTAAAAGTTAAGAGGTTACTAAAATAGAAAAGTTATAGACTTATACCTAACGCTGCTAGATACTCTGCTACCTGTAGCTCTCCTTAGCTAGGCGTAGACTAATAAACTTAAAGCTAATAGCATAATAATATATAGCTTATTAAAGATAGAACTATAGGTAGTAGTATTTATAGCTAGCACTTAAGCAGGGCATATAAGAGAATATAAAGGTAAGCCTATTAATAAGGTACAGCTAAAGAGAATACTAGTAAAGGGGGTGAAGCCTTACTAAAACTAATTACTACCTCTACTAGTAACTTACTTAAAGCTTAAAGATTATTCTCTATATAAAATATTTAAGGAAGTAGAATAAGAATACCTAAGGAGCTATAAATAAATAAAGTCCTAGGCTAAAGTACTAATTACTCCTATTAAATAGAAAGGCTACTAAATATTAGACTACATGTAGGTATATACTTATAAATTAGATAAATACTATTACCTTATTAAATATAAAGTATAACTAGTTATTTATAGTAATTAGTAATAAAATATTACGTTATAAGATATATACGCAGCTACTTTAGCTAGTAGGTCTTTTTAAATGCTTATAGTAATTGCTACTAAGTTTAACCTTAAACTTAAACAGTATAACGTTACTAACGTATTTATGCATACAACTATAGATAGAGAAATCTATATAAGAATGCTATAAGAATACTAGAAACCTAGAATAATTCTTAAGCTTAAAAAGGCACTTTATAGTCTTTAAATTTTACTACTCTTATAGTAGAAAGAATTTATCTTAACTCTTATTAAACTAGGCTTTAAATAAGTGCTATATAAGGCCTGCTATATAATTAAAGATAGTATTATTATCCTCTTTTATATTAATAATATTATCTTAGCCTATTACTAGAAGAAGGAGGTAGAAGCTTAATAAGCTATTAAGGCTCTTTAAGAAAGATATACTTTTATAGGTAGAGAAGACTTATAATAGTTCCTTAGCGTTAAAGTTATTAGAGACTAAGAATAATAATTAATTTAACTCTCTTAGTTAGCCTATGCTAATAAAATTAGCAGACTTATAAATAGGAAAGATATCTAATATAATACCCTAATAGTAAGCGTTAAACTCTAGCTACGCGAGGGATTAGTATTACCTTTAGAAGTTAATAAATACTAGCGTAAGATTAGTTCCTTACTATTTACTACTGTTATAACACGACTAGATATAGCCTTTATAATATTACGCCTTACACGCTTCTTTATTAACTCTAGTATAGAGTATTAGGAGGCTACTAATAGAGTCCTGCTCTACCTTATAGTAATAAAATTAAGAGCACTCTAATTAGGAGGAGGCGATAAGCTTAAAGTAGCTAGTAACGTATTATTTAGTAATAATATAGTTAATAGAAAGAGTTTGCAAGGTTATATAATTAAGCTATTTAGTAGTCTTATTACTTAGAGAGTAAGTAAACAGGACATAGTTACTACCTTAATAACTAAAGCAGAACTACTCGCACTCTCCTAAGTAGTAAAGGAAGCTATCTTTACCTCGCGACTTCTTAAGGAGCTCTAGGTATTATTACTAGAGTTAACTATTATAATTTAATGCGATAATATATAGATAATTTAACTTATTACAGAAAAGATTATAAAACTTTAAACTAAACTTTAATATATAGATATCTATAACTACTAGCTATAATAAGAAGTATTACTAGGATAAATTTAAGTTAAATACGTAGCGTCCTCGCAAATACTAGCAGACAGACTTACTAAAGCGCTGCCCTTAAATAAATAGGAGAACTTTCTTAATTAATTAGGACTAGTAAATAAGAAACTAGCCTTAGTAAAAGAGTTAAAACTTAAAGATATACAGACTTAAATAGAGGATCTAATAATTATATAAGATATAGGTTAGTAGTAGCTTAGAAGATTACTCTAAGCTAAGGGGGTGTGTTAGATAAGAGGTATAAAAACTAAAGTATATAAATACTGTATTATAGATAGTATTACCTATATATTATTAATGTATTAGGTCTGTGTTTAAAAAGGAGAGATAACGGAACTAACGAAAATACAATTAATTCTGATCCACGATCATGACCAAAAAGATTTATTAAATTCTAACAACAGGGTAGATACAAACTTTATCTTACGACAGTTCCTCTAGCTTACCTAGGGGTTCTAACTAATTCCTCTTATTATACCTATTATATATAAAGGATATAAAGGCGTTACTTTAGAATCTATTACTTACAGGGTTAAATTCTATATAAAAATTAATTCCTACTTTAAGTACACTTCTGCCTATATTCTTAACTAGTGTAGGGCCTTTAACCTAGTATTAGGATTCTGCTAGAGGAAACTGTACGCACTACGCTTTAATTACTGTTAAGGTATAATTAAATTCCTTAACGTATACTACTAAACAGAATGCTAGTAATACTCGTATACACTATAAGTTATCTGTAAGCAAGCTACGCCTAACACTTCTACATAGCCTAGTTCCTCTATAGATAGCAGGAATAAAAGTAAGACTAGCTAATAACAGGTAAAGTTAGATACTGCAGCCTTAGTAAAGCTAGATAACGAACACTAAGTACTACACTAGTAAACTAAACCTGCGGTAGGTATTAAGGTTATCTCGCTATAAGCTATTTAGGCGTTTACTAAATAAAAAAACTACCCTCTATTTATAATAGTTTAGTACTTACTACTAGGAGCGTTATAAAAAATCTGTCGCGTAGTAGTATAAAAGGACTATAATAAGTTCTTTAACCCTCCTAAGGAAGTCTTATTAAAAGATATCCTACCTCTACACCTACTTAAGGAATATACCTTAGTTATTCCTATATTTAATAAAGTAGCTGTAGCTAAGCTCCTAGATTACTTAGAATATAACTATAAGATTAAGCTTAAGCTAAGAGCTAAAGTGCCTAATTATTAAGTAAGACTATTTTCTAGTAAATAGTTTAAAGCTATTAAGTAATATATTTAGAAGATAGAGGCCTAGGATTTTATCTTCTAGGGACCCTCTACTACATAAAATAACTTACTTATTATTACTAAACCTAGTAGTAGTATCTAAGTCTACGTAGATTATTAAGACTTTAATAAAGCCTCTATTAAAGATTAATACCTAATTCCTTTCTTCTACGAGACTTTAGCTAAGCTTAATAACGCTATTAACTTTTCTAAATTTAATATTATACACGCTTTTTATTAAATTTGTATAAAGCCTAGTTTAGAGTAGCTTACTACTTTCTTTACGCGTTAAGGTACTTATTAATACTGCGTAATACCTATAGGCCTCTATAATACTCTAGCTACGTTTTAAAGAGTAATTAATAGTACTCTTTTTAAGTACCTTAATAAGTTTTATACTACTTATCTAGATAATATCTTAGTTTTCTTAGAATTAGTAGAAGCCTATATAGAGTATATTAAAAAGGTACTTACGTGCCTTAAGGAAAAAGAGTTCTATATAGACCCGCGTAAATTAGAATTTTATATAGACTATATTAAGTTCCTAAGTATAATAATTATAAATAAGAGTATTAAAATTAACCTAGAGAAGATTAAAGCTATATAGTAATAAGAAATACTAAAGACTGCCTAAGATATGCTTACTTTCCTTAAGTATACTAGCTTCTCCTAGCGCTTTATTAAAGGCTACTTAAAGATAGCGTTACTACTTATACGCCTTATTAAGGCTACTATTATAGAAAAGAAAAGTAGTAATCCTAATAAACCTACTTATAAGAAGGTTTATTATAAGCTAATTATATAGAGAGAGGAGGAAGTAAAAGCTTTTAAGGCTCTTAAAGCAGTATTTCGTGTAAGCGTAGTATTAAAGTATTTTAATCCTGCTAAGTAAATCTATATCTTTACTAATACGTTAAGATAAGTATTAGGTAAGGCTATAAAGTAATATAATAATAAGGACGTCCTATAACTTATTACTTTCTTTTTAAAGAAATACTCTTTAGTAGAGTATAACTATAATATCTATAATCTTAAACTTATAGTAATTATATAGGTATTTAAAGAATAGGAGCCTAAACTTATAAGCTCTTCTTAACTTATATAGGTAATAATAGACTATAAGAACCTAGAATAGTTTATAATAACTAAAAAACTTAGCTAATAGTAAGTATAGTAGTCCTTATTTCTTAGCTAGTTTAACTTTAAGATTATCTATACCTCTAGAGAAACTAATAGTAAAGTAGACGCTTTAGGCTGTTAACCTTAAGATACCCTAATAGACGCAGAAGACTCTTATTATAGTACACAGGCTGCTATTCTTAGACCCTAAGTACTCTCCCTAAGCATATAACTAGTAGTTGTAATAGCCTTACGCGCTCTAGCCCTTAGTTAACCTAAGTCCCTAGACTAAATATCCTAGGAATAAGCTAAAGTAGTGCAATTTTGCTTTACCTGCGCTTATAGAATAGACTTTCCTATAGAATTTAATAATAATAATAATAATCCTACGCCTATTAATAGTATAATAGATCCTTCGCTGCCCTGTTACAAGGACGACTATTAGTTAACAGAAGAAATCCTAAACACTGCGTACGCTAATAACGCTATAGCTAAAAAGGCCTTTAAAGCTATTAATATAGAAACTGCTAAATTACTATTATAGTTTTATAAGAATAGCTACTACTTCTCTGCTGCAGACCTATTAAGCACAGGTAAAGGAGCTTCCTAACGCCTGTAGATAGATAAGACTAGGCTTTACGTGCCTCCTAACCTACAGTTGCGCTAACGTATTATAGAGTTATATTATAACTATTAAATTACTAGTTATAAGGGCCCTTAAAACATTTTCTTCTTTATATACTTACAGTATTACTAGCTAAAGATATACTTGTTAATTAAATAGTATTATAACGCGTGCGCTACTTATTACTAAATAAAAAGCCCTTAGGATAGTAAGCATAGTTACTTACAGCTACTACTAGTACCTTATAGACGCTAAACAGAAATTTTAGTTAATTTTATTTAAGATTTACCTACCTCTTAGCTAGATAGCTATACTTTTAAGAATATTCTTGTTATTATAGACTGCCTTACGAAAAGATAGTATTTTTTCTCTACGTATAGCTATACTGCAGCTAAAGCCGCTAAGTACTTTATAGAGGTTTTTAAATTATATAGTATTCTTCTTAGTATTATCTCTAACTGTAGTTTAAATTTTGTTAGTTAATTTTAGAGGCGGGTCTGTAAGCGACTGCGTATCTAACAGCGCTTGTTAACAGCCTATTACCCTAAAACAGACAGGTAGACTAAGTAGGTAAATTAAGCCTTAGAAATTTATCTTTATTAGTACATTAACTACGCGTAAACTAACTAGGCTGCTTAGCTTTACGTCGCTAAGTTTTAGGCTAATAATATAGTTAACGCCTCTATAGGTATAATACTATTCTTTATAGATCTTAGATATTACTCTTATAGTAGTATACACCTAGGGGAAAACTATAATAAAAAGCTTAGTAGCGCTGTAGCTAGTAATAAAATCTAGGTAGATAAGCTTATAAATACCTACACAGACCTAGTTACTTATTTATAAGAATAAATACTATAGGCTTAATAGGAATAAGCTTACTACGCTAACACCTCTTACTAATTAGTGCTAAAGTATACTATTAGAGACTAAGTTATAGTTAACACGATTAATTAGTCTACTAAATAAGAATTAAAGAAGCTAGACCTTAAGTAGGCAGGGCCTTATAGCGTTATAAGAGTTATGTATAACAGCTAGGCGTATTAATTAGACCTTCTACTAAACATATTAGGCAGCAGAGTTTTTCCTATGTTTTACCCTAAGCTTCTTTAGCCTGCGCCCTTAAAAGAGCTTCTAGATTAAGCGCTAGCTTAGCTAGTAGCTGTTAAGGTAATTAATCCTAATAGTAAGGTTTAAGATAAGTAGCTTATTAATAATTTTCTTAATTACTAGTAAACTAGCGTTAAAGGCTGCTAAAAGCGTAAGTAGTAGTACCTAATTAAATAGACTAGATACCTAAAACCTACCTAGCACCTAGCAACTAAGTACCCTAATAACTATAACGCTTATCTGTTTTATTAGTAACAGCCTAATAAGCCTAAGCTACCTACTTATTACATGCCTCTAAATTAGTTACTACTTAATAAGGATAGGCTAGCTGCAGAAGAGTATCTTAGCAGCGACGAAGGTATCTAAAAAGTTTTACTTAAGTTAGCGCGCCTTAATTTACCTTAATTTGCGCGCCTCTAGCCTTAATTTGCGCGCCTTTAGCCTTAATTCGCGCATCTATAGCCTTAAGATTACTCGCCTTCGCCCTTACTCTGCGTAGTACGCCTTACTTTACGCGCTACGTCTAGGGACCTTATAACTAAATAAAAATTATAAAGGTTACTCTTATATATATTATATAAAGGTCTTTAGGTTCTGTTTTTGCGTTACGGGGTAGAAGTGTTAGAAAACACCTTAGAGCTTAGCGATTTTATATAGGAAACTGTTTAGACATGCGCAGCGCTATATAAAGCCTATTACTAGATTTACTAAGTTAGAGGGACTTAGTAGTAAACGGTTTTCTTATATTTTATCTTAAATTTTTGTCTCTTAGTTTAGAGGCCCTCACTATTTTGAAGGGGGGGGGGTCGTGTTAGGGTTTAATCCTTTCAGGTTACTAGACGCAGGTGAAAGGGTTCAATCCTTCCAAGTTACTAGACGCAGGTGAAAGGTAACGATCCTGCTAAGTTACTAGACGCAGGTGAAAGGTAACTGTTACCTCTTACCTTTCACCAAGCTAGGTAACTGGATCGGGACTAGCCTGCTCTAGCTCATGTATATAGGCAGCACCTCTCCCCCGAAGGTGAGAGGTATCTGCTATTTTGTCCATTTCCTTTTAAATTGAGTTTCTTCAACTAAGACCGTCCCAACTGTGCGTGTTGACTGCCTTACAGCCCTCGGCTCTGGCCAGACTGGCGATTGTCTCGTCGCCGTTATCAAATGCGAGTTCACCGCAAGACGCTGCGCTGCCATGAAATTGTATATTTAAGCAATAACTAACTTATTCTGGGATATAACTCTCGCGCACGCCCTTTTGCAGGAATTCCACTCTTAGTATAAAGCTTAGCAGGCACGCTTAATTAAAAACCTCTTGCTGCATTATTAGGCAGCCTCTATAGCAAAATTTTCTACTAGAACTTTAGCTTCTAATAAAACTAGTATAATCTTAGTTAATTAGAGTATTACCCTAAAATAATAAGCGCTACGCCTAATAAAGAGGTATCTTAACCTAACTAGCTCTCACTAGGGGCCGAATATAGCTGCCAGCCTTTTTATTAGTTTATTCTGGTAGGCATTTACAGTTACCGTTAACTGTTATGAGTTAACAGACTGTTCTAGGGGCAATGGGGCTATATAAGATCCCTTTCTGGCGATCAGAATTAATGGAATGAGATTGCGAAAAAATGATTATCCTTAACTAGTGTCGAACGCAATGTATGTCTCTATTGTTCGCAAGCTATGGATTTCAGAACTGCGTGATACATATTACGATGTGGACAAAGGCTGACTCATATTCCAAATTCAGCCATATTGGGTTTGCGGCCTATACGAAGTCAGCCCTCTCCCGGGTGCGCCATTTCTGCCTACTCAAGATCAAATCAATCGCATGCTTGCTCCTCACTAAACCACAGAAGAGCGTAATCTCTTGAAGCATATCATGTGGTCAGATCACGAGCCAATTTGGCGGCGACCTGCTACGTAGCTGATGGGGCTTCGCTACTGGACCGCGTCACTGACCAGTCTATTATTAGTGCGCGATGCACACCCACTTACGTCTCTCGGCAAACCCGCAGTCATCGCAATACAAACTGTAGAGTTTTTATCCTTGACACCTAGCTATGGAGGGTGAGTATGGTCGCCCATTCGCCCACTCAGAATGCCTGTCTACATCAGCTGCCTGAGTTACTCAAATCTTTGGACGTAACTCCTCCTGGTTGCTATTCTAACGTTTTTAGCCCAAAGTCGAAAGAATTGGTGAAAATCAAGCAACCTACTTGACAGCTTATGTACTATGGCTCCAGAAGTAGCTTATTCGCCAGCAACCACGACTGAACCAGAACCGCTTGGCCATGTAGAGCGGTGTCGCTACAATGCTGAGCCCCACGATGGAAGCCATCAAGAGCAAGTCTCAAAACACTCCAACGTTTCAATAGGTCACGGTAAGAATAACCTCACGATTGGAGGTATTGACACTGGATGCATCAACGGGCCAGCGAGTAAGGATATCTTCTAAAAAACAATCAATAACCTGCTGACTTCATGAGATATTCATGCGGAAAACTATGGATTGGGTAGGCACATTTTCTTGCAACCCTCTCGACAGTTTCACAGATTCTATCTTGATTTGTAGATGTTCATGGGCGAAATAAAGTCCACAGGACCTCCTCATTTGATCGCAAACACCTACTTAATTTTGTCGATAGAATAGAAGAGCTTGACTCTCTACACAAGATATTACAGACGGTTCCAGCAGAGAATATCCCATCCAGTTGCACCATATGGGAAATGGCTGGCATAGGTAATACCTGGCTCGCGTACAGATATCGAGCTTTGAAAGTCCCTGAAAACCTTTGTGCTGTCTTTTTGAGAGCTTCAGCGCCTGATACTCTTAGTGAGTCTGTAGGAGAAGCTTTAAGACAAATGAATATTCACTTCACTCACGAGGTTCTCTGCTAGTCCACAAAGCTCAGATTTGAGCTCATGTCAGTGGCTGATGACCGAGTCTACGGTATGCGCTCGAGAAATACCTGCCAAGTGATGCTGATCGAGTTCTTCGCCTCCCAGTCTCAACTGAGCTGTCCCCCGTTGCGGTCAAGAAGACTTGTTCTCTTGCGCTCGCTTTTGTAAAATCCTAAAGGTACTGCCTCAATGAGCATTGAAATGTTCTTTGCAGAACATATGCCCCGCTTGAATGGTGGCGAGCAGCATGTAGTCCATCGCCGCTGCTAGTTCGACAACATCACGACTATCCCGTTGCGCTCCCGCACACACAAGGGCAACTGGTTAAACCAGTCAAACCAGTAAAGAAATGTCAAAATCGAAAACTCTATTTAAGCTCAAATGAGGCAGTGCAGGGTGAACTTGTTTTGCCCTCAGCGAGAATAAATTATCTAGTATTCTAGTGGAGATACTAATTATTCTAATTGAAGAAACTTCAGGGAATAACTCTAGCTAGTATTAATTCTCTTGCCCATTAATAATAATACAACTATTAAGGCTTTACAGAGACCACTAGATGCGAAAAACCACTTTCTTGTAACCTGCATTTAGCAAGAGGGTTGATATTCTATCTCTAGATATCAGTAGGGCTGGGCCTAAGTAAACTCTAGTACGCTCCGCGTCACCTTGCAAGCTATCTCAGATCTTAACAAAATTATGCTGCAAGAGCATAACAACCAGTCATCGCGTACACAGTCCAGTAATCTGTGCCTGGTTTTGCCGTCAAAACATCACATACTTCTTTAGCTAATACTAAGTTTCCCGAATCAGCAATATGTAGCATGATATGTTCAACCCAACTTCGCATGCGATGGTCTGCAGACAGCTGACTCGCGAGGAAAAGTGGCGTGAGTAAAGTGCTGCACTGCAGCTTTTGCAGCGGCGAGAAGTGAAGCTCGTTCTCGGCTCGAGCATCAGGGAGAAAAAACTGCGGAGCCGATGCACAGATCTGCTGGGTGATGTGGCGAATAATCTTGGATGCATTGGCTTCAAGGTGAGATTGACGACTGTCTTCTAAATCGCGGATAATGCTATTTAGCTCTAAACGCATCATCCGGATGGCGTTCCAGGTTTGAGTTATAAAGTGGTCTGGATAGATATCGTAGTGATTTTCGAACACGTGAGGATGATCATCGGTAAGGAATACACGTCGGATGACACAGGATTGAAGCAGTGTCATATCCAGGTTATTTAGTCGATTGTCCAGTTCTTGAATCCGTTTAAGGAGGCCAGTTGTGTAGTTACATCCTCCATTGCGGATACCGTCTCGTAAACTCACGACATCCAATACGAGTGCAGCAAAGTTCCATTTAAGGTCGCCATTAGAGCTGTCAAGACTTTTCCGTAGAGATATCAATTCATTTGGGATCGGGACGTTATTAACTCCACAGCTAATCATGAGCTTGATCGCCACACGACTACTTAGCTTGCAGGCAATGGAACCTGAGAGGCCCCCAGAACCACGCGAGGTTACCAAAGACATTGCGCCCTGAATGTGGCTCATCCAAGAGACTGACCTTCGAGGATCTCGGTTGACCATTTTCTCGTAGAGGTCAAGTAACAACACTGATTGGAGTGTCTCATCACTGACACAAATGCCAGGAACCTGCAGGGTCCAGCGTAACTCCTTGATAGCGATTAGGTATTGTAGCCTTGCTAACTTCAGTAACTCCCGGCTGTTGAGCTGAGTGGACATCAACGCGAGACTGTCAGCATCGATGCTTGCTGACAGATTACCCGAAAGGGAGCCATGAGAATACAGAGGGACTAAAGCGTCGCAACTTCGCGACAGCCGAGATACGTAAATAGAAAAGAAAGCTTGACGGGAACGAACATCCCATCCAGGCTGCAATGTAGTAGGCTCTATCGATGCGCGGGCAGTTTGACGAGCTATGACTTTTTGCTCCACGGTGTGAGACTCATCACGGAAGGCTAGCTCTATTGGGTCACGAAAGCCGTGACAATGTATTTGTGCTCTTTCGCATTGGCCACAACCCTTTACTCGCAGATCGCACTAAATGGTGGAAGTCAGCACTCTAATGTGGCAGCACACCAGCTATGTCCGACCTACTCGAAGCTTTCGCTTCCTGCACGGGAAGCAGTCTTTTGAAGGCTGGCCTCGATTAACCATAGCTGGTTTTGTCTCTTTGTGAGTCGTGATGTGGGGAACAATCGAAGAAGAGCGATAGACGACGGAAAGAGAAGGGCAGTGGGATCACGTAACTTTTTGTTGATAAATTCCCCGAAACTTAGGTTTGTGCACCACAGCGGCGTCTCATGCAGTCCGGAACGCTAGCCTGTTCAGGACGGAAGATCTCCGCTGAAAAAGCCACTATGCAACACGAATGCTAAACTTCGTAGCGGACCTTGTACCTGTATTTGATCACCTGTTCGCTCGGGATATCCAGCTTAATGGCATAGCCAACCTTGTACTTGGCAATGATGAGCTTCGCGCCAATTGTGATAAGATCCCGACGCCGGCGGCGTGGCCATGACTCGGCTACTCTTTGCCAGCAACATCTGAAGTTCCTTTCCTTGACTTCGAATTTGGCATGGCCACATACCCAAACATGGGTTGCTAAAATTTCCAGAGTCTTGTAGTTATTAATATTGCTCTGATCCAGAGGATAAATCAAAACAATGACTGGTTCGTCTTCGAGCTCGACAACGACCTGTCGCATGTTCGAGGGGCTTTTCATACACATAAACATCTAGAGAAAAATTATATGAATTTATGGATATTTGACATTAACCAACGCGTCCTTACATGATTTCAGGCCTTGATTTCTAATAAAGATCTAACTGTGTCAACAACACAATCCTCTAAGGGCTTGAATGGTATTCCTAGAATCTGCTTCATAGGCGTGTTGTCAACCACGAAGCTCTGGGATGCCTCTGAGACACTGATATGCTCTGGAATCCCGTCTGTCAGCTCAGGGAAGTTTTTCTTGATTATTTTTGCAATTTCTCCGTTGCTATATGGTCCTGCAGCAGCGAGAAACCGTTGCCCAGCAGCTTCAGGGACCTCGATTGCCCGAACAAGAGCGAGTGCAACATCCCTCACATCTACCCACTGAAATGAGTTGGGAGGAATACTTGACCTCATCTCGCCCTGTATCATATCCTTGAATATAGCGTTCGAGGTGTTCACGTTGTCGAGAGAGTTCAAACGATATGTCGCAGGCCCAAAGACCATGACAGGGTTGATGGTCGAAAGAGTGAAATTTGGCTTTTCATTGGTGACAAAGTCCCAGGCGGCTTTCTCTGCAAATTTTTTGCTCCCTACGTATGCCAATTGGCCATCCGTAAGAGCTTGCTCCATTGTAATAGGATTCCAGTTGTTGGAGGTGTATACAGGTGTGGCTTCTTGGAAATTCAAGACAGCGGCAAAGGAGGAGGTGATGACGACTCGTTTGACAGATGCAGCGTAGTCTTTGATTGCTCGAAGTATTTCTGTTGTTCCCATGATTGCAGGATCGATCATATCCCTCTTTAGGTCTTCCGCATGATAGTGGAAGGGGCTAGCCATGTGCACAACAGCGTCGAATGGAGGTTCTGATTGAACGACCTTGTCGAAAGCTCCCGGACGCGCCATGTCCTCGACAATGCTATACGAGAGTTTGTTTAAAATGTCAGGATATCCTTCCAGGCATTCTCTTCCCTTTGTATCGCTGCGTACTGTAGTCACGACGGTATGCCTGCGACTGTTTAGTAGTAATTTTGTTATAGGATGTGGTGTGCAAACCCGTGTTTGAGCAGGTAGTCAAGACAGTGCTTCCCAATAAAGCCACTGCTACCGGTAAGGAGAACTTTCATGATGCTTTCACTCGGAGTGCAAAATTGTATATTACTCTTGTAATGGCGAAACAATTAGATTTGCTTCCTGAGTGACGCTCTGAACAGGAACAGGACAAATATAGACCAAGACGTTATATGTTACACGAAAGCATAACTAGGTTGGATGAACACAGCCCACAGAAGGGCCGAAGCAACGTGCAACATCACTAGCGGCCCATCCCCACAATTTAAGCGATCCGATATGAACAAAGACTCTGTCTGCCTTAATGGGCCAATCCTATGTATTTCTGTGTGCATATCAGCCGTCTATGCATATCAGGCTAACTGCATCAGAAGAATTAAATACACCAATCAATAAGAAGTTCCATCTAGAAATCATTGTATCTCTTCTGGCCTTCCACCGCGCGTCCTTTACTACATATTGTGTCTCTTATATCTGGCTACTTACAAAGCCGATTAATAGGAGCCATAGGCAATGCAAAGCTGTGATACTATGACTAATTTCTAGACACAAAGTATTGGCTTCCCATATCTAATTATTACAGAACCAATTCAGTGCATCTAATGGCACTTATAGATCAGCGCTAATGCAAAATATATACGCTACGTACGCCAGGTACAGGTGTAAAAGGTTTGTCCGGATTTGCGCCGTGTGTACGGTATTTGGGAGTGGAGCTTACAGTACCGTAAGAACAAGCTTTCGGGATCTAGCTAATGTTGCGTACGAAACCACTGGCATTTAGTGTCACTCATGAATGGGACAAGGTGAATCTCAATTGCACACCACACGGATGGCAATTCCTAGCGCAAAAGAAGGCACAGCTTTAAAATTACAGCAATTCTTGGTAGGTGCATGAATAGCCTATGTGCAGAATCGTGATGATAGAAAAAATTCGTAAACAAAAATAGTATGATCGCCTCGGGTTGTTGCAAGTCGCGGACGGGATTAGTGAGTCTGGTCAAAGTTACCAAGGTTTGTTCGCACTAAAGGCGGCATCAATAACGCCGAGGAGGATGCCTACAACTTCGCTATTGCAATGCCATTCTTGGTCGAGGATGAGATTCAAAATCATGGCCGAAGTACGAAAAGCCAGACCAGCTGTTCGGTACCAAAATCGTCGTCAGTGGCAGATACGGCAAGTTAGTCACTGGGTAGAATCCTCCTAGCGCTGAATTTATTCGGTAAGACCTTATTGGAGGTTATTCAAAAATGCAAAGCTCTAGAATGAGATACGCTGAGGTGTAACTCATTGCAATATAGGCCTTAAGGTGCCGATATTTCGACTTTACCAAAATGTAGTCACCAGAATTGGAGTTGTATACAACGTAATATTTGCTTTTTCACGCTGTGACACCTTGCGACCTACTTATCAGGTCGCACGTTCTTCGCCCCGAACGGGGCGCTCCTTAGTTTACCCAATTGGAGCTCCACCACTAGCCATCTGTGCCATAGTTGATGTGCGTTCCTCTATTAGCCTGCTCAGGCTAGCGTTTCGGAGTGCAGCATGAGCTGGCCAGTTTCGGAGATATCATTCAGTAGTATATTGACCTGATGCTGTAGCAGCTCTTCCCTATGAATCTGATAGATTCCAATTAATATCACAAGTAGCAGCAGGTCTATAAAGTACAGTAATATCTGAATTGGAAAGATCAAATTCCAGATTAGCGGTAAGACCAACAATATGAGATTAACCGTGGGCTAAACTGAATAGTTATGGTTAGGTTAACGTGTTTCCCAAAGGAGCGGCACAGTAGACCCTACCCAAACGCCATTGGAGGGACGTCGCGCAACACTATAACCACTCTTGGTACTATGTGCAACAGTGAAATATTGTTTAGACGCATCTTTATCATCTAAACCCTCTATGTATACCTTAGAAGTGCGGGATCTGTGTCAAATCTCGGTGCAACAGGCGCTGCACCTTTCTGCGCATAACAACTTCGCAGGCTTTGCACCATCGTCAGAACTAACACCCTCAATTGCAGCAATCGAGTCAGCTACCTTTCTAACTATGAAGGTCTCATTGGTATGTATGTATCGCCACTTGCGAGTTTCACGATCGTCGCAGCCTTAACTGCGTCTTGCAGGCGCGTGGTTTCCTAAACTGTTATAGTGGTGATTCATAGCGGTTCGATAGGACCCGACGCTGAAAGCGCACTGTAATGACCTCGGTCTTTTTTGACGATAGGATGTAGCCTAATTCCACATCTCTATATTCTAATTTGAGCTCATTTGAGTAGTTTTTATAGTATTGGTGAAAGGAGCCTCGGATCCACTGCCCGCGTTCGCCCACGACAACGCTGGCCGACCACATCCGCATAGAGAAACGGTAGATCAAAGCGAGCACGGGGTAATGTTTTTCTTTTTCAAACTCAATGAATTCTGAAAACGGTCTGGTGTATCTTGCGTGAACAAGGCCAGTCACAGGGCTTCAAGAGCTTTGCGGTTCTTCCACACTTGAGGAAGATTTTGAGGAACGAAAACTTTCAGAACGTTAGATACTATCGCTTCTGATTGAAGCATCGTTAGAGACTTTGCGATAGTGAGCACAGCGTAGGATAGCTCGGTTTGAACTGAAACATATATAGATGGCCGAGCACGAATGAATAGATCTGGGCAAGTCCCCGAAGATATACACCGACCAATCTTCCGTCGGTCCCAATCGAATGTCCCAAGGGTAGAGAGGAGCGAGCCTGCTTACAAGGTTCCCGGTATTCCCTAATTTCAAGCGGATGCCACAATTGGTTAGATAGAACTCACGCTGGGTAAATGTTGGGTTTACGCTGATATATCTCATACCCCCCAAACAGGCCGGGGAAGGAGCAAGAAGCCCGGTATACTGTTGGTGTATATGCTGGTCGTTCCACAAGAAGAGAGACATGCGAGCACTCTGATTGAGGATAGCCTCTTGCAGCCGAAGAAAGGCGTTCGACCATCGCCGCAGATTAAAGACATATTGACGCTGAAGATACCAAGTAGACAGCACGCAAGGCCCTCGCCTCGCGTTCTTTGGCATGTTGGGGCCCATGGCAGCCATACCGCGATCGGGATTTTATCAAGCTTAATGGATTTATCCAAATAGCCGCCTGATATAACGGTAATGGATGAGATGTTACCCGCCAGAGTACCTTTAGTGCCCCAGGGCCTGCAGTCATAGCCGAAGAATACCAAGTCTTTAGGTGCAATTAGCTTGTGCAAGGTCACCCCTTTGTAACCACCATGACTTTTCAAAACTAGACGGACTACCATCCACATCACTGAGGTATGCGAAACACACTTCTGCATCTCCATACCACTGAAGCATCGAATTAATAGCGTCGCTGAGCTCTGCGCTACTCGACTTGTCGATGCGGGTGAGCAAGTACCCAGGAAACCAATCATTCCCGTTAAGCGCTGAAAATCTAACATATTCCTAGAAATCACTTATAGACTTCATGTCGGTTAGCTTTCACAATTATTATTTACAGCTATTCTTACCCTTAGAGTGCGATAGTCACACGGAATGCATAACCTCTCTTATATTATATATCATAACACTACACGAAATGACAAGCTCCGGGTTTCAGAAGCACGGCCATTCCCTCCCATACTCTGCTAAATATTGTGACCTTGCTCCTAGAAACGCACCTTTTATCGTAAAGGCCATATGTGCTGTAATTAATGTTGAACTTGACATAGAGGAGAACTACATCCCTAAACAAAGGACTTAATTATGCTTAGAATAGAACAAGGGACTGTGAAGTGTCCGGGTACCGTATTACGCTAGGAGTATAGGTACGTAATTTGCTACAGTGCAAGAAAGTTCACCAGACAAGGTGGGCTGCCCTCACCGCTGGAGGTGGAAAACGGAATATGCACCAGACCGAGCATGCGCCTGGTAAGTCCAATGTGGTCTCAGACTGTTCAGCCCAATCATGAATGCAATCCTTTTCACGGCTGCGTTTGCGAATGCGCCCGCGCATAGGCCCCAGAGCGGGGTTGTTATATCCACGCTGTAGCTTAGACATTATTACTTTAGTCGTGCGGCGATAGGAGAACCATCCCTTCAGCGACTGCATCTTACACCCAGAAACACGAAGATGATATTGATTCAACACGGTCACCCTCACTCTACAGTACTTCCAAAGTCGGATCAACACTATGCCATTCTGTCTCATAAGTGGGGATTAGCGAATGAGGATGTTACCTTTCAAGAGATGATGGCGGTCTCAAAGTCAAAGCCGACTGTCGCGAAACCTGGATATCGGAAGATTGTAAAGACCTGCGAGATCGCGCGTACGAGGTACATCCTTCTATGAGCGTGGGTCGACACTTGTTGCCTCACACGTACCACCACTTCTCGGCAGAGCGTCTCCCTTAAGGCAAGTACCTGACACTATGGAATAAAAGTTCTATATAGGGGGCTTTGCCCTGTGCCTGCGACTTTTACGGCTTCCAGTAATGATCGCATTACGTGTAGTACTAAATATCTACTATCATAAGCCACTATTAGGCTGCGAAATAAGCAAAAAGACATTTACAAATCACTATAGAGCGTTAGACTAGAGACTGCTGTTAAGGACACCAGAATTCGCCGAGCTACACCATCACACGTGATTCCTTCTTCTATTTTGCAGGGGCCCGGGCGTGGTGGCGTTATTAGATGCGGGGTTGGCTAGGAGCTGGACAAACTTCGGAAGTGGCGGAGTTTGTCGGCCGTCTCCTCTCAAACTTCACACACTCTCATTGACCAGCGTGCGATTAGGGCAACATCCTCTCACTTGGATGCAATCATCTTAGTCAAAGCCTATTGCCTTCGACATGTCTAGTACCAGCGTAGACGCACGTGGCGTTAAGCGCTCACGTCAAGCCTGCTTGAACTGCCGGTAAGGTACGGCCTGGTAGGAATGCATGCAAGCGCATACGCATCGAGTACATCCGGGTTCAGAGTATCTGCAGAGCATGAAGCTGATGATGGCAATGTAGGCGAAAGAAAGTGAAATGTCATGGCGAGCAACCAACATGCAGCTTTTGCGCTAGGCTTCTCCAAGAGTGTGTATACCCTAGCCGACGATGGGCCAGGGCATCGGACGGACATTCGAGCTCAAAAGACTCTATGGGAAAGAACCTGACCTACGTACTACATTATGATTCTGTCTTGAGGTAGTCTTTTGACCATTTCATAGCACGACCTGGCTTCAAGAATGTCGTTCATTGAATCGCAACTGAACAGACTAGGTCCTAATCCGGAAGGGTATTGTGCTTTCACCGTCCGACGTGTATACGCACAATTGATAACTAATATATTCTACAGTACCTTAAATGGTTCAAGCAACATTTGCATAGACGATCTGCCATCGTCATTAAGCTGGCAGTCCCCGACTACGAGTTTCCACGATGCATCACAACTAAACCCGAGCGGTTCACCAGGTTGTAATCACCCTAACATCAGAACCACGTAAGCCTCAACAAATTTCTCGGATTTTCTTCACCCTTTTGACAATCACCGATCTAGGTCTGAACCAACGATCCTTCCGCCTCGCGAAGTTTTGATATCGATCATTGATTTATATTTCACCCATTGTCACAGCCAGCCATACTGTTTCTTCCATGAGCAGACTTTTCGAGACCAATTGCTGAAGAATCAATTGCCGCAGTATTTAATCTTGGCCGTGCTAGCTATAGCCTCACGATTCTCGCTCGATCCGTTCTATTGCAACAGTGACCATGATATAGCCTCAAGGTATGCTTCGGAAGCATGGAAAGAGATTGTGAGACAATGCTTCGATTGCGAAGAAGGTTTGGACTACCGGTTGGTTCAAGCAGCGACTTTACTCGCAATCCATGATTTTACAGGTAATAGATCATCACCCTCGTCGACCGGAGCAAGGCTAAAGAAAGTAGCGTGTAAACATGGCACAGCATGGATCAAGATCGGAATTGCTGTCAGCATGGCACAAGCTTTACACTTGATGACAGAACCAGCGTCTACCTTGTCGTATTCTGCCCAAGAAGAACGTCGCCGTACGTTATGGTCAATATACCTCCTCGACAAAATGGCTACGTGCGGCAGAGATCGGCCATCACTCTTTCTAGATCGGAGCATTGAACTTCAGCTGCCCTGCAGTGAACACTCATTTAGAACATCGACTCCCGAGAAAGTAGTAACGTTAGAGGGCTTCAAAGTTCTTGATATCTCCCAGATCACACACCAAGAATCATTTGCGCCAACCATCGCTCTCGCCTCTGTTTTAAGTCAGGTTGCAAACTATGCATTTCAGCACGATAAAACAGGCGGCCAGAAGCCACCATGGGATCATACATCAGAGTACCAAATTATTTGTTCTCAACTCACACGATTTGAGATGTCCTTCGACTGCTATCAAGATATACAGAAACATATTCTGGACAGTTCTTTACCTCATCCTAGAGGTTCTGTGTCGATCAGCGAATCTTTTATTTTCTCTTACATTTTATATAATCTTTGCTACTGCCTACTGCAGCACCCATTCCTGCTAAGACGTCGGCTTGAAGCTTGTTGCATAAGAATACCTACTAGCTTTTTTGCTCAAGCTTTGGAGAGCTGCTCGAACCATGCTCAGGAGCTCACTCGAACTTTAACAAACGCGAGACGAGCGCATTATAGAGTCTCAGCAACGATGTTCAGTTACAGTTCGCTTGTGGCAGGCTCGATACATGGGCTGTTCCAGCATTCGACAGATGGATACACCAGGATGAAGTCGCTGGAAGCTTTGCAAGGCAGCTTGGCGCACCTGGAAGAGAAAGCCATATATTGGAAGACTTCGGCCCGTATGGTATGCAATTTTTGTATTAAAGGTAGCTACGAACTGACCAAAAAACACTTACAGTTCGCAGCCCTCACGCACTTTTCCAATGAGTCGACTCGTTATTCCCCTCTACTTGACACCTCTCTTCAGAGTGTTTCACTCGAACCTGCCGACATTGAAGAACTCTACTCCCTCTGTGATTACGGTACAATATCCACGGACCGTAAAGTGGGCACTTCAAATGCAGGAGCGAACCTCACTGAGACCAACAACTTCATGCAAAATGCACTCATGACGGAGCGAGCTGTAAATTTCGAGGATTTTAGTGGCCATATTGATGGTATAATACCACAAGTGTTTGGTCACACAGACTCTGGTACAATGTTAACTGACTTTTCGTTTGCACTGGGCGAGTTCAGTGGATCGACTGGAGACCATACTTGGCGTGGTTATAGTTGAGGCGCCAGGGCAATTGGAATGAATTTTGGCATTCTTTTTGTCATCAGCTGCCTATTGGCGTATTTCTTGTTCTAGGGTAATAACAATGGTCCAACCTTGCGCCTGTTCTTACCATTAGATGCTTCTTCACGCTGTGCCACAGGATAATTCCCTAGGCTGTTAGGCACAGGCTAGAAGTTGAAACACTGCCTGCTGCAACTTTAGACATAATCATGCTGTTTTACATGGAACAGAGCAGGTGATATAGGAAGCTACCAGAGATATTGTTGAATTTATAATCCGCTGTTTGGTAGTGGCGCACTATAGATACCGGCCCCTTGTTCAGTGCTATGCTCTCGGAAGGTAGTCTCACGTTAGCAAAGCATGACCACAGCATGTGACTGGCTAATGGTGAAGCAAGACGATCGGAACTTGTTACTTGGAGCAACAGTGTAAGCGCTGTCCTTCTTGTGGACAAGGCCCTTGCGCATATGGTATACCG
This sequence comes from Pseudopyrenochaeta lycopersici, assembly GCA_003313425.1. Lineage (NCBI taxonomy): Eukaryota > Fungi > Ascomycota > Dothideomycetes > Pleosporales > Pseudopyrenochaetaceae > Pseudopyrenochaeta > Pseudopyrenochaeta lycopersici. The sequence continues at coordinate 335,300 of NHZP01000040.1, read as the reverse complement.
GACCGCAATGGTAAGTTTCCTTTCATCCAGAACGAGAATAACACTCATTCACCAGTCGAAGTACCAGGCATCGTTCTCCTGCCTCCCTCTCCAGAACTTTTCAGTTCTCCTCAGTTAGAGCTTCTCAACCTAGGGTTTTATGAACTATATTGTAGGATTTAGCAACGCACTCAGTCGTTGTAACCTTTTACAACGATATGTTCTCTGATGCAAGCTCGAGCAAGTCTAGAGCGAATTGCTGATTTCCGCAACAACAGAATATGAAATATTTCCCAGAGAACGACACCAAGGGCAATTAAGTATCCTGGGTAGAAATCGCCCGGTACAAATAAAGTTTGAATATACATTTATATTTTAAAACCTAATATGTATTATGACAAATCTCCTGACCTTTGAAGAGGGCTGTACATATGGATTCAAAGCTTTGCTTTTGCTTCATTCTTCCACTCCAACTTCCTGAGTTCGGTCCTTTGTATCTTGCCGCTTGCAGTCTTAGGAAGAAAGCCAGCATGCACAAAATCTAACTTCCGCGGATATTTGTATGGCGCAGCGTTGCTCTTGCAGAAAGCCTGCAGCTCTTGCCTGAGATCGTGCTGTACAGCATTCTGATATTCTGACGTAAGTACCACAAAGGCTTTTACAACCTCTCCTCTTACTTGGTCTGGCGAGGATATCACCGCAGATTCTGCGACCGCAGGATGCATTTTGAGCGTTGATTCAACTTCGAAAGGACCTATAAAGCTGTTAGGTATATCAAGGATTCTGGACCAATGACTTTGGTAACTCACCTATACGGTAACCAGAGGAGTTAATTACATCATCTGCCCGGCCCACAAACCATATATAGCCATCCCCATCGCGTGCTGCTCTGTCACCAGTCAAGTACCATGTCTTAATCTTCCCGCTCGTAACAAATGTATTCTCTCGTCGGGTGCATGTGTTGTCATCATCAACATATCCATCGAAGATACCGAAGAAGTCGCTGCGTCCGTTTCCGTCGCTCAGTAGTACTGCCATATCGCCTTCTTCCCCGTCCGCCGCTTCTTCTCCAGTTGCTGTAATGATTTGAAGAGGCACACCAGGTGCTGGTTTCCCCATGGAGCCTGGACGAATTTCGCATCCGCTAAAATTCCCGCATAATAATATTGTTTCTGTCTGGCCGTAACCTTCATAGATATCAAGGCCAGTATGCTTGTGCCATTGCCGAGTGACCTCAGCGTTGAGTGCCTCGCCAGCAGCTGTGCAGTGCGTCAATGCCATAGGAGGGTTTTGTTTGAGGTACTCTCGGGCTTCTTGTAGAATGAGTTGTCGATATATAAGTGGGGCGGCGCAGAGGGTGGTGATTGGATATTGGTGAAGTATGTCTATCACTCGTTGTGGACTAAACGCTTCGCGATCGTCGTAGACAAAGAGTGTAGCGCCGCAATTCCATGCCCCAAAGAAAGACCATGCAGCCTTTCCCCAACCTATTTGGGCAACAATCACTTGGATGATCTCACACTTCGGGCATTGGGCAACAAACCTTGCTCTGCGGTATTCCAGAAAATCTTCCCAGGAGCCAACTGGTACCAATGCTTAGCTGTGCTTGCGAGTCCTGTTGCAATAAGTAGAAATCTGGGCTTGAAACTTTTGTTATCTCACCTAGAGGGTAGGAAATCTGATTGTGGCGCACCATTTTTGGCGGACCCGATGTTCCGGAAGTGAAATACATCAGAGCAGCACAACTCCAGTCTCGCTTCACCGATCTGAAACTAGCGTTGGCGTCGATCTTCTCCAGCGCAGAACGAAGCGAGATGGCATGTTCACACACACCGTCATCGACTTGTATGATTGTTCGGATGGATGGACAGCTTTTTTGTACAGCAATGAACTTTTTAACGCTATTTGCATCTCCAACAAACACACTGGCTTTGCTCTTGATGCATCGGTATTGAATGTCCTTCTCAGTTGACAAAGTTGTCGCAGGAGAAAGAACTACCCCACTGCGAAGGGCCGCAAGCGCAATCTCCCACCTTAATGGCTCGGTTAGCACCGACGCGGTCAGAAAGTTGCTTTCTTACCATGCGGGTACTCGTGGAAGGATCATGATCATCGTGTCACCTTCTTTAATGCCCAATTGCTCAAGCAGGACAGCTATTCGATGGGACTGACATGAAAAGTACTTGAAAGTCATTGTCAGTGTGCAGGACTGATCTTGCGATACCCAATACATGGCTTCCAAATTGCCAGGTTGGGCAGCCCAGCGGTCGATGACATCGACTGCAAAATTGAACTGTGATGGTCTCTGAACAATCCCATCGCGGAAATCCACCAACGTCTCCATTGCGGTGGAAAGTTTCGTCAATATTCAGACTTCGAAAAGAAAAGCAGGTTCCAAGGTAGGACAGGAGGACCACATCGAGGACAGATTTTCAACATGTAGGCTGGAAGATTAGATATCTTGTCGCTCGATGGGCTAACGCTCTCTTCCTCCCTTCAACTCCCTAGGCGGGTACCTGCCCAGCCCGAGTGCGTGAACTAAAGGTAGGCTAAACCCCGCAGCGCATCTGCATCCCGGGTGGATTGCAGAATGTGGGGACGGGCTTGGCGCGGGCTTGGCGCGGGCGCGGTTCCTCTGGATCTGGTGCATGCCGATAACTAAACACCAAGTGAAGAATCGCCGATCTGTGAACCCTCCTTTGGTTAGTGGTGGACTCATGCGATTGAGAAGATATTGAATGGCAATCCGCCTCATGAGTTTCTGTCCATCAGCTTTCAAAATTGATCATTGGTGGCCCTAGCCTCTTCTCGTAAGTTCAGATTTCATCCATGTCCAGACTCGGCTGCTTGAACCCAATGCTAACCTGACGTAAACTTTAAAGTCTGTTGAGATCATCACCCGAATAGAAACTCGAGATCCTAAGCGTTATGGAGCCGCCCTCATACAACTACGTTGAGGTCGAGCTGGAAGAAGCCGGCCAGATTGCAGTCATCAAATATAATCGCCCCCAATCAGGAAACTCCCTCCACCCCCAACTTCTGTCAGAGATGTTATCGGCCCTGAGGTGGGCAGAAAGCCAGCCGGAAGTTCGAGTCATTATTCAAACTGGCAAAGGCAAATTCTTCTGTACTGGGATGGAGCTGTTGGATAAGAAGGCCGTCATATCGTTCGCTCATGGCTCTGACTTCCACCAGCTAAACAGGGTACTCATCTCTTGTGAGAAAATCCTCATAGCTGCTGTGAATGGCCCCGCAGCAGGCTACGGCGTCAGCAGCCTTGCTTTATTTGATCTCGTTTATTCAGTCCCTGATGCGTATTTCTTTACTCCTTTCGTGAAGTGGGGAATGGCTGCTGAGGGAGCATCGAGTTTCTCGTTCCCTAGACTTATGGGCCACCAAAAAGCCGCAGCCCTGTGCCTAGCCGGAGACTATATCTCGGCCGAGGACGCTGAGAGACTGCATCTTGTCACGAAGGTTCTGCCCAAAGGTGACAGTAGTTTCCTGTGCAATGTGCTTGGGATTGCACGTCGCATTGCACAATCGCCACAAGGTGCCCTTCGGACAACAAAGATGCTTATGAAACAGCCAGTGCTTCAAGGGCTGCTTGATGCGAACGATCGTGAATGTGCTATCATTCACAAGGAGAGATACGGTTCAACAGAGTATGAAGACTCAATAAGGCAGTTCAAAAGTGATCGCGACAGGAAACTTCAATCTCAATCAAAGAGTAAATTGTAGAATAACATATCCATATATACATATAGATTAGAAAATAATCACATTTATAGCAGCATCCCTAAGATACTCAAACCTGGACTGGTTATCTACTGATTTCACAATTCCTTCCTGGAACAGTCCAATTTTCAACTTCTTCGAGTTAATTAGGATTATCTCTTGGCTGATCTCCCCACTATCAGCTTAATGTCCCTCACTGCGCTCATGAGAGATTTTAAACGCAAGTTCAAGGGTTTACTCAAGAAGCGTTTATTGTTAGCTGAATCTGATATTAGGCGTGATACAAGATGTTGGCTAAACAGATATGCATTACAGGTTCGGTTTTAGGAAAGTTCCGAACGGGGGAGGCTCCAGCGCAAGCACAATGGACTTTTGTTGTTATCTGATCTTCGTTACGGCAGTAAACATTAGACCAAGGTGGCTGCTGTGCGGTCCATATTGGCGGTGTTACGGGAACTACTGGGATCACACTTGGGACTCAGCAGAATGCCAAGACAGTCACATTTGTAAGCTTGGGTGCGACGCCTACATCTATAAGGTAGAAAGACAAGTTGCAAGGGACAGTTATAGTTCTAAAACAAATACTAGAATATGATACGATTCATTAAACTATTGTATTTAGTACGTTGCGCGCGCAGACGCGTCGCTTGGAGTGAGTCCTTCGCTTAGGTAGGCCAGCAGATTGTGAATCACGTTAATCAGAGAAGAATTACTTTTACGGCCATTCTATCACTAGGTGTCCATTAGGTAAACTTGGTTTTAAGGTTGCGTAGGATGGTCTAGCATTCCACGAGGAATAAGTACCGCCTGAAATGGTGTAATCCCCAGTTAATATGAGTATCACGCCATTGCTGACTATTTCGGCTCTAGAGCACTGCTTCCTCAAACGGTGTACCTGAAGAAAGAGGCATTATCCCCCTTGGATGCCTCGTGCTCCATCTCTGATAGGGTGTACTCGCTGGGGAGCTTGTACACAGCATCCCGCCTCGAGTTCTCTCTCCGCAAGTACCATGTCATGACTATCGCAAGCGATATGGTAATCGAGCACATGGCGATCAGAATACCATGGCCGGAGCGATAGTGAGGAGCATCGCGTGCTTGGAAGATGAAGCCCGCAACTGCACCACCGATGTTACCCTAACCGACTGTTAACAAAGCACAAAGCACAATGGAATAATGAACGTACCATTCCAATCTGCATAGCGACGCCGACACCTCGCTTAACAGATCCACCAATGTTGTTACTATTCCAGGAAGTGATTTGAGGAACGTTCGGGAATATTCCCAGCAGGACGAGGAAGCAAGCAAAATATTTGACGCTATTATTCTCCACGATGATGAGAATGATGAAACCAATGACCCTGTCGCACGATCAGCTTCAATATCATGAAACGCAAAATTGCCAGACATATTCATTGTTTAGGGAATACTTACGCAACAGTAGCAATACCAATAACGTAGGCGCCACGTGTACGACGTTTATCGGTCACGAAGCCAGCCGTAACGGTAGCAGCACATGCTACAACATAAGGTGGTACAGTCAGCAACTGGGCCGTCTCATTGGTATGCCCCATACTCCGTATTATGGTAGGCAGGAAAATAGAAACCGAGTAGAGCGGTAAAAAGTTCCCAAATGTCATTAAGCAATTGACCCAAATTTTCCAGTCTCTAAAAGCATCCTTGACAAACTCGAAGCGGAATTCATCGGACAAAGCCGAGTTATCATCACGAAGGCGTCTTACAACCTCAGTTCGTTCTTTTTGGGTGAGGAACTTCGCAGTATCCGGGTAATCATGCAGATAGATGTAAGCAATACCAGCTAATTAAAGTGAGTAGGGTGGTAGAGTATTCACCAACAAGAGTTGTTCTCACCGACAATGACAGTCATGATACCCTCAAGGATGAAGATCCAACCCCATCCAGCGACGCCCGCAATTCCATCCATCTCCATGATTCCGCGTGCAAGCAGGCCGCCGAAGGCACCTGCAGCAGTCGCTGCAGAGAAGAATATGGCAATTCTCAGACCACACTCATGGCGGCGATACCATAATGTGATACTAGATTAACTTCAGTTACAGAGCTCTTAAAGAAGAGAGGTGTGCCTGTGGCGGGGAAAGGGGGGGGGGGAGGTATTTACTAGTAAGCAACACCGGGGAAAAGGCCGCCTTCCGCCAAACCAAGTGCCATTCGGGTGGCCAGAAGCCCACCAAAGTTATTAACAATACCCATCAAAGTCATCACAATGCCCCAGGTAAGCATAATTGAAGGAATCCAGATGGACGGGCGGAAACGCTTCATCGCAAGGTTGGACGGAACCTCGGACAAAATATAGAAAGGGAAAAAGACTGAGACTGCGGTCTAGTCATCACCAATAAACGTAAGCACAGGTCTCAAAAAAATATGATCGAAAGAGGAACAACGGTTAACTTACTGCGTAGTCCCACCCAGTCATGCCCAAATCCTTCTCAAGTCCTGCCAGTCTGGCATTGCCGATGTTCGATCGATCAAGGAAGGAGAGCAAATACATAACAGAGACAAGAGGAAGGATAGTCAGGTCAATTTTCCAAAGCAGCTTTTTCGTCTCTTTTATCGAGAATGGGGTCTCATGCTCATGATTTGAGGCAGTGGGTTTTCCAACATCTTCCATACTGATCGAAGATGTGGCTTCTTCGTCGGGGACTATCTTTTGCATGATTTTTGTGGTTCTTCTCAAAGGGACAGGAACAGAAGCAAAGAACTATGTATCAATGACAGAGTCAAGGCCTGGAGGGTCTTTCGGACAAGGAAGGATGAAGTAGTTCAAGTAGCTTTGAGGAGGGACAATAGCCTTACTATAGGTAGGACAGGTGCACCACACGATTGAAAGATCCTTGCAAGGCCCCAGGGTTCTTAAGCCCAGTGTTGAATGACTAGCATGTAAGAATGCGGGGAACGGGAACCCGGGGTAGTATGTATGGGGTGTAGCCGAAAGTGGAGTATTTCCAGCCGAAAGCTACCACTCTTGCTCCGGTTATGGTACAGCTTCTCATCTCAAGCCATGTGTTGGCTTACGACCAACACTGAAAGCTACGGAAGAACCCTAAATTACACGGTAGAATGCGAGGACCTAGCTGGCGGGGACGGCATTGGCAAATCTTAGTTGACTATAGAAAGCCGTGTCTAGGCCATTCTTGGCTCGCTAAGGCTCCCTTAACCGATGCTCTCGTCCGAACACCTAATGCTCGCCGTCCCCGCCAAATAATCTAGCTGCAATCGTGATATAAGTTTAATCGTATTTGTTAGTTGATATGTAGACGTTTTTATAATATGCCCTAACTCCCTACAGCGCCAACATCGTGTGATAACGGTCGTATCGTAAAAACTTGGCGATCACTTATTCTTGTTAGTTTTGGTTATTTGTGTTATGCTGTGGCTTGATTTACTTTGCGTATTGTATTATTCTTAATTTTGAGCAGCTAAAATTCCGCAGCCTGTCATAGGGACGTCTAAGCAACTAAGTTGTTAGGATTCTAACCTATTCCCACTAAGCCATGCAACCAAATAGGTACATATAGACAAAGACAGCTAATATCGCGCATAAAATAGTACAACTAGCTATTTAGGCTGTTGCTGCAGGCTTGCAGGATTGCCTAGAGCCTTGCTTTGACGTTAACTTACGTTACAGGACTAGCTTAGTCAGCCTTACTGGGCCTGACAAAAGTAGCAAAATTAGAAACCCCCGTAGGACTTTTATCCTACCTTCGCAAAGATTCTATAGCCAATAAGCTGTGTCAAATTATTCTTGAGCTATAAGGGCCACCTTAACAATACCTATATTATTAGAGTTATTACGCTGTAAGAAATAGCATAACCTAATGTTTATTTGCATCTATTGTGTTCAAAAATTAGGGTATTACTTAGCGTTATCAAGTAACATGTTCTAATACCTAAGCTTAGTATAGTAGTTATAGACTACGTAACATCAGGATAAGTAAAATGTGTCTGGCCTGGTCGGTTCCAATCGTGGTCTAGTGGGCCGATCCGGAGATTCGCTAAAGACTTGCACTCTAAGAAGCCATTCTAATATAGCTTGTAGAGAAAAAGACTTGAACAAATCTTTATTGTGATGTTCTTTGTTTACAGATTTTTATAGATAGGGGTCCTCTAAATTTTAAATCGTTGGTTTATCAAAGTTTTTAGAGCGGAAATTAGTTGCTCTGTAATCAACTCCTTCTTGCGGAATATTGTAAGGTTCATAAGGAACTCCCCTCTCCAAAGCCTCTACAACTTTGTCAAAATTTTCGTAAGCGTACGTCTGGCAATCATGCCCAAACAGCCATTCCGGTCTTGGAAGTGTCGCCTGATATACTTCAACACCGTTAGCTTGCCAGTTGGTTTTATGCCAAACATTCCGTGTATCAACGCCTAACTGCTGTACCAAACTCGCTCTTTTGTACCTGAGATTTATCCAACTTATCAACTGTCTACAAAGATGATAGGAGAGATAACTAACCTGATTGCCTCAGTCGCGCGGAGCGCCATTGGGACCTTTCCTTTTCCAGCCAACTCTAACGCTATAGCCAATGTAGCTGCGTCTTCCATTGCTTGACTGCCGCCTTGCCCAAAAGTAGGCAAGACAGGGTGAGCTGCATCACCAATTAATATCGTGCGCCCCTTTGGAGATACCCATGTTGGTAGTGGATCCCTCCACAAGAGTTTGAAGTCAATAAGGTTACCTTGCGGAATTTTCCGAACAACCTTCTCAATTTTTGAGTAAATAGGCCAGTCTTTAATGTAGCTGAGCAATTGGTCAGGATCACCAGGGAGTGTCCAGGACTCAGTGACATCGAAGGTATCCTACGACAAGATTAACCATCAGCTTTTCATAATCTTATCTTGTTAGCGTACCTGATGAGTGCACATAAAAAAGCAGTCTTTGCCCCTCCTTCCAGTCCCAGCCATCAAATAGCAATCCGGACCAATGAAGATTTTACTAGTGTCCAGACTCACTGCGCTTTCCATTACCCAGAGAGTTTCTGGATCAGCGCGCACTTCCTCTCCATCAAAGTACGCTCGGTAAATATCATAGCCAGACGAATGTGGGGTAGGATCAAATCCGATAACTTTCCCTCTAACCTTACTGTGTACACCGTCAGCGCCAACAACACAGTTACCAGTAATTCTTTCTCCATAAATTATAAACCGAGCCTCATTATCGTCCTCAAAATAGTCTGTGACGCGGTGGCCTGAGCAAGTGTCGCACCACCCGAGCACCATTGTTCCCAATTGCTATGCCATCGCCTACTCATGATGTTTAGCATTGCGCATCTACTCCCATACCCCAAATTTGGTATTAGGAAAACCCTACCTATTGGTGTAAGCACTTTTTGCTGGTCTATCGCGATCACCTTGTGTCCTTTACGCGTGGCCTCAATTGCTAATGTTAGACCACCTATTCCTGAGCCCACAATAATTATTGTGATTCCACTTGAATTATGCCCCGCAACTCCTGCCGGGCCAATACCAGTAAATTTTGTCATAGTTAGGTTACGGTAGTAAACTTAATATATATAGAAAACGGTTGTTTGGGTGTTGGGGTGATTGTAACGGTTTGCATGAAAATGCTCTTGAAGATATATTCAACAAGCGTTCCTCAAAATAAATATAAATGCATCTTAGGCCTACCCCACGCTCCGGAGCAATATGCTAAGTAGTAAAGTTCTTAGAGTGGGGGTTTGTTTGAAGCCTTCGTCCCTTTAGCAGAAGCCTACCCCACCTAGTCTCTCCAAATGCACCGACGGTTACCCCATAACGTGCTCCAGTTCTCCACAAGCACCAAACTTTACCTTATAAAGTACTCCACTAGCTACTGCGTGTCCGTACCTAATGCACGTCCTCACCGCTGATGTAGGGGCGTATGTCAAGCGGGTGTAATGTAAGTACCTGCCCAACACGTAAGAGCCCTTGCGCAATGTCAATATTATACAAAATTAGATGATAATATCCTACACACTAACTGGCTTCTGTAAATAACTTGGCTTGTGTAAATAACTCGTTTGTGAAGTACGGTAACTAAAAAGTAGTAGATATATAAATCAGCAGCTTATATAATTACACTCGTTGCATAGTCGTGGCACAGAAAAATCATTAAAGTTCGAAATGTCCTATGAATAACTCTAGTCGTGCCCGCTCCAAGTATAACTTCCACACTCTTCCGAACTCGGAAGAGTCTCCGAGAAACCTAGCTTGCTTTGAAAGAATTTGTTAGTTACCTAGCAATAAATAGACAAACTTACAATAGGGTGCATATTAGGACATACTTGTTTTAAATCTGGAGATTATGCTTTTGACTTCGTAGCAGGGAATTGACCTGCAACACCCCAGCCAAGGACCATGGGATTGAATCTGTGCGGATGTTTTTTAATCATGATAGAGTAGAGTTCCTCGAAATTCTGTGGCTTGGTTTCCAAAGCCTTCGTGAAGTCTCGGATGTACTCTTTCGTATTTTCAAGGTGCCACACTCCATGCATTTCGGTTGCATTCTGATGGCCGCAGACGACATATGTGGGATTGAGCGCTTCTATCTTTTCAACAGCTCGAATCCATTCATCCCGCTTCTCCTGCGTATTGGCCTCGAAGAGCATCTGGTGAACATCCCCGTACACAACATCGCCGCAGACCGCGAGCTTCAAGTCCGGAACCCACAAGATTGTTGAGTCGTAGGTATCAGAATGGCCACACTCAACTGCCTCGAACTCCCAACCGCCCTCTAGGAAGAATTTCTGGTTGTCTGGCAGCGGATTTGCTAGTTGAGGTGGTTGGTAAAGTTGATCCCCAGGGAAAAAGCCGACCCAAGTCTTAGTGAAAAACGGCTCTGCGATAGCGTCCTTCATATGTTGAATGGTGCCCTTTGTCGCAAGCGGGACAGCCTCTGGGAAGCGCTGTAGCAGTTGAGGAATGCCCAAGAAATGGTCTGGATGGCCATGGGTAATGTAAATGTAGGAGAGCTTGCGCCCCGGAGCGGTCTTTTCGATCCACTTGATCAGATCTTTGTTCTGGTCGATAGTGATAGCTGTGTCGACAAGAACTGCCTCAGTCTCAGAGTAAATTAGTGTGCATGATTCAGGAGACCAAGTTGTGTTAGGCTGTCCAGATAAGTGATCAACGCATGGAATAGGAGGTGCGGTGTACACGGATACCCGGAGTCCCGGCATATTCGGCTTCTGGATAATGAAGAAAATGATAAGAAAAAGCAAGAGATGATGCGTTGTGCGACCGAAAGATGCGAATTCAGTGCCTTTAATCAGCTGGAATTATCAGTTAGGTAGGTAGTAATCATTCAAATGCATTCCCTCTTCGCTAGTATAGATCCGCATTAACATCTAGGTTGTTTCGGTATACCCATCCTAATGTTCCAATGTCCGATTACGTGTCGATGTCCGCCAGGTCGCCGTAAACCAAGGAATCTTCAGCTCGACTGCACCCGAAAGCCGAGGCTACATCAGTGTTCGTACTCCCTTATTAGTAATCTACACAAATACTTGCTCGTATACCATGAATTCATACATTAGCTTAGAGTTATCTGTAGCATTCAGTAAGGGTTAAATACTAATCATTATTAGATTAGTAGCGTACGCTAATCGTTTATACACTAAAGTGTGGGGCTGTCAGGCCACTAGGCTGAGAGCCGAGGTAGGCTGCTAGCTTGGTGCGCAGCAATGACAATACGTACTATTCTGTTCGGCCTAATCTGCAGGTAGCAAATTACTATTACCTTTTTTGTTGTAAGGCGCAGTAGGAGTACACCTGTATTGTTACTAGAGCGAGTATTTTAGGTATAATTAGCTCCTAGCAATTCTGCTAACCTTAAAACATTGCATTAGTAATCGCTTTAGCTTAGACGCTATTATTAATAGGGAAGAGAATTAATATTAGTTAGAGTCTAATCCCCTAAGAAGCCCTGCATTTTAGAGTAGACTCTGTTGTGCCTCCGCCTATTTGTCAGGCTATAGCGTTGAGAGCGCTAACAGCTGAGGTTCAAGGACTGCAGGCCAAGAACTAAGCGCTGAGAGCCGCTGGCTGGTCACCAGTTTAACATTAAGTACTATTCTACTTAGCTTGATCTGCACTTAGCAGATCAATGTTACCTTTTGGTTGCCTGGCGCAGTGGGAGTAGACCTGTGTCCTGACAAAGAGGTTAAGAAATAAGAGTATTAGCTTAGGAGTAGCAGCCTAAGCTCTAGTAGCCTTAATCTTTCTACTAATAATAAATATAACGCGTAGATTATATTAAACAAAGCTGTATGGCTAGGTCGCGACTAAAAGGTCTATAGTCGCGGTTTATTATAAGAACTTAAAAAGCTATCTCGCGCGCGTACGCGTAGCTATGCAGGTAGGCTATTAAGTCTTTATTAAAGATCTAGGTAGCTAGAAATTCCTTCTTCTCTATAGTTAATCTCTATTAGTGGGCGTAAGTAATCGCGTGTAGTTAAGTACTAGCTTATTACGCCTGTAGGGTTAATTAAGGGACGCTGTAGGCCTTTTATCCATCTTTTAGTTGTCAGGACACAGGTCTGCTCCCACTGCGCCAAACAACCAAAAAGGTAACAATGATCTGCTATCTGCAGATTATGCTGAACAGAATAGTACTTAACGTCGTACTGGTGACCAGCCAGCGGCTACCTTAGCTCTCCGCCTTGTAGCCTGACAATAGCTTGCTTTAGGCTAGTATAAATACTAGATTTAGGATTAGTAGGTGCCTTTTATATAGACTCCTCGCGCGTGCTTATTTTAAAATAATGTGCGTTAAGCTATCTTAATTTGTTTAAAGATTAACAATTTTGGTTGGGTGGCTGGAAAGCCCGTGTAGCCGGAAACCACCGTGCCGAGCTTACTGAGGTTAGGGAAGAGTTCGCCTTCGCCGACCGGAAGGTCCGCTGGGAGTGATGGCAAGCGAAAAAAGATTCGGCTCCAATTATCTCCAAGGCTCCCATATATAGCTTCATTATCCAGCACAAAGAGATCCATGGGGTTGTTGTCACAGTTATATGCGTCTGCTTTCATTTCTGTGAATGTAGAAGCCAGATTAGCTGAAATCGACATGCTAGAGTTGCCCAAACTAGTCGCACCTACGCTGACTTTCGCATTTATCCGGTAAATTCATCTCCATTCCCTTTAGTCGATATTGAAGCCAGAAGTTACACCAGATGCTTTGACACCTGTCTCGCCTCTACAGTGTCATATCAGCTAAAGAATATGGCAATGGCTGCTGCAGCTGTCAAATTGGTCTACGCATGCAACACTCTTATCACAATGCAGACACCCATGCATGTAACTAAGCCCATCCTGCTTGTTGCGAATTGAAAAGCATAAATACTCAGCGCCCAAATCACATACGGAACAGCTTAGATGATACTCTATTGCTAAATTCCGTATTCAATTTCCTCCTACTTTACAAGCATATATCAATGGAGCTCAATGTTTGTCGCTGATGGGTTGACTGAGCTTTATGACGGCGGACCCGATGCTGTAGTGGAGTAAGCTGCATGCGTATACCCCAACTCTTGATCTGACACAATATTAGTATAGTACTTGTTCATGGACTTCGAGGGCATCCAAGAACGACATGGGAGGCAGATTTTAAAGATGACGATGAAAAGGACAACTCCAAGGTTTATTGGCCAGCAGAACTCCTTCCCAAACCATCAAGGAGTCTCGAATCTTTAGCTTCGGATACCTCACAGAATTTGCAACGTTCTATCCACTACTTCCTGACACAATTTCGCACACAAAAATAGATCATCACTCGACAAGTCTGATACTTAAACTTGGCAATCACCGCCGCGAGTCATAAACCGTAAGTGCCAACACTATATCATCTGCGTTTGAAACACGAAAACTAATAAGACCCCAAACACCAGTCAAAACGCCCAATAACATTTGTTGCACCCTCATTGGGAGGCCTCGTCGTTGCAAACACTTTAGCAGGAAAATATAAAACAGATGCTCAAAGAAAATGGGGCGTTGAATTCACCTACGGCGCTTTGTTTCTAGGAACTCCAATTAAAGGCGCTACCAAAGCACCGTGGGCGGCGATGGCAAGGCAGGTGTTCGCTTGGATAGGCGGTGACACTAATGGCCAAGTAATCAATGACCTCGACAAGCGTTCTAAAAAGCTTCAGTCAATCAGCATTGACTTTCATACGCTGTTGCAAAGTCGATTAGCTTCCAAAGAACTGAAGCCAATCCAAGTTGCATGCTTTTTCGAGGAGATCCCTGCAAGGAAGAAGAAGAAAAATGTTGGGCTCATTGTAACCGACGATTCAGCAACTTTGGTGGGATATCGACCAATCGAAATCAATGCTGACCATACGGAAATATGCAGATACTCGAATGCTGGCCCAGTGGCATATAAACTAGTAACCGGGAAAATCAAAGAAATGATTAACAACTTCAGAAAATGCACAGATGAGATCATGGTTAGCCTTCTAGAAGCTGGTCCTGCAATACCAGCTGCTAATATATCCCTAGAAGCAAGGCCAAACTGTTGCAAATGTCACTATAAGGAACAACAATCTCAATTTTAGTGGTTATTACAGGAGTAATAATGGACACTACGGAGAATGCAGTGACCATGAGTTTCAGCAAAAATGTGCGTTTTATCTCATTAGGTCCCATTTTGAAGTATCACATATGAACTGATTTTAAAATGTTTATTGGTATAGCTCCGCCGTTGCAACGGCGATGGAAAGTTGGGGTCAGTCAAACAACGCCAGTAGCTAGAACTACAATCAATAGACAAGCGGACAATAACAAGCATGATTACTAGATTTAAGAAGAACCTGTGGTAATGCACTGCGTCCATTATTTCAATCAACCGAAGTCGATATGAGTTTTACCCGTCGGTGGTTTCATATATATGTAATTTCGTTTTGTAGACACTACACCGAAAGCTCTTCAAACAAACAAACACATTGGGAACTGCACAAATAAATTGCGAACGCCCATAGTCCCATACTATGTGAAGGACGAACGAGGGGCCGTGGCTACGGAATTTAGCCCGAAATGTATCAATTCGCTGCGATAGCCAACTGACGCCTTACCACGGCTCGCGCCAAAGTTCAGAGGCGACTTACCGTTCGCCGGAATAGTTCGCCAATGCATGAACACAGCTGTCACGAAGTCTGACAGGCGGCTTACGTTTCACCGGAAATGGAGCATACGAAACCGGCCATGAGAACATGCCTTCTCTCGCTCTTGGACAAGCCATGTATTTTCACATAATATGAGGCATAAGAAGAGGAACATAACTTCACAATGTTCTTTCATGAGAATTCTAATTTAAATTACTGCGAAAGCAATTGGCCGTAACTGTTGGTTGAGTTTCCTTTACTCTAATATTAGTAGAAATACAACGAAGAGCCAATCAACTAAATAAAACTAGGCTTAAAGTTAGGGAAGCTTGTGGTAGGCCTTTTACTAGCGAAAGTAGTTCTATTTTGCTATAGCTAGTTTTGAAAGAAGCGACAGAATAGTACATGAGCAGCCTTCAAAGATAGGTGCAAAAGCTACATATATACAAGGGAAGAGCGAGCTTGCTAGGCTATATAAAAACAAGCAGAAGCAGGTATTCCTAAAGAAAAAACGATCCCTATCCAGCTTGACAGTAAAAGGAGCGGAAGGGTTGGGAGCCGAATATATTGGGTAACTTGACAGAGATCATGGCAAGCTCTAAGCGAGAACCGCAGAGAGCAGGCCCGTCAATACATTTAGGATTTGTCCCTGCTTAGACTTGATACAGGCTTGAACGACACCACCGGGAGGGACGATAACCTTGCCAGATCCCACATCCGGATCATCATGGCGCGATACGCCAATGCGCTTTTGATTGAGTTGAAAGTAGACTTCGTCGGGCGCGACTCGGTTGGCTTGATCTGAGTCCATAACATTGGTTTCGAGTGTCAACTTGATATCCTTGCTCGCATCATTCTCCTATCTGGCACTGCATCCAGTCAAATGACCCCTGCTGGCGATTGTGTGGACAATATATCAATGGATTTTATCCTTCTATACGCAGGTTATATCCCTGGCAGCATTGGCAGCAACATTATAACCGTGAAATTCGATGCAGACCTGGTTGGCTCCACACTGGCCTGGGATACGATAGACGAGATCGGCCGCGTTGTTCTGAGATTCGCAAGTGACCTTAAACGAATTTGTATTGGTGCCTGGCCTGTCGTAAGTCGCCTTATGGAATTGATAGGCACCACCGCTTTAGGGAAGTGGGCCACGACCTTGACAATTGAGGCAGAATCCGTACTTCTTTTCAAAATGTCTCTTGCCAACACTTCGTTGCTTAAACCGGGTCCTCAATTGGCATGACCGATGATAGAGGGGTTGGCTTCTCGTCCTGGCGGGGAACAAGGAAGCTGTCCTGATCAATAGCTAACCCCAGTGCGGTTAGAAGTGCAAACGCAAGAAGCGCAGCCGATTGGACAAAGTAAGGGCGCATGATTGATGGATGAAGATGAGTGAGGCGAAACAATATGGTAGTTAAATGGTATTGTGCCGGAGGGTGTTAATCGGTGAGAATAGAGGAGTGCAAAGTAGCTGGACTTGTTGCCATTTAAATACGATAGCTAAAGCGATAAGATTGGAAAGTAACCGGCAAAAGTAGTGGCTTGTTCATACGCAGCAGATTCAATCGGGCTCGTGTTTCTAGATATGCTGGTGTGGTGCAAAGGCCTATGAACCCTACGCCGACTTTTGCCAGCAGTGTGTGAACGTGAACTATTTGGACTTTGGATGAACGGCTGAAATGCAGCTGATGTCTGGTCGTAGAATCACAAGTAGCCGCCATACTGAATTTTGCTCAAAATGGAGTCCCAGCACCTCTACAGAACCATAGCATGGACTATTCGCAACGAATTGGTGCAAGAACACATCAGACTTGCCATTAGGAGGAGTCCATGAAGAGACAAGACGCTTTCCGGCTCATTCCGGATCTGAGTATGTGAGGCAGACGGGTGGAGCATTTAGAAGCATCGGCGTCTCTCCCGGCAAGGGTCCAGAACAACCCAGCCTGCTCTGCCGAGCGTTGCTCAGATTGAAGGACTAGCTTCAGCGTTAGTAGACCTCTTATACTTTGAGCACGTACAAAGCTTCGAGCATAAGACAAGACACCAGTGTGAATATGAGGTCACACTGCACTGCAGTCAAAAACCACATACACAACATAAGTTAGGTGAGTAGACGAGGAGTAAGAGCGGTACTAGAGACTAAAGGACTAGTTTCGGCCGTGGTGGATCTGTCAAGCTTGGAGCACATGTAAAGCTTGGAGCACAGGAGAAATAGCCGAATTGAATACGAAAACACACGGCACCGCAATTAATACTCACTCATATAACATAGGTCAGGTTAGTATGCAAAGTCTAGGTAGTTCTGCTGGAGACGGAAGAACTAGCTTCGGCGTGAACAGGCCTGTTAAATCCCTAGTGACCATAACCATTGGAGCATAAGACAAACGGCGAGATTGAGCATGAGGACACACACACCATAGTTAAACACTCTGCGAGGAGGTGAATTGGCTTACCAGGTAGATTTTAAGTAACTCTGCATGTGTGGTAGTCGTTCTGCGTGTCCGACCCACGAGTCATGAATTGGCCATGATTTGGAGACGAGTTTCCGCGAAGCTGGACCTAGGGTTGAACATGACATTCTGGTGGAATACAAAGTTGGTCATGGCAGAAAGTATTGAAGGGCCTACATTGCTAGGTTGTACCTTCGCCACAGTGCGAGTGCAGTGTCACTGATATATTGCATGCAGTTCTCGTTCATACCTCGGCCACAGTTAGGCGTGGTGTCACCGTTGCCCCACAACCTCTATTCGACAGGTCTGGAACGCAGTTTTCCACGTCACCGCATTGTGCTACATACGTAGCTTGGTCCTTCTCCTCCCTTCGTATCCGCTTCTCATTCCTCTTCTCCGTTCACCTGCGACACAACATGGCACAGTTCTCGCCAGGAGAAGTCTTGTTGATACATTAGGTACCGTGTAGAGTTGGCCTAGATATAGAGTCGCCCATAATATCATGGTTGGTAATCAGGTTTGCATGTCGTTCTTTCTCATCAAATAGAAACACTAAGTCATCTTGTTCTTGATTTCCATCTCTGGTGGCTACCAAATTCTTACCACACGCAGTCTATTGGCGATGCTGACGCTTCCAAAATCAATCCCAAGCAAATCTACGTACGTTGCCGGCGCATTTATGGTTACCCAAGCGTCTAGTTTATGCTGGTCGTTACCAGGAGCCGCACCAGCCTTTTCATTGGACCTTGGTGCAAGTGAGAGATAATTTCGAATAAGGCTGATTCATATGCACAAGTATATGGCAGCGGATAAGAGAGCGAAGACAGAGTGGACATGGATATGTTCATGCCCAATAGTGACATATCACATATATTGGCCGCCTTCGTCCACCTAGTAATCAATTTGAGCATTCACATTTGTTCAATGGCAAAAGGATTACTAGTCCTTTTCGTTCCTCATCGCAACATCCTGTTCCTGAATAGCACACAGCTGCAAGACCACAGCTCCCGGTCATATTCAATGCCCTTAGAACTTTGCAGGCAGCCGGCTATCTCTCGCCGCAGATGATGTGCCCTAAAAGTCTGGCATAGAATACAGCCTATAAGATGTCGCAATGCTAGCCATTGATAGCCAATAAAAGTGGATTGAAGAAAATTATCGTTTAGTATTAGAACCCTTACAAAAGCATCATTTTATAGAATCCACGGGACTAGGTGACAGGATATTTTCCTTGGACACTAAATTTTGGTTTCACGTTGTACAGCTGAGCGTTCACCTTTTAATTGTTGAATGGCTTTTCTTATATTAAAATTAAAATTTGATTCTGCGTAAATCTGCTCTGTATTGGGCGTTGTAGATTGCATATTACGCATAGCTTGCTGAAGGAGAGACCAAGAGGATTGTGTCTGGAATCCCATGTGGCCTGTGCACAGAGCCTCTGATTGGGAAGGTAAAAAGCAACGAAAGCTGATTGTGGTGAAACGCGCCGTCGATCGCCACAGCTCTGCATACTATACCTTGGCCTAGGAGCGCTAAAACCTATACAGCTATCATTCTAGTAATAGTCGCATATAACAACGCAGCACATAATAATGATTC
This sequence comes from Pseudopyrenochaeta lycopersici, assembly GCA_003313425.1. NCBI lineage: Eukaryota > Fungi > Ascomycota > Dothideomycetes > Pleosporales > Pseudopyrenochaetaceae > Pseudopyrenochaeta > Pseudopyrenochaeta lycopersici. The sequence continues at coordinate 316,420 of NHZP01000040.1, read as the reverse complement.
GGCCATTCTCAGCGCAGTCCTGCGTCTTAGAAGTGGAGCGAAAGTTCCGCTCCCTTGCGGTGCAAGATTTGACAGCAAAACACGGCCGCCCCGCATTTCGAAGCTTGCGTTCCCTCGGCCAGTGGACTCTACATGACGTGTACTACGATCGATCGAATCTTCTCTCTTCTGCTGGTCTCTGGGTGAGGCAACGTAATGGGAAATGGGAGGCGAAAATCAAGAAAGGCGGCAATTTCACCAATTCAAAGTTCGAGGAAGTTTCTGAGCCTCGCGATATCTCTCGATGCGTGCGGAACATCATTGGTGGTCAATGCATGGAGCACGATCGGTTCGGTCTCGAGCAGATGGCAGCTTTCGTCACCACAAGAAAAGCATGGCTAGCCGATGATGCTTTTCAGATCGTGCTGGATACCACGGATTTTGGCCACACTGTTGGAGAGGTGGAATTGCAACATCAAGGAGACTTTATGGACACAAGACAAATGTCTCCTGAACAAGAGAAGCAGAGAATTATGCAACAGATGGACGACAGGATCGATAGGTTTATGAAACGATACGCGTGGGCCTTCTGCCCTGGTCCACCAAAGGGGAAATTGACGGCGTATTTCGAGCGCGACCTTTCCTAGCATGACCAAGCTACAAACATTGAGACATCCGAGCCATCTTCTTTATAGTAAGCAATGGATAGCATTGCAGGCGGTTTAAGTCTGGAGGAATCATCACGGGGATCGAAGCTATGCTGCACACCATCCGCAACTCGTTAATGTGCCCATTGCGCGACTTAAAACTCGTTCTTAATTTAACGTACTGTCATGATTTTCTAGGCGCACAACATGATACTACGCAATAATGCAAACATGCGTGGGACGGTATAAATGAATGAATTTACGAAGTATTGCAATTTAATTGCCAGTCACAAGGTTGGGAGGTTGGTGTGTGGCTACTTGACAAGGAACATCTGGGTGTAGAGCGTAGGAGTAGATTTACTTCAATCACGGTTTTACCAATGATAGTAAGGAGTGCAAAACGCTACGTTGGTAGAGTCTTAAAGAGAATTTAGTAGCTGCAAGCTAGTTTAAGGAGCGCTAGCTATTATACATTCTGTATCGAAATTTGCCTAACGCATCTATTTCGGGGAAGATGAAGGCGCGCTGACTATCTTAGCTAGGTCAGAGATATTCGTATGGTCCACAGTATTCTGCATTCGGTAGATAAATTCGCATTCGCCATCTGTTTCGTCAGCAATTACAGGGTGCATCTTTGACTACTACATACCAGCAGAAATGATCAGCTCACCCCCATTCAGGGCTTTTGGCCCTATATACATCGTATGTTGCAAATTTCCCACGGCACCTTTGATACCCCCCCAGACCCTAGCTAGTGTGCTACCTCCGTTGAGCATGTAGTCTCGTTTCTCGTCACCCTCGCTCCCTTCTTTTAGCGTAGAGTTGAATTTCAGGATTGCATGTAGTTGACAGGTGGGATCTGTGTAAATTGGGTATAACGATGAAGTGGTCGTAGCATACGTGTCGATAGGTTGATATGAACCATTTCCAATGATGAGTACTGTGTCTGTTAGGGTAGTTGATAGAGTTTTGCAGTAACTTACTTTGCGTGCCCGAAGGTAAACTCGAAGGTGGTATTGACTCGCCGATGGCCCTCACATACGCTTGACAATTCAAGCACCCTTGATGAATTAGCATTAATTTGATCCAGAGTAGCAAAAGCCTTGGACGCCACACACTTACAAAAATGCCTCGTGAACACTAATACACTTCGTTTTCCTCTAGTTAATTCGCCCAGCGCCACCGTCTTGCCTTCCCGATCGTAGACGTCGACCTTGAGTGCTTGGGACAACTCATCGGGCGTGACAGGGGTACGAGCGCTTGATGGGCTTGAGATGCTGGTAGATGACGATGCCATATTTTCGGCACTCAGATTTAAGCATGTACTAAATCGTGCTATGCATCGTATGGCGAAGGGCCTCCGTTCTGCAGATTCTCCATTGTCGTAGATTGCGGGGACCGTGGCGGGGCTCCCTCCAATGGGATGCCGCAAATTGGCAGCCAGTCGGCTAGTCCCATTTTCATGGGTGCACACGACAATTGCGCGAGATATAACTTTTCGCGTTGAAATAGAACTGGTGAATTATTTCACTGATACCTGGCCAATTTTGGAGCCGGGTTACGGCTGGTGCTCATGAACTCAGCTCGGCGACCTTTACGTACACTCAACGCTACGCATCAGCCTCACCGTTTTATTCGCTAGCCGCGCTCTTTCCGCGCTTCGGGTGGTTCCTGAAGAATTAGCGTACTTCTTGAAATCGATGGTGGAAGAATAGTGTACCAAAGACGCAGTGGAGGAAGTATCAGCCCGGCTTTGAGCATGACAGCCATAGACTGCCACCCTTCAACCGTTCTTCTGTTCGGTCCCAATTATATACTTGCTGACTTGCTGACTGCTGCACCGCCCCCAGCTCGTGCTCGTAACTTGAAATGACAGCAACGGGTTTCCGCTGATGCTTGAAGGGTCATGACTCGCTCCAATTCAGCGACGCTTACCGCATGCGTCAGCCCCGTCACCAATGTCTGCAACGTGCTTCCATCCTGCTCGTCCTCTTCGACGAGTATGCGCCTCCACCCACTAATGATACTTTGCTATGTCTCAGATGCGCTTTTCCCTTCCTTTTCCGTTCCGCGCGATCGCACTAGGGCTGCGGCTCGTGGCTCAAATCCCTGTTTCTGTGTGGCGCTGAACATTGGCAAGCCCAGCTGAACTCGACGCTCAACGCTATTGGGCTGTTCGCTTTCAACATGCTACAAGGTTGGGATAGCTGAACCCAAGCAGGCGGGGTTTGCAGCATGGGCTTATTCTTATTCAAAGAGCAACGCGCTGTTGTCAGACAGCAAGCTGAGCTTTCTATCTTCATCTACTCAATTGAAGCTGCTCTCGCCTGGCCATCATCACATCAATTGGATACAAGCGCGATTCACCACGATGCTTCGCACTACTTTGCTATTCGCCGCGTCCGCATTGTGCGCAAATGCGCAATCGCTCTACGAAGCTTTGTCCAAGATCCCAGAGCTGTCCAACTTCACGGCCTTTTACGCAAACAATGAAGCCTTAGCCAGCGCCTACTTTGGCAACAAGTCGGCTTATCCAATCACTTTCCTTGCCCCAAACAACGACGCAATCGCAAATCTACAGAAGCAACTTGGTGTCAGCTTGGCGCAGGTGCCCATTGCAACGCTGTTGGATATTGTGCAATATCACACTCTAGTGGACAACTTGACCACAACTGACTTCGACAATGGCGGAAAACAGGGACTTACTGTCCCCACTATGCTCAACAATGGCATCAACAACAATCGCTCTGTGGGCATCAATCTAGCCTCGAGGTTTGGAGGACCGGTGAAAGCCGCTGGACAAGTCGTGTTCATCAAGGGTGCAGAATCAGGGTCCCCTGGACGCTTCAGACTGATGAGCCGCCAGGACGGCGGACAACCTCAGTCAACTATCCGGTCTGGACTCTCTTCAAACGTTGGCATCAAAGCACTGGATAATGCGGAGGGTCTATGGGAAGGTGGCCGCTTCCATATCGTCGACGGCTTGCTGACTCCACCCACCACCTGCATGGCCACCATTCGTGGCGCTGGTCTCGTAAATTTGGACAACGCACTCAACCGGTCCATGCTCTGGCCAGATCTTGACGGCAGCAAGAACATCACCTGTCTGGGACCGAACAATGCGGCGTTCAGGAGTGCTGGAGCTCCAGATGCGTCGCTGAACAGCTCAGACTTGGCGCAGGCATTGCTGTTCCATACCCTGCCTGAGGTAGCTTACAGTGACTACCTATACGACGGCCAGGAGTTCAAGAGCTTGCAGAACGGTACCGTGAGGGTGAGGATTGTCGGTGAGGGAAAGAACCGGGAGATTTACTTCAACAATGCGAAGGTGGTTGATGCGAACGTGCTGTAGGTCTTCCTACCTGGCGTCAGACACTGCAGAATCATAGAACACGATCAGCTAATATCACAAACAGTACACATAACGGCCTCGTGCACGTTCTGGATGCAGTCATGGTTCCCCTGGAACAGATGAACTCTACTAATGGCCCGTCGTCAGCGAATCCATCTTCCACGCCCACGGGATCTGGATCTGGAACGAGCGCCTCCCGCACTCCCCCAGCCAGCACAGGTGCTGCTGCTGCTGTTGCAGCGGGCTTGAGCGAGTGGAACTGGACCTTGTGGGCTCTCCTGAGCTCCATGTTCATGATGGCGTAGGCGTGATATTGGTTCATAGCTATTAGCTTATCAAGTTGATTAATGTGACCGGGCAACTCGGGAAACCAAAAGGTGGTTTGTTTTATAGCCAATAATGTGTAAATGAAGCCTCGTTGGTCTTTTCAGGAGTTCTACGGGTCAATTAGTTAATCTAATACTGGGCATTTTTAAATATACATTCACTCGTTTCGTACCAAAAATATGCGCTTAATTCTCCTTGATGCGCACCACAATCTTACCCTTCGCATGCCCTGTCTTGAGCTTTTCATATGCCCGCGGCACGTCTTCAAACGCGACTATTTCATCGAATACCGGTCTGACAGTCCCATTCGCCACCAGTCGACCCAGCTTCTCGAAATCGTCAAAGTTCGTCGATGCCAGACCAAATGAAAATGGTCTTTGACCACCTCCAAGCCGTGTCGGAACTAGGAAGCGAAATGCAAGATCGTAAATGAACGGCAAGCTGACTTGAGAGCCTATCTGGATGTATCTCGCACCAGGCTTAGTAAAAGTTGGCGACTTCCAATATAGTTCGAATGAGTGGCCGATGTTGTCTAGGACCATGTCGTACTGTCGCCCGCTTTTCAAGAGGACTGATGGAACATTATTGTCCCGATAGTCTACTACATCGTCTGCGCCGAGGTCTTTGCACAACTGGATGTTGGAGCCTGAAGGTATTCAGTACATTACAATCTGTTTGGCCAGAGGGACTGTTTTCTACCTGAGCATGTCGTCGTAACATAGCACCCTAAAGCCTTAGCGATCTGAATTGCAAAGCAACCTGTCCCGCCGGACCCGCCATTGATGAAAACGCTGTCGCCTGTTTTTACGTTTGGCGCAATACATTGATATGTAACTAGGCCGCAAACACCTAGCGTTGCCGCTTGTTCAGCCGTGACACCATCTGGAATAGGAATGGTCCCAGCTTTTGACCCGACAATGTACTCTCCCAGCGTGCCGAATTGCTGTTTCGGCTCCAATTTCCCAAACACCATCTGCCCAACTTTTACCCTACAATCTGGTCCTACATCGACTACTCTTCCTGCGAAATCGAGCCCGGGTGTTGCGGGCTTGGGGATGGCTAGTCGGCCGACTACGGGTAGCTCGGCCAGTTTGTAGTCGACTTGATTCAAGGCAGCGGCGTGCACCTGTATTAAAGATTCTCCTTGTGCAAGAGGGCGCCTTTCTGTTGGAAGCGGCGCTAATTCATTCAAATGGAGTGCTTGTTCGAGGCCAGCGTTACATATAGACCATTGCCATGCCTTCATCGTCGTTGGAAGGCTCATTGTGTCTCGGACGGTTGTGCTGGTTTGCGACATTGCAAAGATTAAACGTTGTCAGTATTTCAATATCGGGAAGAATGACCAGTAGTCGTTTCAATTCACCTCCGTCTTCAAATTCTTTATCATATACTGAGTAGTTGCTAATGGTGTCGTCACCAAACTCGGCGGTGGTACAAAGTCGGATCCCCGCGCGGGACATCTCATAAGCTCGGCACGGTACTTCACAACCACGGGGGCTTTACGGTCACTCCACCAAGATTGTGATTATTTGCAGACTCAAGCGAGGACGCTTTTATCAATAACTATTTGACTTCTTAGTGACAAACACAGCAGTAGAGTTTTGTCATCTCGGGTGACGTTTATTGACGGAACACAAGAAAATATTCAGGACCATTCTAATGCAATCATTAGTCTAAGGTTTATGTTTGCATATATGTTACACTCTTTGTCCTACATAAATTAGATCTGGAAGGATCTCCAGATAGTGTTTGGAAAAAGAGTATCCAAATGACTAGCCACAAGCCAGGGCAGGTAGCTTAGAGGCCATATGTCTTAGATATAGTCAGAAATGAAAGCTTGAACAATAAATGCCCATGACATCATATGAAAGAGCAAATCGAATAAAAAAAACTGTTGGAGACAAATTTCCTGAACAAAAGACCGATATACTCTAAAGAATACCAGAACACAATTCCTAAAGTGCGGAAATCAGCAGCATGCTTAAGGTGAGAAACCGAGGTCTATGGATCTTCTACGAGCTTGCCATTTACCTCTCTGACTTCCTAAACATGTAAATGTGGAACGATCCCTAAAAGCACGTAGCAGGTGTTTTAATCATCTCACCCATTAGCTTGGAGATTGATCCGCCTCGTCGCCTGGCATAACGAGCCCAATGTCCGCTTCGGTATCCTGTCTGCCTGGGGCTTCAAAGTGGGTTGGCCCCTCTGCAGCTATCGACTGTTGCTGCAGCACAAGGCTACTAACTGAAGACGACGGCGGGATTTCACGCTGCTCTATCGCAGTCGCCGAAGCGTCAGAAATGCTACCACCCTGTACCACAGTAGGTTGTGGCGTTTGCTGCCCACCCCTCACACGTCTTCGAATTTCATCTCGAATGAAATGAACTTGATTCAGATATCTTTTGAGGGTCAACAGGAACCTCAATGCTATCCACACCCAAAACGCAATAGAGGCACCAGCATCACGGAAGTTCCATCCAACTCCAACGAATGTAAGCCATACGGCTTCCAACAAGAAGATTGCGAGTGAATAGTTAGCTATTTTCCGTGCCGTTATAGGATCGTCATCATAACTGTCGATTTTACCAGCTTTAATATTGTCCAAGTCTATTGGGGATTTGAACATCCAAAGGTGAAGGAGGAAACCCCCATAGTTATAGATTATGGCAGCATCTTTTTCTTTTTCGGTTTCGGTTTCGTGTTCTTGTTCCTGTTCTTGTTCCTGTTCTTGTTCCTGTTCTTGTTCCTGTTCTTGTTCCTGTTCTTGTTCCTGTTCCTGTTCTTGTTCCTGTTCTTGTTCCTGTTCTTGTTCCTGTTCTTGTTCCTGTTCCTGTTCCTGTTCTTGTTCCTGTTCCTGTTCTTGTTCCTGTTTCTGAGAACCTTGGCCCTGGTCGTCAAACGGTCTATTATATTCTTCTACAACCGAAATATTAATCAGCGTGTCACGCATAGATATCTAAGCTAGGCCTTTCTTACCATTCACAATCTCAGCAGCAGCAAGGAATGTCAACGCGAGTAGACCTAGAGCCACAATCTGCCCGAAACCGAAGATCGAAAGCCCGTTAGACGCCTCGAGTCCCCCAAGCCATGTCGCTGTAACAATACTCCCCGTTCCATACGATATATTCAAGATTATACCAGCGATTATGGTGAAATAGGAAAGGAGATATTCTTCAACAAGGTACCAGATTGAGATTGTCCCGTACGGGTCCGCATTTCGAGGTCGAAGCCATGCCCAGTATTTGTGGTTGGAGTTCAACACTATTTCTCTGCATTCGCTACTAGAAAGGTTGCTAATTAGGAGAGTATGAAGCCACAAACAACAGTTCATGATTACAGAAGCTGTGTTATTCGGTGGTGCCAGGTACTTTTTCGGTGGCTCCAGATACAAGTCGCCGAATAAGAATATGTAGTATAGACTTGTTAATCCAACGATAATCAGAGTCATGGATATGTCAAACTCTACAGGTTTTCCAAATCTGGCAGCGTGGAATACACACTGAAGCGAATTTCCTACGTTTAGAGTCTTCTGTTCTATGGTGTCTTCAAAAAACCCCGACGCTGTGTTTACATGAAAAGAGACACCAAAGAGAATCAAGAAAGCGATAGTGAAGATGACTTGGCAGTTTCGAACGAAGGTGTGTTGGTAGAAATAATGTCGAAGCACGGTCAAGGATAGAGCTTGTGATTGTGTGGCAAAATAGGCTAGACAGACGGCGATGTTGAACTCGTACATCGATATTCGGCATCTACTACCAAGCGCCGCAACAAGGATCGCCAAACCAGTAATGAGCTGCTGATCATTGAGAACCTTGATGAAATTTGTAATGATCTGGGCTCTCTTTTGCTGTGTTTCGGAAGGCCTGCAGGCGATATCGGAACCCAGACAGATTGGATTACGCCGCTTCAATAATCGAAGTGTATACAGGTCGGCCTTCTGGTAGACATAAGGGGGCAGATTTTGCGTTACATAGCCCCATAATATGACCATAGAGATAGCGATGGCACTGGTGAAGAAGGATACCAAGACCTAAGGTTCACTGAGCAAACAAACCTCATGCGTAGAGGGGAAGCCAAGCGTACTCCAATACCAGCAATATCTGGGTTAACCTCGATTTCCGTAACGCAGCCTTCGATAGCTTTCTTCGAATAACATTTGTTGCAATTTAAAGAACTTCCACAAGTGCCCATGACTTTTTTGTAATGCCTTTCTTTGGGTGCGACGTTTTTGAATAGTGTTAAGTCAAGCACTGGAGGATTCTGGGGACTCATGAGGGGATGAAAAGATGCGGGGTGCGTCGAAGGAAGGGAAGGAGATTGAGTTCTCACCAGGCTGAGATGGTCGTCGCTTCTTGTCCATTCGTCAGCGCAAGCCACAAGATAGCACGATGTTTCACCACAGGAAGCCCCTTTTTGGGGGCGCGTTTTTCAATTTTCCTCGGCAGACTCTACTGAGCACTTGGGAAAAGTTTGATTCACTTAGCTTTAATGAATTCGTACGACATTCTACGCATATTCTTGCGCTACTAACGAGCTATACATCCTTCTCATATGACCGTTCAAGGCACATGTTAAATATCTAACACCAAGTATTTTCAATCACATTCGCAACAACTCGCGAAGCAAGTGCGACATATCTAGCCTTCTTTCAATACATATTGCTTATTCTATAATATCCATGTATCCCATGAGTAGGCTGGGAAGCTATCTCAAAACCAGACTGAGAAAACCATCTGTTGCAAGCCAGGTATGGGCTCGGAATCCAATCAGGATGAAATGCATTAGTCATCTTGTCGTGGGGTTCCTGTAGAGAAGCCAGGCCACTCTGGCCTATAACGTGTCCCACAAGCGAGCGCCGCGCACAAGCGAGCGCCGCACCCCACCAAGTTTGAGCACCACACTCATCTCAACGTACAATAGCTCAACACCACGCTCTTTAAATGCCTTTAAACGAAGCAGATATCTAGCTTGCTATCTCAGCTATTTATGCGCATTAAATTAGTAGCAACCGGCCTGCTGCAGCAATCTTTAACGTGTCTGAAAGAATAATCCGTCGCCGACGCGCTGGGACTACTACTTAACGCGATTGCTAGCCTAACTTAAGGAAGCTTACCTAGCTAGAAGAGGAGGTGATAGTTAATTATATACTTAATCTAGATTAACGTGGATTTCCGCCTACGTACGCAGCTATCCGTGATATAGCTAATGAGCTGCTATCAACGCGTGGTGGAGGTTAGGTTAGCATAAATTGGCCATCTAACTTTGTCAAGCGTACAGACAGTCTAACGACGCGTTTTGCCCAAGCGTACGACAGGCAGAGAGCTCTATGTGAGGATCCAAAGTTAGTTAATAGCTAGTTTAAGCAAGTAGAGGAGACAAAGGCAAAGTACGGCATACTAGATAAGGATACATTTAACTTTAACGAAGCTAGCTTTATGATAGGCAAGATAACGACTCAGCTAGTCGTGACTGGGTTAGAGAGGAGAGGGCGGCTAAAGGCCATCCAGCCAGGCAACCGTAAGTGGGTAACGTTGATTCAAGGCATTAACGCTGCTAGCTGGGCAATCCCACCCTTCCTAATCTTTGCTGGCCAGCATTACCATCGTGCCTGGTACCAGGAAGAAGCTATCCCACGCGACTGGGCTATCTTAGTCAGTGACAACGGCTGGACAACTAATCAGCTTGGAGTAGCATAGCTAAAGCACTTTAATGCTCATACAAAGACAAGGGTAGTAGGCGCGCGTCGACTGCTTATCCTTGATGGCTATGAGAGCTATTACTCTCTTGAATTTCAAGAGATCTGCAGAGAGAGCAACATCTATACCCTCTGCATGCCACCTCACTCATCTCATCTGCTGCAGCCTCTTGACGTTGGCTGCTTCTCTCCTCTTAAGAAGGCGTACAGCCGCCAGATAGAGAGCTTGATCAAGGCCCACATCAACCACATTACTAAGCTTAAATTTCTGCCTGCCTTTAAAGCAGCATTTGATTAAGCTTTCACTGCAGTCAATATACGCTCAGCATTTCGAGAAGCAGGCCTTGTTCCTCTCCAGCCAGACGTTGTCTTGTCAAGGCTAGATGTCCAGTTGCGTACGCCATCACCAGCAGCTCAGTTAGGAGCTCGGGAAGGAGCTCAGCTAGGAGCTCAGCTAGGAGCTCAGCTAGGAGCTTAGCTAGGAGCTCAGCTAGGAGCTTAGCTAGGAGCTCAGCAAGGAGCTCAGCAAGGAGCTCTATGGGAGCCTCAAACACCAAGGAACCCACGTGAGTTTGAGGCTCAATTGACTCTAATTAGTGATCGCGTTCGACGCCATAAGAGCTCATCACCAGCCCCAATTATTGAGGCGCTTAATTAGTTTACAAAGGGGGCTATAGTAGGGGCATATCAAGCTAAGCTAATGGAGGGTAGGATTGATAGCCTTAAGAAGGCTAATAAGGCAGTAACTCGGCGAAAGCAGCGCAAGAGAAAGTGGATTCAGAAGGGAGGAGTCTTAATAAAGGGAGTTGGAGAGGATATAGCTCCTTAACAAGAGGCTGATTAACAGATTAGGCGTGAAATGCGTTAAAGTAGGGAGCAATTAGGCCTTAGCAGCCGGGCTCTATCGCGCTGTAAAAGGTGCAGAGAGACTGGGCATAACTCGCGCATCTGTAAAAACGATACTATAGGTGCTACTTAAGCTTGCATATTAATATCTATAGATTACTTGAATTTATGGTTGAGCTGTACGCTGGTAGAGGTGCTCAAACTTGGTGGGGTGCGGCGCTCGCTTGTGCGCGGCGCTCGCTTGTGGGACACGTTACAAAACACATAAAACTATATACTTTAACACTCCACTCGAACAAATGTTCGGGGAACATTTAGAAAACCTTTGCGCCAGCTGTTGTGAGCGCTATGCGTGTAATGTTTCTACAACGTTGACAAGGTCACAATCTGTACCGTAGCGATAGTAGGCGCAGGTCGCCGTATAATCGTTGTCTAGAAAGTGAAAGCCCCGTAGATTGTGAAAGTGTAGGTAAAATTGTTCAAGGTCTGTTTCGATCGACCTCCGCAATGTTGTGGAATCAATTGTCGCTACGTGATCGGCGCATGCATACGTGCGCGCTGAAGGAGAGCATCATCAAACCGACACACTCCATAGTCTCACACAAAATATGTTTCTTGCAGTCCAAGAAATTACTGTCGATCTTGCGGATTGTATAGAGCTTAATTAAAAATAGTTTTGACATCGAATTCTTCGTAAGGCACTCTAGGTATGACCTGGCTTCACGGTAAGTCCGAAAGAATTCAGCGAGCTCTAGGGTGTTCGTCTCAAGCTCACTTGTAGACAATGGACAGCATCGCAAAGCCCTTGAGAGAGCGAAGATGTAGTAACTAATAGATTGAGTAGAAAATCATAGTCTGAATCCTATGTTGAAAACAGTATATAATTATATATTTGATTATCTCAGTAGCCTTGCGAAACAGACTTTAAGACGTAGTATTTAAACATCGTCTATATTTGATGTAGAAGAATAACTCTAATACGGTATATATGGTTAAGCTTCGTGTCTTACTTACTTACTAATGTAGCTATTGCATGGACAAAAGAAAGTATTGGCTCTAATACGAAACGAGCTTCGGAGCAGAACCGCGAGATTATGGCTTCACGCCTGTGACGGCTGTCCCACATGCAGCTCCCTAGCCCAGCATCCGTAAGCCCCGTGGTTAGGACATAAGTTCCGAAGGATGGGATCACCGGCCAAGCGAGCGTCTCGGCTCAAGAGCAGCACCACATTCGAACCGGTGTTCGCTCCTCTAGCCTGGATGGAACCCTTCATCTCAAGAGTAATTATTTCAAAAGACCACCTACACCGCGGAATTAATAGAGGTATTCGGACTGTAAAACGATTCGACACTGATTGTCAGGTGTTGTGCTAGATGGGGCAACTAGTTCGGCGCTTCCGAAATGGGGCTAATCCAAGTCGTCTGTGGCTGGCTCAAACTCGCACGTTTACGACCCAGCCCTTCCCCACAAATTACCTGTTCGAGTAGAAATTGACGGGGTAGACCCTCACCCATGCGATTTCCTGTGTTCTGGGTCCGAAAAGCGACGGACCGCCGCGCCCGCTTCTCCCAAGCCCCGTCGATCGTTCGCGGCCTTACCGCTTTAGTATTGCATGTATGGAAAAAGCTGAAAATACGGCCATGCAAGTGCCGCTCAAGGAGACGAGTCAATACCCGACTTCACGTCGACCATGGTGAGGCTGCAGCTGGATCACGCTTGGTCTGCAACCATCCGGATTTTAGTCCAATCGTCGGCCCCTCCGTTATGCAGCGATAGAAATCGTCTAATTGCGCGTCCAGACCTATCGTATAGTCATCTCGCTAGCAGAATCGACATGTCCTAGAACCATCCAGATGTCTGGCTTTGGCGATTTACCTAGAATTGCCCCAAGCGCCTAGATATGCAAAGGTAGGCTAAGTTGGACGCGATAACAGGCATTGGCGCACCCCCAATACTTAGATGCCTGCGCCCGCCTGATGTTTTTCATTTAGTCGCCCCTTGCGGTCGTTCCTCAATCAACGAGCAAGGCCGCTTACTCGCCTTTAGTCTCTACTGTTAACTCTCTGTTCGAGCCTACCGCCATAATGGAAACCCCAAATATGCACGTTTCCGAACCTCTCCCAGAGAAGCTTGCCTCTGTCGATGTCCATGTTGCTGAAGTTGGGCCTGAGAGTCCTCAAGCTGAGTTTGAGAGACTCACAATGCACAGTCCTCTTATACAGCCGAAGCCAGTCGGCCTCATCAAGAACCCTCCCCATGAACCCGGACACCGTCGCTCGTCTAGCCCTACTGGTTCCGTCCGCAGCTCCTTCAGCAGCTCGCGTCGTCGTGTGGGGCGCCACTTGCACTGGAGCGGCGGGTTCTCGCGGTCTCACCGATCGGAGGTCTCCAAAGAACTGACTACCCGGGCTGAGGGTGAGTTTCTTGCTCTGATGGAGCTTATGGCTGGTATATCGCGCCGCAGTTCTTCCTTGAAAGAAGTCTGGATGAGGATCATCTCAGAGCGGGAGTCATATGCCCTGGAAATGGATCGCATGTACGAGCAGTTCGAAGAGTATACTGAGATCATTGAGCGCCATCAGCGAGAGCAGCACCACCATCATCACGAGCATGAGGAGCGAAAGAAAGAAGTTGCCAAACTTCGCTTAGAGCTTACGGCCGCAATCGCAGTCAGCGCTGAGTACAAGAAGAAGCTTGCTGATAGGGACCGTGAGCTAGGAGAAGCCCGCAGTGAGGTTGCGGAGCTCAAGGACGTCTACAAGTACCTGAAGGAGGAACACGAGGAGACGAAGACAACCCTGGAAGAAACACGAGTGAAGCTCATCGCTGTCAAAGAAGCTTGCCATAACGCGGAAGAAGATGCCAAGAAACACCATGGCGACCTTGAGAGCCTAGACTTGAAGTATGTCGAACTGCAAGCCAGCTATACTGAGATCTCAAGCAAGTTCGAGTCTACTTTCAAGGAATTAACAAGCTTGAAGCAGTCGCAATTGGTTTACAAGAAGGAGAAGAACGAATGGCTCTACGAGAAGGGCGAACTGGAAGATCAAGTGCGTAAGTGTAATCATCGCAACGAGGAGCTCAAACGCAAGGTCAAGGAACTCAATGAGACCATCGAAAAGAAGAAGTTTGAACTTCATGAAGTGACTGAGACCTTGTCAAAGGTCAGATATGAAAAGGAGGAGTTGCATCAGAAGGTGAAGGACTTGAAGCGTGACCTCGAGGAAGAGCATAGTCGGTGGGAGGATGCAGAAGACCGCTGTGGCAAGTGGAAGCTGAAGTCAGAGCATTGTGAACGCGAGATCACCTCTCTGACCGAGGAGCTACGCATTACCCAGACGGAGCAAACTGAGCTACGGGAAAGCCTCACCAAGAAGACAGAGGAATATCGACGCCTTGTCATCGACAAGAAACAAATCGAAAAAGACCATCACGGCAAGTGTAAGGAATCTGAGGACCGCCACCGCCAAATTCTTGTCTTGGAGGAATCTCTGCATCGCACCGAGGTGACGCTCAAGGAGAAGACTGAGTTGATTCACACCCTCCATGAACGCTTCGAACGTATTGAACGCGATCGCGACGAGGCACGCGATAAGTGCGGTGACCTGGAGATCGAGCTCTCCACGCTGCAGACAAGCATTGTCACCCTCAAGTTTGAGATCGAAACCATCACCGGAGAACGCGACAGCTTCTGCGAGAGATTCCACGAGTGCGAGAGAAAGTACGAAGAAATCTACGAGTCGATTACTGAGTACCAAGAGGGCCACAGCCGCTTTGAGTATGAGATAACCAACCTTCGTGCCATGCTTCGAGAGGTTCGTGAAGAGAGGGAGAAAGCAATCACCATGCGTATTGCGGCAGACCGAGAGCGAGACGAGGCCACTTCGCGATACGAGGCCAAGTGCAGGGATATGGACAAATTGGAAGAGGCTTTCGCACGTCGTTTCCGCGGAAATGGAGGGAAACCTAATGGGGGCAAGTACACCATAAAACAAGCTGAACAAGATGGGAGCAGTGTTATCGCTGACGGGGAGGAAGATGTAACTGTGGATGATATTGATGTCTCGCAAGTGTAATGTAGTGGAGGTATAGTAAGCACGTGACATATATCCGAACTTTGTTTTCGTACGCTCAATCTGGATGCATAGTGACAACAGATCTGAAATCATTGTTCGAAATAAGGTCACGACAACTTATATGCATTGATTAGGCGAGTGTCAAGCCTATAATTCTCCATCATCACGTTGACTTAATCTGCCCATTCTTCATAACCTGCTCAAACACCTGTAGCGACAGCTCCGGCTCTGCCAACAGTCAGCTACCGACGCAGCACCAACAGCCCAACATGCACTTACGGTAGTACATCACCATATGCCCCGCATCAAGCACCTTCAAGAAGGATAGATTATCCTGCGTCTTAAACGATCCCATTTCTTTCCCATGTACCTTGTACGGCGCAAGAGACTTCGCGGAGAAGGCAGCATGGCCAGGGTAACTAATTGCGTTCGCTACATCGCGGACGCCGTACCAGTTGCAGACGTAGCTGAAGGTGTTAGTATGGTGCATGTTTAGGGAAAAGGAGGCTCACTCGGCATCGCCCGCCCAGATGAGTGTTGTGATTCCTGAGGAGACGACGTCGCTCAATTCGTCAAGGTACGAGCGCGACGCTGTAAAGATCAGCTTCATTCGTAGCAACGGTAAGGTACTGACAATCGCCTGTTGCAACGAATCTACGCATTGTCTCGTCCGAACACTCCTCATACACTTTCTTCGCGCCAATGGCTTTCATTACTTGGGGATCCTGGAGATATTTGATGTAGTTCTGAGGCGGCTCTTTGTCATCGGCCGGTTTACGAATGTCGTAGATGTTGAAGTCAATCATGCTGTACAGTGGGTTCTCTACAACGGCGCGGCACGCTCGATCAGCAGTTGCGCAGTCGAAGTTGGTGCCAGTCTTGTTACAGAGTAGTAGATCTGGGAGGCAGTAGTCTTCGAACCACTGATGATACTTGGTGTGCTGGGACTTCGAAATGAATGGTCTGTAAGAATTGTTATATGCATAGTCGATGTATGCAGGTTCTTGGATGACGGCGTCATGCCAGCCGTTGTTGATTCCTAGGGCTATAAGATTAATGTGCTCACCAACCTTGAGTCTGTTTTGGTCTTGAATATATCTTGCAAACTCAGCTCCGTAATGGCCGCCATAAGACTCGGTGAAGATGCCAAAGTCACGGCAGTGGTATTGCTGGAAGGATGCATAAAAGGCTTGCAGAAGATTCCACACATAGGGCGCTGCAGACTTTGTTGAAGTAGCTGAACTGTTGCCGAGAGAAAAGCCAACTTCAATTGGTTGATCAATGTAGAGCATGTTGACATTATTGTTCCAGCTGAAAGTGTTATTGACGGGTACAGTATTCTTGGATCCAAGCTCGAATTTGCAAGGCCCGTTCTCCTGGAAGAGGCCGATCATACTTGCTTGAACCATGTAAATACCGGGACATAGTATAGCACAAAGTTACTTACAGCACCCAGGTCCCCCATTCAAAAATAGATTAAGTGGAGCAGTGGTTGGGTTGTTCCGAGCCTCAAAGAACCTGGCCTATCAACAGGTGGCCACACAAGAGCAGCCAGGGTTACTACCAAAACCACATATCCTGGTTCTCACCAACTGAGAAGTAGCCAGAATATTGCTTGACGCCGGGGGTCGTCTCGCATATGCCTGAGTTCTCGACGAATTCAATCTTCGCGCCTGTGGCCCCATGCTCGAAGACATTGTAGACAACACCAGCTCGCTCAACGAATGACCTCTTGTCATGTTTGGCCGTGGGAGATGCGGTCGTAAGAACGGCGTAGAATATGGCTGCAGCCAGGAGCGACTGAAAGAGACACATTGAAAAAGAACTGTAATTGGAAAAAAGCATGTACATGCGTATCTCTTGGACCTTTATGGCGCACTGGCTACTCGGGTGTCAAGAGATTGTACTTCAAAGACTGGATTTGACTTCTGGAACGAAAAAGGTTGTGTGTGGCAGGTGCTTCAGAAGGTATTACAAGCAGTCGAATCAAGTCCGGGTGTTACATTGATTAGATGAATTGTAGGTGTATACCGAGATTGCTCCTGGACAGTATGACAATTTCAAGTGCCGACATGTACCATAGACAGGCCAGTAGTGCTTACTACCCAGATCTGAAGAAGTCAGTGGACGTGATAGCCGCTGTTCTATTGAGGTTGGCTTGGTGCTTGAAATCGGCCAAGTCGAGCTTAATCTTGGTGACCTGGGGTAGGTCGGTGCCAAGCCTGGGTTCATATTTGCTGACTGATCTCAAACAGCTGTGTGAAGACGCAGCGTCCCTACTTATCTGCATTATTCGACTGCCATATCATGGCGACATGTGCGCGATAAGTGAAAAAGAAAGGCGGTGGAAGCGCAGAGGTCAGGTGGGCGCGTGGGCGGCTAGCGTCTGGGCATGTCGGCGAGGCTGATCCCGATGGTGGTTGACATCAACCGTCATGGAGGTTGGAGCTGTCTCCACTGAGCCAACACATCTCTTCCCATTGCTTCTGGAGCTGCGATAGAGTGCACACCTGCTTGTACCGAATTCAGCGTCTGCTTGTAGGCATTGTTTACTTCTCTGCTGCCTAGACATCACCTGGACATCACCTGCGCCTCGACCCGCCCGCTCTCGTGCCTGGCGCGGTTACGTACCTCACCGACCTCACATCACCTCTACCAACACCTCATACCAAACACACGATGGCGTCAAGAAAGAAGGTTCTTCTCAAGGTATGGAAGCTCCACGCAAGGAGTGAGGACTATCGCTGACGTGCCCAGGTCATTATCCTTGGAGACAGTGGGGTAGGCAAGACCAGCTTGATGAACCAATATGTACGACGATCCTCCCAGCGAGCGCTTCCAAACGGCCTCGGATAGAGGAAAAGGACCTGGGACTCACAGATATCACAGGTCAACAAGAAGTTTAGCGCGAGCTACAAAGCGACCATCGGCGCCGACTTCCTCACCAAGGAGGTTCTGGTCGACGACAGACTGGTGACGATGCAGGTGGGTGTCTTTACATCAGCGCATGGACTGGGTTGACAATAATTAGCTATGGGACACCGCTGGACAAGAGCGATTCCAGTCATTAGGAGTAGCCTTTTACCGAGGCGCCGACTGCTGCGTGCTGGTCTACGATGTCAACAACTCGAAGAGCTTCGACACGCTGGACAGCTGGAGGGATGAGTTTTTGGTGCAGGCGAGCCCAATGGACCCAGAGAGTTTTCCATTTGTACGCCAGCCACAGAGCCGTTAGAGACAGCACTAACACCATCAGGTTGTAATCGGCAACAAGATTGATGTCGAGGAAAGCAAGAGGACGGTATGCATCATCAGTCACTTTGCGAGCGCACTGACTAACATGCCCAGATCTCGTCCAAACGCGCCATGACTTTCTGCCAATCAAAGGGCGGCATCCCATACTTTGAGACGAGCGCGAAAGAGGCAATCAACGTCGAACAAGCCTTTGAAGGTATGCACATGACGTTGTTATTACAACAATAGTACTAATATGTATGTTGCAGTTATTGCGCGACAAGCCTTGGCGCAAGAAGACGTAGGCGACTTCAATAATGACTTCCCTGAGACTATTCCTATCGATCTCAAGGGCAACGAAGGCGGCTGCGCTTGCTAGTGTAAGCGTGTCGCAAGAAGCGTCGTCTAAGACGGGTCAGGATCGTGTCTAAGGCTGTGTTTAAAGACGTTGTGTAAGACGTTGCGTCTGTCTGTACGTTATCATCACTGGAGTTTGCGCGGAGTTTGGTGTGTCGCATGTTCCTTGCTGCAGAGAGGCACTTGTCTTTACCTGTACCATCATGTGGGCGTAGAGCGTCGGTGTTGCCTGCCTTATATAGCTGCCTACAAAGCCTCAGTAAACATTAGCCTCATATCAGCTCTTGCAGCCTCTGACAGGACCCACGCGTGACGGCTGCCGTGTATCCTGTGATGACGTGGGGCTGAGTGGGTAAGGCATTGCCCCTGCAACGCCACACGAAACGCCGCCATCTGAGACACGGAACGAAACCCTGACGAGCTTCTTCACACGCGCGCTCTTCACTTGTGTGTCACGCCGAACCATCAGTCGCGCCGCACCATTGCGCTAGCAGCCTTACTGCCTCAGATCGTTCTTGTGCAAGACTTGGTTTCATGAGCCCTCGCAGCCCGTCCTATGCCTCTCCACGACGCACAGCCGTGAGCCCGTATCTTCCCGACTGCGAACACCCTCCTTGATCTGCAGAGGTGCATCCTAGCCGCCATCCTCCAAGATGATTCCCAGACGCGAGGAAAGCGTGGAGCCGTCGCCCAGGACACCGCTCAGCCCCCGCATGAGCGACGTTTCCAACGAGAGCCGCTATCTGCGCGAGCACGACTTCCTCGACAGCCCCATACGGTCGCCCGCGAGCGAGGTCAGCGTGTGGACCGAGGGGAAGAGGCAGGGAAATAAGAAATTGAGGCATGCGATTGGTATTGCGTTACTGCTTGCGACGGTGTTTCTCTGGACAGCTAGCAACTTTCTTGCAAGTGTATGTCAATACTAAAGCCAGGATAGAGGGTGAGAATGCTGGCTAATATATACAGACTATCTTCGCAGACGACTCCTACTCAAAGCCATACTTTGTGACCTATGTCAACACGGCCTTCTTCATCATCCCGCTAATCCCAATGCTCCTGCACCACCTCTGGGCCGACCGCGAAAACACAGTGTACCAAAAACCCGTCCTCGCACAGGTGCGCGACCTGCTGCAGCGCCGGGCCGGCAAGTGGAAACTCCTGCGTGACCACGAGTCCAGGTCGTCGTCGGTGTCGTCCAAGATCCGAGACCGGAGCGATGAGGCGGCTGAGGTGTTGCTGGGCGACGACATGCACCAGAGCCAGGAGCTGTCGCGGGTGTTGACTGGCGAGATAGATGATAGTCTTACAGTGATGGATACAGCGAAACTGGCGCTGGAATTCTGCATGCTCTGGTTTCTGGCAAATTACTTCGCAGCGGGATGTCTCGAGTACACGACCGTTGCCTCGTCTACAATCCTGGCGTCTACATCCTCGATCTGGACGCTCCTCTGCGGCTCCGTCCTGCGTGTTGAGCGCTTCACAATTCGAAAGTTCATTGGCGTCTGCGCTTCTCTCGGCGGGGTGGCCCTTATCTCCACCATCGACGTGTCGGGCGAGACGGACGAGAACCGCGGCAGCTTCCCGCACAAGACGCCGCGCGAGTTGGCGATTGGAGACGTCATGGCGTTTGTGAGCGCAGTGCTGTACGGCTTCTACACCGTCTTCATGAAGAAGCGCATCGGCGACGAGACGCGAGTAAACATGCCCCTCTTCTTCGGCCTGGTGGGGCTCTCAAACGTGCTGCTTCTCTGGCCGGGCTTCATCATCCTGCACATAACCGGGATCGAAACCTTTGCCCTCCCACCGACCTCGCGCATCCTGACCATCGTCCTGGTCAACAGCGCGTCCAGCCTCGTCAGCGACTTCTGCTGGGCCTACGCCATGCTCCTGACCAGCCCGCTGATTGTAACCGTCGGCTTGAGTCTGACTATCCCACTTAGTCTCATCGGCCAGATGGTCCTGGACGCGCAGTATGCCTCGGCCTTGTACTGGCTCGGCGCAGCAATAATGGTCCTATCCTTCCTCTTCATCAACCACGAGGACCGCAAGGATGAGGAGGAGGGTCTGCAAGGTGCAGATCCCGTGATTGATGTACGAAGGAGCTTTCATAGCGTGCGCCAAAGTCTGAGTCGCAGGAACTCTAGAGCGAGTGCTTGATGCACTTGTGATGGGTAGCGCTGGCGTTCTTTTCCTTCTTTCCTTCCTCGTCCTCTCCTTTCCTTTCCTAGTTTTCTCTACTTTTATGACGTGGTAGACCTGTGCATAGGATACCTTTGGTTGCATGGCTTGGCACGGCATGGGCATGGATATGGCGTTTGGAGGACATGAAAAGACTAGCGGTCACGCATTATTATTTGTTATTCTTAATTCGAATTCAATCATTGAACGAAGGGTTCATAGTTTGGGGTATCTTGAATGTGTTATACAACTAGCCCTTTCTCTCTCTCTCTCTCGAAACTGCCACTGATCAAGCCTAGTCTCTGGAACCATTCATCTTCTTGGAATAATAATTCCCTCCCTTCCCTTTCCCATTCCACCTCCCCCTCCCTCCCTTATAACTCCTCTCCCGATCATCATCCCGTCTATTCTCCATGAACTCCTTCTTCTTCCCCTGCCACGTCTCTTCATCATCCAACTCCTCCGCCTCCCAGCCCTCCTTATCCATAAATTCTTCTAACAACGATTGCACTCTTGGCTCCCAGGCCTCAGAACCGGCTTCTAGCTCGGACCATTCGAGCACGTTTTTTCCTAGTTCGTAGTCGCCTTGGCGCGAGCGGATCAGCGAGGACATCAGGCCGAGGGAGTTGCAGGCTAGGCCGAGGTCGTGGCAGAGGGAGCGGACGTAGAAGCCAGATGTTACTGTCATGCGGAGTCGTGCTGCGGGGGGTTGGGGGGATGTGTCGGTTGTCTTTTCTTGGTCGGGCTTTTCTGCTGGTGTTTCTGTAGTGTCTACGACGGTCGATTCTGGCACTGTTCCGGCTGGCTCATCTTGTGTTGGGATTACTGTAGCTTCGATTGTATCTGTCGTTGCGACCTTGGTAGATTGTTCAATATTAACAGCTTTCGCGTCTTCGGATGGCAAGGCTCCTGACATGACAGGCTCGCTCTCTGTCCTTGGCTTCTTTGGCTGCTCCCCAGCATTCTGAACATTGTCGTCTGGAGTTCGTGACCGTTTTCTTCCTCTCTTGGCCGCAATATCGGCATGGATCTTAGCATCCTCTTTCCTTATGCCTAGCAGCTTCTCCGCACCCTGCATCTCAGTGCTGTCCATTTCCTCCTTGGGCCATCTATATTCATGGCTTCCCGGCTCCAACCACTCAACCAATTCCAATTCAAGCACTTCAACTGGGCGTGCAGCGACCTCAGGGACGTTCTTGCCCTCCCGTGCGTACTCGTACATTTTCTTGCCGTCGACTTTCAACGCCGAGAATATAGACGGCTTTTGCAGGATGTTTCCCCGGAATTGTGCGAGCTTCTCTTCTACAAGTTCTCGCGTGACGTGTTCATATCCCGCTTTACTAACAACCTTTCCCACAGCATCGTAGCTATCCGTCGCCGCTCCAAAGAGCACAACACACTCGTAGCTCTTGGTGCATTCGAGAAACTTCCCCAATTGCTTTGTCCCCTTTCCCACGCCTACAATCAGAACACCCGTGGCCAAAGGATCGAGAGTGCCGCCATGCCCAAGCTTCACTTTGAGGTTGTTGATGTGTTTGGGTTTGGAGTTGGACAGGATCATGGCACGACGTTGGGATTCGAGCCAGGGTGTGAAGAGGGAAGACGAGGCGAAGTGGGATTGGAGATCACGGAGGACACCAGCGGAAGAAGACCATTGGGGTTTATTTACAGCTGCATAGATGAGCATGATTCTAGTACATCTCCAAGCTCCCACTTCAATCCAGGAGATGGCACGTGAAAGTGAGTCTTACCAAAAACACCCTCCAGCACCTTTCGGCTCTCTTTGGGTAGAGAAGCCATGATTGTGCGTTTGATTGAGGAAACGACTGACATGGGCGGGGCGGACGCGGAAGGCGCGAAGCTCTGGCTGCGGTGAATTGACATGGGAAAGTTTTTCCGAGCCGTTCCGAATGCCAAGCCGGGAAGGCGCGTGCGGCGTCGATCGTCTCGTGAATGTTCTGCAGCCTTACGATGGTGCCACTTACTTTCCCTCGTCCTGCGCCTTTACTACCGGTACTCTCCTGCGCCAGGATCGCAAATAGCGCGTCTCTAACAGTCATACGCGTCCAAGGCAACTCCTGCACATCTGCGCTCCCGGCGCATCCACGCCATACGCAATGGGCGACACTAATAAAGATCTCGAGGATCTCGCAAAGTCCACCACAGAAGACTTCTACGAGCTCCTCGGCGTCGCCTTCGATGCCGACGAGCCGTCCATCAAAAAAGCCTACCGCAAAGCCTCCATCCGCTACCATCCCGACAAGAACCCAGACAACAAAGATGCCGCCGACCGCTTCATCTACTTGGGGTGGGCGCGCGACATTCTCGTAGACGCAAAGCTCAAGGGCGAATACGATAGGGCGCGCACACGTCGAAGGGAGAAGGCGCTGCAGGATGAGTTGCTGGATGGGCGGAGGCGGAAGATGAAGGATGACCTGGAGAGGAGAGAGAGGGAAGGCAGAGACTTTACGAATGGCCTGAAGAGGAAGAGAGCCGAGGAGATGAGCGATGCTGAGAGGAGAGAGCGAGAGATTCAGAGGCTGGCTGAAGACGGAAAGAGGAGGAGAAAGGAAGCGCAGGAACGACTAGAGAAGAAGCGCAAGGATGAGGACGAAGCCAGTATCGTGGAGCTAGAGAAGAGTCCTGAGCCACAAGCACCGCGCCCTGGCGATAGCGCAGAGCTTGATCGCACGGTCAAGGTGCGTTTCCAACGAGAAGACCAAATGCTGGATTGGGACAAGGACACAATCGCCAACATGTTTGCCAAGTATGGCAAGATCGACAGCGTAGTCATGGGCAAAGAGAAGAAGATCCGCCCATCGGGTGGAAAGCACCGCAAGCTCCTCGCCATGGTCTTTGTAATCTACACCCGCCTCGACCACGCCCATGCCGCTGTCATGGACGCCAAATCCGACTACCCGTCCCTGGAATCCGTATCCTGGGCCAACGGCGAACCAGACATCAAGTCGCCTGTAAACGGCAATGCGCCATCAGCGCCTTCCACACCAGTTGCCACGCCAAACAAGTCCTTCCGCGCCTCCTTTGGACCCGGCCTAGGAAAAGGCGTGGGCGGCACTCCCATTGGCACTCCCAAATTCTCATTCAGCCCCAAGACGCCGAGTCTGGAGGAGGTCACTATGATGAGGTTGAAGCAGGCGGAAAAGAAGAGACTCGAGGATCAGATTCGGAAACAAGAGGCTGCCGAGGAAGCAGCCTTGTAGTCGTTTTTATAAACACTGACAGTTCATGGCGTTTATTGTTTTGAAGATACCCAACTATTGGCATGGCCCTAGATTTTCCTTTAATCCAAGCATCTCTCTTGTTCATAAAATTAATTCTTCCCTTAGAGTGGTTTACTATGTATATGCTGGAATATATCTATTTCGAGAAAGGGCTGAGGAAATAAGCGATTGCAGCTATCCACATCCAAGACAGTATTCAGTTAGCTATAGCTTGTCAGCCTGCCGTTTGGCTACTTACGTGCACGTTTTCCAGCGACTCCGCGCTCCGGAATACAAAGAGATGCTCTGGCGTCTGGTGCTTGATATAATACCACCTGTGATTTGTATTATAGTGGAGCGATGGGTTTTCGTCAACTCGGTCCGTCTGACTGCATCGTTGAGTCTATATCATGCTCCTAGTCGACAGTCGTCCAGTTATATAGCGCCACAGTCATTACGACGCTCCAATGCTTTGACGATAATGCGGTGCCCCATTATTCTATACTTCAATACACACATAGGGAGAAAAATATGTAAATGAAGAAATGTGCGCGAACTTTGGACAAGACAATACCAAGACCAAACATATGACCCTAAGGGATTCGCTTCTCGGAGAGCAGGTGCGGCAAGATGATCTGTCATACTCTCGAGTTGACATATGCCGCATCTAAGAATGTCAGAATGTCACCCTAAACAAAGCGCTGGAGTACCTCAGGCTGTTGCCATAGAGATATGCTGCTTTGGCTATCTTGATTATGCTGTTGACCCAACTGAACAGCTACAGTTCCCTTGTTCCTCATTCGATATCAATTAACCTAGTCTCTCGTTTCTGCTGACCACTTGAATTTCTCAAAATCTACTCTCCCTGGCCTAAGTCACATTTAGGCTGTAGAACCAAGTATATCAGCGCAAACGTTGTATCGACGCATAAGTCTGGTCAGGGCTCACGGGACTTGGTGTCCTACAATAGAAGGCGCTGGGAAACTTGCTCGTAATAAGTTCCCCCTAAACACACCACGATAGTGAATATCAACGATCCTCGCTGGCTATTATAAACTCCAATTCAAAGTTCGCGAGGCTTTCTGCCCTGCCCGTGTTAAGTCCAACCAGTGACTTGGGCAGGACTGCGGCACAGTCGGATTTTAACCAGATCTTTATAACCCCTCCTTCTTCACCCAGAGGCTTTATTCAGGTACGTTTTCAATACAGGCTTTCAAGCTCTCTATTTTACTTGAAACTCGACCCTTTTTTAGAAGATGAATTCTGGAGACATGATGTCCCAAAGCAATTTTGCTCAGACCGGAACCGTCGACTGGGTTCGATTAGGAGATAGCGCTGTCTCATTCTCAGTGAATGCCCTGGGACGCATGGCCAGTCATGGTGTTGACCCATTTACGATTGTTGCTGGAAAACAAGCTGCTGTTCAGTTCCATCTTGGGCCCAGAGGGGCAGCTCGCATTCGCCATGCTATAAATTCCTTGTCGTGCTTTAGAGGCTTCGATAGAGCACTCTCCTTTGGATTTGGTATTACAAGTATCCCACAGCTATTGGGTACTCATACGGATGGTCTCGCCCTTATAGCAATATCTGCTGCGCTCTCCGAAGTCTATTTTGAAGACGTTGCTGCCAAAGTCTTAGACGAGACCCTCGCTCTTCAGAACTCGCATAACGAACCCAGAGTATCATTGGAGAGTTGGTCAAAGCTCGTCAAGGCATGCGCCGGCACATTGGCGACGACTTCGTTTGGTAAAACCGCAGAAACCATGATGAACTTCCATGGCTTATAACCCTCCCTCTTTCCAACAAGGAATTCCACAGACTTGGACTTCGGATCCAGCTCTAGAAGCCGCTCCGCAGCTAGGCACATTGCGAAAGCGCTCATCGCTCTCGGAGAGGTTTCTAGAAACGAAATAGAGTCTGTCACCATCACTGGGGGAGGGGATCTTGGTTTCCTTGCTGCTGTTGCCGAGTGGCTATTCGATCTCAACATTGTCATTATCGCTCACAATGAAGAAACACTCTATTTTAACTCCGATGCTCCGGCTACAATTCAGGCGCGGTTTATATTTCAGAACGCATTGGACGCCCAGTCTCCACTCAGCTCTGAGTTAACAGCGCTGCACTTTCCAAGCAAGGTCGTTCATCTGAAAGATGTCTCGGATATCATCTATGCTAACGACAACAACGATGAAATGATTGCGAGTGGGCGGCTTGAGTGGAATCATTGTTTGTCTTTGGCCTTTGGAGCTGCATTCAAAAGGCTGAGGGAGTCGAAATCAGAATTTGCCACAATGCTCGGAAGCGCGGCAAGGATCTTTGAGGCCGTTGCATACGGAGAAGAAGAAATTGATATTGACACTCGAAGAAATTGGATCTATTACGCCGATGCAAGCAATGGATGTCGATATTTAGCCAATTTGGTGAAGTGGTTTCCAGAGCTGGCATCAGTTGTAGATGGAAAGGCCAAAAAGGCTGCTGTTGTCGAATGTTATAAGGCTCAAACCGAGTATGATTCAGCTCTTGCCTACTTTGCGAAAGCTTGTAGCTGTGTTGCCTGTACCCCTGAAAGTAAAGAGCAAGCGTCGCCAGAACCATCATTATCATGGAAATATTGTCTCGTCGTCACGGCGGAAACAATACTGAAAGCCGGTCTCATTCTATCCAATGTCTTCGTTGTTCCTAATCTACTACCTAGGCGGGATGGTTTGGATCGACTATAAGACAAACAACACGAACTTACTCTGGGAAGACTAAACATCAAAGGCAAATCTAAGCAGACACGACATAATCTAGGACTCATTGCTCGGCTCATCGAACCTGAAAGATATGACGACGAACTCAAGTGGTCATACTCTGTTGAGCATCGATCTCGAGTAATTATGCTAGACGCCTTGGGGCTATTCGCTATACCCAGGCAGCAGCAAGAGAGCTGGAGGCTGGATAGTTGGAGTGGTGCAATCGCAAGCGGGGGGATCTGTGCACACCGTACCATCCTCGAAGGGGTTGAGTATAGATGCTTTCTAGGCAGTATTCGCATCATTCCAGGGCGAATAGAGTGGCAAGGTATTGCCTACGATCGAGTCTATGATTGGTATCAAGATTCAGATGCTTCTTTTTGCGACGATGAGGGCAATATTGTTGGCAACGAAATGGACTTCAGCGGATTTGAAAGCAAGAAGCTTGTGATGCGAATGGAAGAGTCTCCTGGAGCCTTGAGCGTTACATTTCAACTCTCCAACTCCAATAACCATATTCTCCACATTCCTCCAAGTGGGTTAGTGATTTGCGCGTTGAAGGCACGCAATCTGATCCATTGTCAGTGTCCACAGCGCCACCACCTTGAACGTCAATCTTTCCGAGAAGACTTCAATGTCCCGGTTCAAACTTCAAAGCACGGCAAAATTGTTACATGCTACCGGCCACCAAATGTACTCGCCTTTTTTGCGGTTTTGGCCATCGCTGAATTCTTGTCGGATGCGTACTGTGTCATGTGGATTGACAGCTGTATGGAGGACACTTTGCTAAGGGCAGTGGATATGATCAAGCCTACGAAGACTCTTCTTCTCATTAGCTTCCGTGGTATATAGACGTATCATGTAAGCTTCTAGTGGCTATTGGGTTCGTCTATTTTCCTATATGTAAATGCCTACCCCAATTCAACTGGCTGTCGAATCTCTTACGCTCTGATTGACCTGCACACATCGTATTGGTCTATTCTATACAGCCGTTATGCGCACTAAGAATACCCAAGACAGGAGAACCAAAGGGTTTCTTCACGTCCGACCAAGAGACTATAAAGCTTCACGTCCGCTCAGCCATATATATGTATGTATATACATATATAGTGTGCCGGCGGATTAGTGGTTATGTGAGAGACCACTAGCAAATCCCGCTATTGTATGTTTTTGTCCTTTTACTCATTACCCCATGTGCTAACAAGACAACCCAGGTTACGAGGACGCACTCTGAACACACTTTGGTGTGTAACCTTGCGGTCGTGGCAGTTGCTTTTCGACGGGCTTGTTCCACTTCAGTCGATCAGCCTGCACAAAACCTCGGAAAAAACATTGCCTATATGGACTCAGAGCTGAGGTTTCATGAGCTTGAAGCGGGTGAAGAGAATGTGAAGTGTCACGGGAGTCGTGAAGCCGATCGCAAATATCAGAAATGTAACTTTCATATCCCAACGAGTTTTGCTGTAGAAGGCAAAGACAACGGCGTAGTTTACGGTTGCGATGATAGCCGGCCAGAGTTGAGTAAACGCCTGTAGCGATGATGGTTTATAGTGAGCACCACTGCGCCTAAATTCACCGTAACCGTCACAGAGATTTTTGTCCCAATATTTAGGTCTGTGAAAGTCATTAAATCGCTCAAGGCAACATGAGTGTGGTGGATCGATATATCAAAATAATAGCGAAGGTACGCAAAAGACAGTGCTGAATCAACGATAAGGCAGCGCACGCTGGAAGAGATTTGAATAATGGGTCCGGCCTACGAAACAACATACATAATAGAGATTATATCCAACTTTAGCAGTTGTTTTAGTCGCCACAGTTTCGCAAGCAGGGACCAGAGTACAAGAGTGGTTTACCGGACACTCTGCCCGCAGCCATGTTAAGTGCATCAAGTTAGCCGGGTATCTAGTACTCTGCGAACAGAAAAGCCGGACTATCGAAGCGCCTGGATATGTTAACTTCTTTATCCAATTTACTATCACAAAAAAACCCCGCGTGCGCGTGCGCATGCCGCCCCGCCCCCGGACCCCAACAGACGCCAAGAACTCCTGTCTCGAATTGGGGCCGCTGACTACAACATAACTAGGTGGGCATGCACTGGTCAGCTAGAGAAGTATTTTGGAATTTATCGAGTGTGAAAAGGTCGCACATTGGAGCACTTATACATTTAGATTGCAACATCATCAAAGCGGAGGATCCATGGGGGCGAGGCGTTTACAACCCTTTTGTATCGAGACCGCGTTTTGGGAATTTTCAGATCAGTAGTGTTTGCCTACAGCGCACAGAGTGGAGCGAAAAGTATAAGAATCAAGCCAGTACCTATTCTAGAAGACCAGATCCACTCGAATACCTAACTACCAGTCTTCTGTCAAAGCTACCCCTTCGCTCATCCGTCCTCATCAGTCACATTCTTTGCAATATTTGACCCACACTCCATCATGTCCTTGCTCAACAGCCTTATTATCGCCACCGTTCTTATGGACGCAGCCGCACAAGCAGCCGTGCTCCCTGAACGCCGCCAGGTGTTCTGTAATGCCCCCGAACGACAGCCTATTGAGTACCAAAACCTGAAATCATCGGCGCCTTTCAGGCAGCCACCCGTTATGGGCAGCCCTGTATTTTGCGTGTCCAATCTAGAGGATAACTGCGAGCTATCACAGGGCATTGCACATACCATCACCATTCAACACACGATCTCCGTTGGCTTCAGTGGTGGTATCGATATCGGTAAAATCTTTTCTCTGGGCGCAAGTGTGGGCTACGAGTACTCGTGGAGTGCTTCGGATGAGACATCTTATGGCGATACGCAGCTGTGCCCTGCCGGCGGTCTGGAGTGCGGTGTAATAGCCATTGCCAAGGTTGTTACAGTCAGTGGGCAGGCCAGAAGGGTCGTTGAGGTTGGTTGTGGTAATGAGGAAACATGGCAGGATTTTGCGTTCATCGCTCCATTCAAGGAGAAGATTGAAGGCCCAAAACAAACTGCTGTGAGTTTGTTTCTAATTCATATGGTTAGGTAACATCACTGACGAAGAGCGTAGAGCACAACATTCCGGACTTGCGTTCAGTCGTGTGGGACTCCGGAGTTTCCCAATTCGTGTGATCCCGCGCGTACGATGCCAATCTGTCCCAGCGCTGATCCTGGACTGAAGACCTTTCTTGGGCATTTCGGTGGAACACCAGGCTATATCCCCATTGAAGAGGCTGGGCTTTGATATGCTCGCGGGAGGTCAGCAACTGGTATAAAGATAGTTACATTTGAACACATTTGGAATCGAGGACAAGGTTGTTAGCTGCGAAGCTAGACTACTGTCTACAACTCTACCACGCATAAATTTTTTCATATTAAGTAGTTATACTACGAAACTACGCAAAACACAAACAACTTATGGTCAGTATCAATAAGTGTATTATTGTGCCCCATTGCCATACATGCTAACTCGGTTTCCGTGTTTCCACCAGCAGTACCCTCATGAAACCACTGAAGCGCAGTTGTAATGTTGTACGTAGTTGACTTAAAACCAGGAAGGTGGCATTTTTTCGTATATCATTAGCAGTTTCGAATCTTCGCAGATTAGAATGCTAACAATAAATTGCATTTTTTATTGACGTTGCTTTAAACCTCTCTTCTTGCTTCTTCGCCGCCTTTATGTAGGTGCTGATTTGCTCTCGACGAGTGGGCGTACTATGTCAAGGATGTAGACTCCTGTTGAGGACGATTTACTCTTCGCCGCCTTTATGTAGGTGCTGGTTTGCTCTCGATGAGTGGGCGTACTATGTCAAGGATGTAGACACCTGTTGAGGACGATTTATCCTCTCCGTTAGCATGTTTTCCCCAAAGACACTGGGCAATCATCAATCACAGCGGCACACT
The DNA here is from genome assembly GCA_003313425.1 of Pseudopyrenochaeta lycopersici. Lineage (NCBI taxonomy): Eukaryota > Fungi > Ascomycota > Dothideomycetes > Pleosporales > Pseudopyrenochaetaceae > Pseudopyrenochaeta > Pseudopyrenochaeta lycopersici. Next base: position 285,901 of record NHZP01000040.1, on the reverse strand, counting down.
TCCTCACTTCACCATCACCTACCTCGTCACTGCCTGTTCTATTGTCCCGTGCGGACTTGGCAGGGCTCGAGGATAAGAGCAACTTTTTGGTCAGGCTTGAGACCTCATCCACAACATCACAAACTCTGGGTGCACGTTTCGGCGTGCAACATCGACAACCTCGGGCGCTGTTTTATTGTGGATGCTAGGTTGTTTCGCTGCATTGAAACTGATCGCAGATCGAGGATAATCTGCACTCGTTCTCACGCTCTTCGTTGTAGCGTCCCCCGGTACTTTGCTCTTCATTGTAGCACGTCTGGGTCTCTCAAGACCGTCTTGGTAAATCCGACTAGCCTAGTGCTGTAGGGACCTCCAAGTGGTTGGTTGGTTGGTTGGTCTTGGGACCGATTCCAGCTCAGGACGGTGACATTGAGATGGATATGGATCCAGTCGAGAACAAGGACATGACCGAGAAGGTGAAGAGCAAAAAGGCGCGGCGTGATGATGATGCCATGGAATATGTCCAAACCGCAACGGTCGAGCAAGTACACGCCAAGTGGGATGCTCTCGACGAGGAGAAGCGAGAAATGATCTTGGCAAAGGATGCTGGGTACTATCCAGACGAAATCGTCATCTTCAATGATGATGGCAAAGAGACTTGGGCGATACCCGGCAAAGATCTGTTTGATCTTCGAGCCAAGGATAGCATGATCAAAGTGCTACCGGAAAACCTGGCCCAGGGACAAAAGATCAAGACCATTGTGTTGGGCGGCGACAAGTATGCTGGCAAGCATATGGAGACATCGTTTGAGACTGCCAAGTCGAGGGATGGGAAGGCCAAAGACGTAGTACAGGAACCCAGACAACAAACCAGATGGTGATGCTGGTGCATGTACCGGTGCTTCTGGTGCCGTTCTTGCGCAGTAAAATATGGTTTGCCGATCAAGTAGGAAAAATTGAGTTCTCTATGGATTAATGAAAGGGCTCTGAAGCCATGATGAAGTTTGTGAATGAATGCAAAAGTGCCTCACGCAAAGTGTCGTGAAGAACTTCAAATGCTCGAAAAGGTACAATACGTGCATTAATTCAAAGGCCTTGTAGCCATTATGAAGCTGGTGAATGTATTAAAATTAGGTCGCGCAAAGTGTCGTGTAGCCATGATAAGTGTGGAGAATACATCTAAAGTGCCTCACGCAGAGCATTGTGAGGTCTTCAGATGCTAGGACATGGTGGAATACGAACAAGAAAAGGCCCGAGCCGGGTCCCCTTTGATGATGTTTGCGCGTGGAGGATCGCTGAAAGGAGTAAGGAACAGGCTAGCGTGAGAGGGTAGTGCGCCAATGTGCCTTGTCAGCTGTTTCAGAGTTGCGTTCGCAAGGGGGGGAAGTTGAGCGACCCAGGCCCAAAATAATTCACGGCCCCGAACCGCTGCAACAACCTCACACCACCCACTACCACGACGACCGACTGCCCGGCCTGTCTGCCTGTTCGCCCGTCACCGCCAACAAGCGGCAGATTTGCGCTTCACCGGCCCTCGTCGCTCTGCGGCAGCGCGACAACCGTCCTGAAACAGCGGCGAAGCTACTCGGCAACCCCAGCCCAAGTGCACAAGCCGCGCCTTCCTCGCGAAACGAACAAACAAGACGAATTCCCGCTGGCCGACCGACCCTCGTTGTCTCCTTCCTCCCTCTTGCGTCGTCGCGACTGCCTCAGCGATTGCATCGCCAGCGTCCCTGCCCGGTGGTCCGCATCCATTGCGCCTCACTCCTTGGCAAAGCGACCAACCCCCCAAAAGGCCGCGCATGCTGGATGCACGCCTGGACATGAGCTAGGATGACACGCCCACAGATAATCAGAGCAGGTGCGACGCCGGGTAGTGACTGCACTACTGGATACGCTTTGCTGACGCCCAAGGCCAGATACGCTTGACTTGCAGGACAAATCATCGCCCACTGCCCAGGACCACTCGCACCAGCCCGAACACCCCGCGCCCCTCGGAATTGGCCCGGCTGCACCGCACCAGCAGGCGGCTATCCGACATGTAGAGGAGGAGCGCTCGTCAGAGGAGGCGCGACTCCAGAATGCCTGGGGCAATGCTGGCACCGCCCTGCGCGACGACCCGGGCTCCGACGACGAGCGCACCGTCGAGAACCACCAGAAGAGCCTGCAGCAGGACGAGCAGGCCATCAGGCTGAATGGAGGCATCTCTGGCGACGCCGACGATGCCGACATGCACGACGCCGATGCCGACGACGACCTGGACGACGACATGATGGACAAGATCTCGAGTTCGCCCTCGATTGACGATGGTGGGTCCTTTTTGCTTACCTCTGCAGCGATCTGGCCGGCAAGACGAGAGTCTCTCACTCGGCAGTCTTCGCCGACAGTCGCTGCTTCTTCTTCTTCTTCTCCTTTCACCAATACGCCTATTCATTTTCCTATTTCATTTCTGTCTTCTGCACAACACAAGTCACAGTCAACGGAGCATCATTCTGGTGAGTATGAGTATACCTGGACAAGCGCCACCGACGGACCGAACGACTACGCCAGGGACGAAGTGAGCGAAGACATGAGCCCGAGAACGGAGCAGCTCAAGGTTTTTGAGCGCCGACTGCAGACGATCCGGGAGGATTCTGTAGCTTCACTACTATCAGAATACGACGAACAGAGTGTAATAATGCTCCAGCCACCACACGATCCATTCTTGCAAAGTCCTCGGACAGTCAACCGCACCCCTCCACCATATCCCCACCCCGACGACGACGAGGATTCCTGGATAACCGACAGTGACACCGACTCCTGGGAACACCAAGACAGCGATGATGCATCCAATGACGTTTCCTTCTCTGATGACCCACGATTTATCGACTCAGGATGGGGAGGCGAATGCTTACAAGACACAGAGGACATCGACTTCGAGTTCGTTTACGCACTACATACTTTCGTCGCCACCGTCGAAGGCCAAGCAAATGCAACAAAAGGCGACACAATGGTCTTGCTAGACGATAGCAACAGCTACTGGTGGCTGGTCCGGGTCGTCAAGGACAGCAGTATTGGTACGTCATCTGGGCTGCACTGCAACTCCTAGCTGACAATCCCAGGCTACTTACCCGCAGAACACATTGAAACACCCACAGAACGGTTAGCACGTCTCAACAAGCACAGAAACATTGATCTTTCCGCAACCATGCTCGGCGATACCGCGGAAAAGTCAAAGAACCCTCTGAAGAAGGCGATGCGACGACGCAACGCCAAGACAGTCCAATTTGCGCCACCTACCTACGTCGAGGCCTCAGACTACGATTACTCTTCTGACGAGGGCGACGGCGAGCTCTTTGGCGGGCCAGAGCCAAAGCAAACACAGCAACAGGCACAGCAGCAACAGGCCGCACAGAAAGCAGAGCCCGAACAGGACGACGGCTTGAAGGTACAGCCACTCAAGACGAATGGCAACAAGGACGCCAATGGTCAGTCAGAGAGTGACGCACGAAGCTCCAGTGATTCAGCTACCAAGAGGGAGGACGACAGACAACGAGCGAGTGACGAGACTGTCGATCGCCCACTGGATCCTAAAATCACCCGCAACGGCACGCTGCGCAACACAGACTCGTTTTTCAAGGACGAAAACACCGAGACTCGGAAGATTACCCTTACGCCAAATCTGCTACGCGACGATTCAACCAACTCACCAGCTGGCTCTCGGGAGCGCGGTCCTAGCCTCGAAAGCCTGGAGAAGAATGGATTTGCAGACAAGGTCAAGGACAAGAAAGAGAAGAAGGAGAAGAAGTCGGGCATGCTTAGTGGGTTGTTCAAACGTAAAGATAAGAAAGCAAAGGGCATGCATGACTCCCAAGACAGCGACATCGAGCGGCCCGACGACAGCGACCGCGCCTCGCCGCAATCAAAACCTTCAGAAGAATCGGAACAACGACCATCGGCCGAGCAGCCTGTCACAACACCGCAAAGAAATCCAAGCAAGGGCAAACTGCAAAAGAGCCAACGTACGCGAGACGATTCTCCCCAGAAGACGAAGGGTATCCTCAAGATGGACAGTCCAACAGAACCCGCAACGCCAGTAGATGGCACATCGTCGGACAGACCAGCCGGACAACAAGCCGCGTCAACCATGCGTCTGGTCTCGCCAGAGCAGGATAACTCGTCGAGACCATCTGTGGAGGAACGAACGCGCTCTCCTGATAATCGCTCGGCACCAACGAACATGGGCTCCAACAATCCGTTTACTAAGATGATGAAACCTCAGCCGAACGGCGAGGCGAAGCCAGAAAAGGTCAAGCCGTCAAAGCAGCGCGTCCAGCTGGACGACTTTGACTCGGATGACAGCAGCGACCCCTTTGCCGACCCGGACGCCCAGGCGAGATCCACTCAGCCGGAACCCTCGGAACCCACAGGACGACTCTCAGAATCACCAGTCCATGTCTCTGTGGCAGATGCACAGCCATCAGTCAAAACGAACCTTCGAGATCGGGACAAGGAGTCGGATGTTCACCAACCGCCTGGCCTTACCACCGACAACTCAAGCCAGGAGACAAGCTCGCCCATCTCCACGCCGTCGCCAGACGACAGCCCTATGAAGACGATACCCGAGAATAGCACCCTCTCTACCTCGCGGACTGGCAATAGCCCTTCGCCCACAAATCTCGCACCCAATGGAAACCCCATACCCCCACCGTCTCGAGCGGCACCTGTACCAAATAAGACGAATGCCGAACGCGGCATCTCGCCACCCATCTCCTCAGACAGTGCAATACTGCCCGCTTGGTCCGATTCGAGTCTTCGCGCCTATCTAGAAGACGGCAGCGATGTCAGGGACATGTTGTTAATGGTTAATGATGTCACGGGTGTCGTTCCCGTAGGCCGCGATCATCCATTCATGAGAAACCTTTTTGTCGAGGAGACCAAGACCGTTCAGGGATTGAGCGGAGAGCTCGACAGACTCCTAAACGGACTCATGGAGAAGCGTATGAAGCGGGCCGGCTCCGGGGCAAGCAAAATGAGCACAGCAAGTGGGAAGAGCATGAATGGAACCCTGGCCGTGAATGGCGGACGGTAGTCAAAGCTGGCTTTGTGGCTCTCAGCAGAAAAGGCGGCACAGTGTGAGCTTGACATGTACAATTTTTCTCATCCTCGCAATTCTTTATACCCTAGGGATTTCCATTACTGGCTTGGCGTTATTTTTGTTTCGTGTTGGCACACGAACGGGACGGAACGCGGTTTTATGTGGCATGAATACTGGGAATTATTATGTTGATTTGCTTTTGGGTTGGGTGGGATACTTTTGCGCTTCTCCCTTTCTTTTTTTTTGCTTTCTGGTTCTTCTGTGCTGGCTGGGGGACGTTTTATACCCCTGACCATCCTCACTACTTTTCTACTTCTACTGCTTTTTCTTCTTCTTCACGTCTAGCTCTTGATCGAGCAGATGGCCATTCAAATCTTTTGCTTTTCCCATCTCCAACTTTTTTATCTTTCTCTCTGTCTCTAATACCCACCCTTGAACGTTGCGGGTTCTTTCGCGTTGACCCGCTCCTGTATGGGATTCTTGCTTGTTGTTGTTTTTTTCGGCCCGTGGAATATACGTATACAGCGGCATCGGGTCGTGCGTTCTGTTTGATGTTTTGTTGTTCCCCGATTGCGCCGGTGTGGTACTGCAAGTTCGTGTCGTGTTTCCCAAGTGCGTACATGCATATATACATAGGTGCTCGGTGCTCGGTGCTCGGTGCATCGGCAGCTGGATTGGTAGTTGTTGCATATATACATTGTGCTTGTTACTGTTGTCGCTACCATTGCATCGTGTGGAGTGAGAGAGGGGACTGTTCTCTCAATATCCTTGTTTCTCCTGAATTTCACGTCCCGCAGGTTTATTCTGCACGTCGGAATTGTTGTAGCGCGTGACTTTGTCGGCCATTTGCTTGGATCTGACTGGATTGGAAGGGAGAACGGAGTATCGTCGCCACGGCTTCAGCAGTGGTCTTCCTAATTCAGCACGCTGAAATACGTGGATTGATTCGCTTTTGTGCAAGTATATAGCTGAGACTACTAATCCAAGGATAACCCTACCATCCAATCATAAACCTACTACTCAAAAGATAACCCCACCATCCAAATAGATAAACCCACCAACCAAATAGATAACCCTACCAACCAGATAGCTAACCCTACCATCCAAATCATGAACCTACTACTCAAAAGATAACCCCACCATGCAAATAACGTGTCCCACAAGCGAGCGCCGCCCACAAGCGAGCGCCGCACCCTACCAAGTTTGAGCACCTCTACCAGCGTACAGCTCAACCATAAATTCAAGTAATCTATAGATATTAATATGCAAGCTTAAGTAGCACCTATAGTATCGTTTTTATACGTGCGCGAGTTATGCCTAGTCTCTCTGCACCTTTTACAGCGCGATAGAGGCCGGCCGCTAAGGCCTGATTACTCCCTACTTTAACGCATTTCACGCCTAATCTGTTAATCAGCCTCTTGTTAAGTAGCTATATTAACTCTAACTCCCTTTATTAAGACTCCTCCTTTCTAAATCTACTTTCTTTTGCACTGCTTTTGCTAAGTTACTGCCTAATTAGCCTTCTTAAGGCTATTAATCCTACCCTCTATTAGCTTAGCTCTATATACCCCTACTATAGCCTCCTTTGTAAACTAATTAAGCGCCTTAATAATTAAGGCTAGTAATGAGCTCTTATGCTGTTGAACGCGATCGCTAATTAGAGTCGATTAAGCCTCAAACTCACGTGGGTTCCTTGGTGTTTGAGGCTCCCATAGAGCTCCTTGCTCAGCTCCTAGCTGAGCTCCTAACTGAGCTCCTAGCTGAGCTCCTAGCTGAGCTCCTTCCTGAGCTCCTAACTGAGCTGCTGGTGATGGCGTACGGAGCTGGACATCTAGCCTTGACAAGACAACGCCTGGCTGGAGAGGAACAAGGCCTGCTCCTCCAAATGCTGAGCGTATATTGACTCTGCCTATCGTACGCTCGGGGAAAACGCGTCGTCAGACTGTCTGTACGCTTAACAAAGTTAGATGGCCAATTTATCCTAACTAGACCTCCACCACGCGTTGATAGCAGCTTATTAGCTATATCACGTATAGCTGCGTACGTAGGCGGAAATCCACGTTGATCTAGATTAAGTATATAATTGACTATCACCTCCTCTTCTAGCTAGGTAAGCTTCCTTAAGTTAGGCTAGCAATCGCGTTAAGCAGTAGTCCCAGCGCGTCAGCGAGAGATTGTTCTTTCAGACACGTTAGAGATTGCTGCAGCAGGCTGGTTGCTACTAATTTAATGCGCATGAATAGCTGAGGTAGTAAGCTGGATACCTGCTTCGTTTGAAGGCATTTGAAGAGCGTGGTGTTGAGCTATTGTACGTTAAGATGAGAGAGGTGCTCAAACTTGGTGGGGTGCGGCGCTCGCTTGTGCGCGGCGCTCGCTTGTGGGACACGTTAGTTAACCCGGCCAACCCGGCCAAATAGCTAACCCGACCAACCACTACTTGACTCTGGGCGATGTGACGTTACCAATCAGGATACTCATGCAGAGTGTGTTGGATGATCAGCTCTCCAATCAAGCTTTCCCAATTATGGCCATGACCAAGCAACCACGTACTAGGTCAGATGATCTATTACAAGATCGTCAAACCCATCACTGCTTAGCTAAACACACTACTCAAGGTTTACAGTTTCCTTCATCGTTTCTGCAGGTTTGCAAAGTGGGGAAATGGAAAGGTATTTTAGGAGCATACTCCACAGCAAAGGTTAGACATGAGATAATCATACCAAGTAAAAGGTAACCCTACCAACACCCTTTGATCTCTGGAAATCTAATGGTGGGCTGAGCGTTCAGCGTGGTGGGATTAAGTATCCATTACTTTTGGATGGTGGGGTTATCTTTTGAGTGGTAGGGTTATCTTTTGAGTGGTAGGTTTATAATTTGGACGGTAGGTTTATAATTTGGATAGTAAGGTTAGCTATTCAGTTGCTATTCGGTTAGTGGGGTTATCTTTTGAGTTCTTTTGAGTGGTAGGGTTATGGTTAGCTATTTAGATGGTGGGGTTATCTTTTGAGTGGTAGGGTTAGCTATTCGTTGGTCGGGTTAGCTATTTGGTTGGTGGGGTTACCTTTTGAGTGGTAGGTTTATGATTTGGATGGTAGGGTTAGCTATTCAGTTGCTATTTGGTTGATGGGGTGATCTTTTGAGTTCTTTTGAGTAGTAGGGTTAGCTATTTGGTTGGTAGGGTTAGCTATTTGGTTGGTAGGGTTAGCTATTTGGTTTGGTAGGGTTAGCTATTTGGTTGGTAGGGTTAGCTATTTGGTTGGTAGGGTTAGCTATTTGGTTGGTAGGGTTAGCTATTTGGTTGGTAGGGTTAGCTATTTGGTTGGTAGGGTTAGCTATTTGGTTGGTTAGCTATTTGGTTGGTAGGGTTAGCTATTTGGTTGGTAGGGTTAGCTATTCGTTGGTCGGGTTAGCTATTCGTTGGTCGGGTTAGCTATTGGTAGGGTCAGGGATTTGTTGGTGGGGTTAACTATTATTTGCTCATTGTAGGAACGTATTGGCTCAGTGACCTCTTCATATACTATTTCTCTAGGTATGTGGCATTCAAGTTAACGTAAACTAGATTGTATAGTGAATGGCTGGCTGTTGTTTGTAGAAGATAAACGGTGACAAGCTAACCCCACCACCCAAAAGCTAACTCCACCATCCAAAAGCTAACCCCACCAACCAACAGATGACCCCACCAACCAAAACATAACCATATCAGCTTTTCGTAATCTCCGTTGGATTAGCCGGAATAAATTGTAGTGTAAAGCCCTGTACACACATTTGTAAATCCAACTATTGTTTGGTTGGATATGCAGATTTTTATACTGATTGTTGATAATAAAATTTAACAAAATATGACCACTATGATTTTCATTCAAGTTACCCTCAAATTGCACTGATGAGGAACATATCACCCAACTCATTCTCCTGTCCATACTCTCCTAGTAGGATAATCCCAAGTTTGAAACATCAGTATGGAACCTCAACTCACTCCTTCAGAAGTCGATTTTAGTTCAGTAAAATTCCAAGCAATATTGGGGTTCGATGACCAAGGAGGGGCTTGAGTGAGCATTGATGTATCTGGTAGTGATATACATCTCGCTCTCATAGAGAAATACAGAACGATATCATAATTTTATGCCCCTCCCGTGATACGTTCTGAGCATAGCTGAAGGTCTGTTATGTGTATGAAAAACATGGTCAGAATAGCATTTGGAAGTCTATCTCCATACCTGACACTTTCTTTTGGACTGTTAATCAACATCCATCTGTTGATATGGATTTCATTGAACGAAAAAAAGTCACAAAATGTGCCATTATAAGCGTTGGAAGTCATTGGTGCCAGTATTTTGCAGGGTGATAATGAGTTGATTGCCGAAATGTAATACCACCACAATCCAAACCACCAGAATCAAAATCAACAACAGAAAGCAAGAATTGAAGTGAACACTGAAATCGAATACCATCCATCAGAAAAAGTAAAGCTTCCTCCACCAAAAACAATCACTCCTTTTCGTTCTGCCAAGTGACTTGCACCAATTTATTTGCCGTCGCCCTATGAAGTAGTTAGTGACAATTAATGGTATCAAGAAAAGTATCAGTAACTGACCGGGATGCGGTTGTGATCAATGATGTAGCTCTTGACGATTCGGTTGGGAACCAAGTTGCTGTTACCCTCATGGGTAGAATCCCAAGTGGGGTTGCCACGGCAGCCAGTACCGGCCCATAGGCGGACACGGTTGGGGTCTACCGCCAGAGTCGTAGCGAAGTCAACAACATATCGGTCGAGGTTGACAGTGTTGACGCGGAGATTGACGCAGCCATTTTGAGTGTTGCTACCGTGGCTCTCGACGCGCTGGCCATTGGTGTAGTACCAGTTGATCTTCCAGGCAGTTGCGCTGGTGGCATAGAGAGCGGCGGCGAAGACGGCGGAGAACTTCATGGTGAATTGAGGTTGGTGGTGTGGTTGGTACTTTGATTGAGAGTTGGTCTGCAAGTTGATGTTAGAGCAAGAAGCGTTTAGGGCAGGGAAGAAGAACTGACAAATTGTTTGTGTTGATGACTGCTGTGGAAGGCTGGAGAGTAATGCTGTGAGATGATGATTGAAACGACGAGATCTCGAGCTCTTTATATACAAAAGAGAAGCAGCACAGACCGTGAAATAGTTGTTCGCATAAGAGCAGAGGGAATGCGGTAGTGGCTAGCACGGAGATTACTCCATAGTTGGACGACTACTAGGTGAACTACCATGTAACTTCATTGTCTCACCGGACGGCGAATCGTAGGGCGAGTTTGCTCTTGGACCTAACCTTAACCATACCGGTTCTCAGATGGTGTAGGTTTGATACCTATTTTGATTAGGAGAAGTCGCCAAGTCCTATGCTAACTTACAAGCTCAGCTTCTGGGGCCGAAGAATTTTGAGGCTGGAACCCGTTGGACAGCATTGCCTAGAATAGCCTCGCATACTACTCTGAGACTGCTTAGATTAACACGAGAGTAGATCAGCATGGTTTAACAGACACACCCGGTGCAGTGGTGACATGATGAAGCCCAAAATCTTTCGCAAATCTCGTAAGACCCAGTGGTGCGGTTATGAGGCCGATCTAGAATGAAATTTGCAAAGAGCTGAACCGGTGGAAATCCCTGGCAAAGAAAAACAATAGAAACTCAGTGATTCTACCCAATAGACTCTGAGATATGCGATGAATAGTGAAATGACTCTATCGGAGTCACGTGGTAGTGAAGATCTGACATATACATAGGGTCTGGGAGATGGACAGTTGAGGCACCGCTTGACGGTCTACCCCTGCAGCAATAACTAATTGGAGGAAACCGAAAATTAAGCATCCCGGTGAGGCTCCGCCAGGCATTAGCACGATCTAAAATCAGCACTGTAGTCTTCCCCACGTTTTCGCATTCTTCACGTGAGGAAACAGGCTTTAGCGAGCGCTACAAATAAGCGCTGGGGTCCATCTTCGGTCTAAGCGTGGGCGGGCATTCGCGAGATTGGGAAATGAGCATTGGGGTCCATTTTCGTATCTTCGTACCTTTCGCATTGAGGACTACTGTGAAGATTAAAATTACATGCGCATGTTGGCAAGTTTCGAAGTGGCATTCAACTTGTCGAAATTCGGAAAGGGAGGGCAGCCTGGAAGGTCAAAGAAGGACAAGAGATGCCTGACTAAATCGCTGCGGCTAATTAGCAGATCTGGTGAACCTATCCTGCATAACATAGTCGATTTGGAAACGCATGAGGCTGAACTTGACATCAATCAAACCGTACCTGAATTAACTCCGGGCAATCGTCGCATTCAGTGTGGCCGAAGTGCAGCTGTACTGGGGACTTTGCTAGTCTATTACGGACATATCACGCATTCATCGTGTGGGAGCGATGTACATTAGCCAGACAAGCTTCATCGCACAGCCACAATTCCCGAGAAGCTGATGGGTGGGTTTGGGCGGCTTGATCAAGCCACAGCTGAAAGATATTTACCAATCACGAAGGCAGTCCAAGATACGTCGACTGATCTATTTTCAGCCACACGGAAATATTTCCTCAGGGCTATCAGATTAGAACCCTCGTTACAGCATACGAGCTCTCTGCAAGTGCCTAGGTTATACAAGGCTTCATTCATTGTCGCCGGCGTCACTTCAAGTTTCGTCTTTATTTTTTTTTTAGGTATTTGGCGTCTGTTGGGCTGTCATGAAGCGATCCATGAAATTTTCTAGACCTCTTAGCCTGTTCCATTCGCTCTATGATGTTCTATCTGAAATTCATTAAAGATTGTATTCAACTGTACTGATTGTACCTTGAATATGAAGGATGGTCCAGCTTCCAAAAGAGTGACTACGTACCGGTTGATCGTACTCGTCACAATGTAGAAAAAATGCGCCAGAAAGTACTCATTTACCTCGAATATTTCATACAAACCATGTTCTGGCCTTCCGTAAGTATACTAACTTTACGAGACGGTTGTGTCATCTTCGCCAATTCACCGCCAAAGTCAATATTCATTGCATGTCAGTTACAGCTATAGCCGCGGACTCTTTACTTCAATGGCGTTGAGAAGCAACTGTGAGGAGGAATTCAGATGAATACATGCTTCATCAAGCTCCGCACTATACTTGTATAGTCGTCACTAAATCGAAGTTGTATTTTCACAGAATGCAGGGTGAAATTCAACTCCTGCTTGATGACCAAGGTCATATCCGTTACAAGCTATTGTCGGCCTTTCCCACTAGTTTGCCTAGGTAGCAACATCTTCAGCTCTAATGAGCCGGTGCGCCGTATGTTGGCATGGTTCACATTTGAATATACTTAGAATCTCCTCTCAATCAAGGCTGGAATGCGAGTCTGTCTGTATCATGTAGTATTAGGGCCGACATGAGTTATCTTGCTAGCTACGATTATAGCTTGCTGATGCATAGCAGCACCCCACTACCTTCCCTGCATGGTCTTCGATCCCGACCCGCATTTCGCCTCATTGTACCCTAGACCTTGTGCAATTTTCGCCAAGAGTAACCGGGAACCTGGCGACTGCAAAGCTACTTTAGCATTTTGGCAAAGTCGTTTTCGAATCATGAATGTCATAGTCATATACAATATTCATGGAGATCTTCTGTGGCGTCCTCAGTGCAAAGTAAAGCCTAATCCTTCTCGCCCCAATACGTACTCTCCTGACACTTTTATGCCTTCATCAAATTCTGGTTTGGATGTCAATCGTTCGTAACTTTTCGTAATTCGTGACACGGCCGGTTAAGCTTGGACAAAATCATAGATGCCGAACCATGCTTCATCCCTGCTGCGCGGGCTCGCACAACGCACGTGACTTCTGAATCAAACGATAGATGCAACTACAGGAGAGCTGAGGCTGAAAGAAGGGCCGAATGGGTAAACTTGATTGTACGATTTCCATGACCGCGAAAAGAAGCCTTCCTACATATTTTGGATAATTTTATTCTTAGACAATTGGCTCACCTTTGAAGCTCGAATCGTACCGTTCCTCCAAGGTACAGTGGAATCCTGTATTCGCGTAAAGTGCGAAGCAGCTTGGCCCGACAACAGCTGAGGCATTGAAAAGGCAACGAGAAAGAAGTTGACAGACATCGCCGCTTATATTATCGATTGTTGTCTCTCTGGCAAACCCTCAGCTTTACGCGTCAATTCCACAACAGGGGCGGTTCCAATGCAACTTCACAGTTTTGTGAAGACCAAGAGGCTTCTGCGTTGGATAGCTAAGGCTGCTAGAAGGGAGGACTTCCCTCAAGCAGATGTTGTGCTGAAAGAGAGTACACCCGGCCCAGAAAGCTACGGGATGAACATATGCCTTAATGAAAGTCTTGAAAAATCCAACTCTTTGTTGATCTGGTTCCAAATTCATCTCTACAACTAAGTAGGCATAAGGTGCTAGGGAAAGCTGTCTACGAGCTTGCAAGAAGAAACAAATGTCGCTTGTGCCGCGTGTAATATTTGCACTGGAAAAGAAGCAGGGATTGAGAACTGAGCGACTTTTTTAAAGACATGCACACTTGGAAATTCCGAGGGGATGCGATGCGCTGGTGTATGTGCTTCGAATCGTCATGCATGGTGTTCAAAATGTTGGCGCTAGGGTCATCGCGTGATCCCTGTTGGCGAACGTGGGAATTCGTGGAAGTGACGACCACATCTCATTCATCACCCGACGAGCTGTGGCACAACTTCGGCATGGAATCCCTATCACAGAGCGTATGATAAAAACGATGCAGGGAACGAGTGAACAACTAGCGGAGAAGGTGCAGGCTTTGAGTGACATCGAGCTTGCGGTGTTGATCTGTCTGGTGACGGACCAGCATTGCATTATTGAGGCCGAGAGAGATGCGATCGATGGTGTGCGGGAAGAGCTCAAACTGGCATGAATACTTCTTATATCAACGATGATACGAGACTAACGGCGACAGGTTGCTTCCGATGTTTTCGGGCTCACGTGGGCTGTCCTGGATTGCGATAAGAGCACCACGCTTGATGATTTTGGATTCGGGATCCTGGTCAGAGACGATGAAGATGATTACTTCAGCAACAGAAATGACAGGACGAGAGGCGAGGTGGGATTCTCTTAAATTCCACGGTCTGCAGGCTTACAATCTGAGCAGTTCTCCTCTTTACAAGAGACGCCCAGAGCGCCTGATCGTCGAGTTTCGAAATCTCCGAAGCCATTCAGTCCGCTGGATAGTCGAAGGATTGCAAACGTTGTTATTGCGAAGAATTTGAGCCGGGCGAGCTCACAAGTTCAGATACAGGCGTTAGAGGTAAACTAAGCATCATCATCTCGTCGGACTTGGCTAATAATGGCCACATAGCTCATGCGAGGAAAGCGAAATTTCACAAGAACTGCAGTACATGCTGCACCGAAACCGTTCCTTCTCATCGCCTTGAATGAAGCAGGAGCTCCTCGCTTGACCACGCACCTAGTACGTTTAATTGGTACGGCCAAGCCATGCAGTATTGACACTGCCACAGAACGATCAAATTTCGATATCTCATAAGCATCAAAACGAGGATGGGTTACCAAATCTTGAAGATTTACAGGATAAAGAGCTAGCATCTGATGATGGCGCATCCACATCTTCTGTTGTGCACACACCGCCGTTTGCACTTGCGAAGCGGAAACCGCAAACCATATTGTTCTCGAGCGAAGTAAGATTTGTAATCGCGTTGGAGACTCACACTAACAAGGTCAGGATCTTGCACAATTAACGCTGCTTACAACAGAGGTCAATATTAGCTCCGAAGTGCGAGCCTATCTTCACAATATCGTCGTCTTCATGAGGCTGCATCGAGCTGTCGGAGGAGGGATATCTGCAATGGCCACGCGGCATTTTAATACATTGGCGCAGTATGCTCGGTTGCTCTGTGAAAAAGCTACACAAGTTGACTTTACCAGCGCTCTGGCCCCACTCCATGGCCTGAACTACGTTTCACCTTCTCTAGTCGCCCTTGCTGCTCGCAAAGTATATCCACATCGAATCATGATTACCACACCGGAGAACGAACGAAGTATGCAATGGGGCAGCTCTCTTGAAGCTGTAAAGGCGGTTCTGAGCGGCGTCACCGTCGAGGACGTTGTTGAGGAGGTGCTTCAATCAGTGGAAGTGCCCCTCTAAGCACGCTTAGAAACCTACATTGGACGATAATTATCGTTGACTGCAAAAGAGTAAGCAGTAGCTGAGTAAACATGCGGCTCGCTGATCTCATCGGCGACAAGCCCTTGTGATTGGCGCAGAGCGGGGCAGCTGATGCCCCGCGTGCTACCGCGGAGTAACGCGCCTTTATTCAAACTTCAACGCCGCGCCATAAAATACAAAGTACCGACAGAGCCTCTTCACTACTCAATTGATTATCTCACTGTATCACTCTCGTGGAGATGGCCTCCAGTTATTTTGACCATCTGGTTCCTGGTGCCAGAGACGCAAGCGAGGTAATTAGAAGCGCAAAACGTCATAGCGACGCTTCCAAGCTAACTTCCTCTCTGAGAGCGAGCCCAGAGACCAAGATACTAAGAGCATAAGCAGCATAAATAGCTACGACGATGCGCTGGAGGTACGTGTTCCTTTTTTCACCGATTGTGCATCGTTTTTTAACACCAATTATCGTAGGTTGTTTTTGAAGGAGCTGTGAGCGGGCGACGTCGCAAAGCCTCCCTTGCACCTCATCCCTCGAGTCAAATGCCCTCTCGCCCTGAGAATAGCCGCCGGTCGACCGCCTGCATTGTACACTCGCTCCTCGAGAAGCATGATGGATTGCCGATCAAAAACCATGAGGCCTCGTATGAGGGTCTTGCGCAGGAACGACGGGTGGACAAGGACCCTCATGCACAAGCCGAGCAGACCCAGCATTCTCGCTTGTTGACCAAGAAGGAAATCTCGGACATGGCTTTTGGCATACGAGAGCTGTCGAAAAAATTGTCGTCAATCCGTCTGAAATTGCACGTCAAAAACATATTCATATTAGGCAAGGCGCATGACGAGTCGCTCATTAAGAACTCGCGAGAAACAACGGACTGGCTCTTAACTCAAGACCCAAATTACAAGGTGTATGTTGCGGCTCTTGTGCTTATGGGAAATCATCTGACAAGAAATAGCTACGTAGAAAATACACTAGAAGATAACAAAGCCTTTGATGCTGCTGGCCTACTGGAGAAGAACCCTTCGTACCGTGGGCGGCTGAAATTTTGGACAAACGAGATATGTGCACAAAAGCCCCATACATTTGACATTGTCCTCGCGGTAAACTCACTCACTCTTAATAGCTACATAAGCTGACTACAGCCTAGCTCGGTGGCGACGGCACCGTTCTCTATGCATCATGGCTCTTCCAACGAATCGTTCCTCCCACGCTTGCCTTCTCGCTAGGATCTCTTGGTTTCCTCACAAAGTTCGACTACGACCAGTACCCACTGACACTTTCACGCGCCTTTGACGAAGGCATCACTGTCAACCTCCGCCTCCGTTTCGAAGCCACCATCATGCGCTCTCAACGACGAGACGAGAAGGGCCGCGACCTGGTCGAAGAACTCATAGGCGAAGAAGCCGAGGACCACCACACGCACAAACCAGACGGTACATATAATATCCTCAACGAGGTGGTAGTCGATCGTGGACCGAATCCTACAATGTCGAGCATCGAACTGTTTGGCGATGACGAGCACTTCACCACCATTCAAGCCGACGGCATCTGTGTATCAACACCCACGGGCTCTACTGCCTACAACCTTGCAGCAGGCGGCTCGCTCTGCCATCCTGACAACCCGGTCATTCTCGTGACCGCCATTTGCGCACACACTTTGTCATTCCGTCCCATCATCCTGCCAGACACAATGGTACTCCGAGCAGGCGTACCTTATGATGCGAGAACTAGTTCCTGGGCAAGTTTTGATGGTCGGGAAAGAGTAGAGCTCAAGCCTGGCGATTATGTGACGATCAGCGCATCGAGGTTTCCATTTCCATGCGTGTTGCCACTGAATAAGAAAGGCACAGACTGGATTGATAGTATAAGTCGGACGCTACAATGGAATTCGAGACAGAAGCAGAAGGCCTTCAAAGAGTGGAGCTCTTAAAATCTGGGTGTAGCTTTATTGATTAAGATTGGCCAACAAAAAATGATCAAATTACCTACAATGTTTTACGTCCTGCTCTTGCATGCTCGTTCATTGCACTGTCAAGTTATGACTTGGGGAATCCAATCTGGTCGCTAAAATTGGTGCTTCATCAAAGCAAGCTCAGCCTCGGATTCGCACATCACATCTGAGATCAAGGCTGAAGCAGTAATCGCCCATACTTTGGCTCAGTCTAGCCCTTTCTCGGTGGCTTGGGTACTGAGAGTCCTCTTCCATCATCTCCCTTGGCCAAAGTGTTCGAAATTCGAAGTATGGTCGGTAATCCAAGACCTTGTCTAGGGCCAATCTTCGCTCGAAGCTGTCATCTGAGTTGGGCTTCTCACCGGTTTGAAACCACCGCCCGGAATCATTGAAAGAACTGCTGGCGCGCAGATCGTTTGAATAGCTGGAGTGCCCCAATAGTATGTCGGTCAATCTTACAACGTGTGGCAGGCATTGAGGCTGTTGAGACCTGCAACATAACTGACAGATGTTGCTCCATCAGCAGGCGTGATATCCCAGACGTGACAGTCGTGCTGTAGATTATGATGTTTCTCTCTTTGCTCTTACTATTCGTTGTGGTAGTGTACCAGGTTGCATGATCTTCCCATTTAACCTCAGTTCTCCGCTGCACGCTGTCACAGTGCGCCTTGCACCTTCGATTAGAAGTCAGCGTCCACTGACATGATCATTGCCCGTGTCTCTTGGTCGAGAGCATCCTAACTTGCGTGCACCTTTTCGACCATATTGATTTGGATAGTTTTCATGGCGTATAAGCGCATGCAGAGGTTGTGATATTGAAGGTGAGATTAAAATTGGCCAAATGTTGCGCTTATCTTCCAGCTCTGCCAAGACCGCACGGGACAACCAAACGCTGACGGTGAGGAGGTAGAGGATGGTGAAGCGAAGACGGTAGTCATATTTACGATGAATGTCGAGGGTCTTGTGGATATAGTGCAACTTCAAGCTCTTTTCGCGTTCAGATTTCTTTGTGATGATGAGATACCCTGGCATGCTTCGATCTATTTTCCCTCATGGCTTTATTGTAGATGCTAGCCCTTTATATGGAGCCATAAGTCTGATATATTTGTTACACAAAACCTTGCGAGGGATGTTGATAGCGATATTGCAATATTCCTCAACGCTTCAAGTGACGCCAGTGTACCCTGAAATGCTTCAACATGATTTTACATATGCGCTTGGAGTTAGGACATACACTTCATAAATAAATTCGATCGCATTGAAAACAGTGTATTTGAGAATGAGAATTAAGTGCTCAAATCAGGTTAGGGGCCGTGTCAGGTGATCAATCATGCGACAAGGAAGGCTGTTATTGTAGAAATCCTGATGTTTATACGCAATCTGGATGATAAATAGCGTTTATTATCACGAGATTGTGCAGCAGGCCCAAGACCTTAGACCCAAGAATGTACTGCTTGAACGGCAGTTGATCATGGCTAACATCTGGGCGCAGAGTTGATCAGAATTCATAGAAACAATGGCCCATATCCAGTTCCATCTCCTCTCTGCACATCCGCCTCCAATGGTTGTTCAAAAGGCCATCCACCAGCGGTCATGCCCTCAAGAACAGGCATAGGGATTTGTTTCCAGGCCTCCTGTATGCGCTCCGCACTCTTCAAAAATCGGTCCTGCAGCTCTTCATACTGAGTACTTACAAGCTTTCCATCCCGTTTTGCAAACTTCCCATCAACCATTACATGCTTGATATCGCCTATGCTGGCGTGCAACATTATAGCGGCAACAGGATCGCTCCAGCCTAGCAAACTGGGTGATCGGCCATTCCATACTAGTAGATCTGCTTTTGCGCCTGGTGCTAGAATACCTAGATCAGGACGTCGGAGTGCGAGACCGCCGTTTCTTGTGGCCAGTAGGAAAGCTTGGTTTACAGACATTGGATTACTCGCGGGTACATGGCGGCGCTGGATGACTTCGCGATAGAACGTTTGTCGTACACTTTGTAGCCATATCCTTGCTTGAGTCAGAATGTCGGACGAGTATGTGAAGTGTGTGTCGATTCCAAGCGAGGCTTGGTCGAGGATCAGGTGACTTGTGGGATGGTCATGACCATAATGCATTTCTGACTCAGGTGTGATGGAGATGTAATGATTAAATTGCCGGAGGAGCTGTGCGCCAGCGGCGGAGAGGTAGCTTGCATGCGCGAAAATAAGAGGGATGGATTGGTTGAGGAAATTGAACGTCTGGAGAGTCTCTGGAAAGTTGGGGCTCCCATAGACTCCCCCATTAGCATGAGTTGTCACTAAGGATACGTTGTAATCCCTAGATATATATGAGCATAGATCCTGAGGAGAGAAGCGATGGGAGGAGGGGGGGGGGGGGGCACCTTGCAAGATCAAGCACTCTTTGAGTTTGACTCCAATTCGAACCACTGAATCCGTCATAACTAATCCCTAGCTCCACAGCAGAACTTGCGTTGTTTGACTCCTGGGCAATATTTTCGAACAACTGGATCTGCTCTCCAAACGTAAAATTGGTTTGCGAGTAATTTCCAAAATTATACGCCCAGGTCACTCTAGCACCACTCTCATGTGCGGCCTTCAGCGCCGCCCTGGCATGTGCTGAAGACCAAGTGCAGTGAGCAAAATCCACAATTGTCGTGACGCCACCATTCAGGGCTTCGTAAAGCCCAACCAATTCGCCAATATACACATCTTCAGATGTAAATGTAGTGGCAGCGGGCGAAGAAGAGCCGAATAGAGAAAAATAGTGGAGTAATGTTGTGTTGGAGCCGAGAGTTTTGAAGGCCGTTTGCCAGCTATGGCGATGAGTGTCGATGAAGCCTGTTGATATGATGTCATGCGATGCGTCAACGATCTCTAAATCCGACGGGAGTATGCCGTCATAGGAACCTGAAAAGACGGCGGAAACTGTGTCGTGTTCCACTAGGACGGAGCCGTTGCGTATAACATAAAGACCATTGGCATCTGAATCCCAGGCTATAATAACTGCCCCTGTGAACAAAATTGCAGCGTGTGCAAGCGGAAGACACAGCGTTTGTATGAGGCTGAAAATCAGGAATGAACGGTAAGAGAGACGCATGATGGCTAATCGCACAATGCAAATCAATAATTTGGGGCCTCATCCTGGACTTTCATAATATATACTCGATCCTTCCAAGCCGGGGTTCCGCAGTTAGTGCATCTAAAGTCTTGGCTGATATGCAGCGCAAGTGGATATCCACTTGATCTAGCGTGACATTCCGAAAAATATCAGCTGGAAAGGGGCGAGTGAAGGCGATGCCAGAGGACATGATTCTCGAGCGAACTGAAAGCAAGGTGTAAGACGAAGTACCTCCGGCGTGGGAGATGGCAGACGGATGATGTGGAAAAGCATCATGCGTCATCGAAGCTACTGCCCCACAGACAGCTCGACGCGCTTTCGTAACAGTATCGTGATCTTAGTAATTAAACCAAGAATGATGAATCGAGTCTGTCACTCTATCACACGCCATTTAAATTTTTCTCACAAGCCAACTGACGGCATTACTGGTGTCGAGAGCACATAATGCGCGAGAATGGTGCTTGAGCAGCACGTGCATTAAGCTCGGCTTACCTTCCCGACGTACATAAACACGGGATCGTCCTTGCAGGAAACACTACTCCCACACCACTAGGCCTTCTTGCCTTGCGAATATCCAACTCAAAGACTGAGCCAATTTAATTGGGATTTCGGTATTTCAAATTCTGGAGATGTTTGGAACTGAGAATTGTTTGCAAAATCTCGGCGAGGCACACTGTAGATGATGGTAGACGGTGCCTCTTCATCCAACTTGGCTTATTGGTTGTTCAAAACATTGCAAGTAATATTGCGGGATTCAGAGGAGCGGGAGAGATCTTTGTTTTATGTTTGAGTGAATAGAGAAGTTGCTGGGAATCTGGATCTTAATTAGTTGTTTTTTAAAACGGCGTGGAGAGAGAAACTGGTGACCTACATACTCGTCATTCTGCTTTAACAATGCAAAGAAACATAGGAATAGTTTATTCTAGAGTCAAGTTAAATGAACTATGGGAAACCAGTTGCAGCTCATATGCTTGTTCAGCAACGATATAGGAAGTGCAGAGGATCTCACCCAGCTAGGATCAAAGAGTCTCATCAGCCTGGTTGAATCACTTGCGTATCGGAGACTTTATAGACCTACTCGAAAGTCCTTGCCTAGTCTTTTGGTGATTGCATCCTGGGCGACGACTGTCTCTTTTTGGAAAGCGTCATGCCCGAACATGGCCGCCGCCCCACACCAATTTGAAGGGAACCATCGAAGCGTTGTAGCAAGGCGAAGGCACCGCGCTACGAAAGCCTCTGGAGTGCAATAAATCTCTTTGCTGAAATCAATTAATGCAATAAAACTGAGGGAGACGGATGTGGAGAAGGACGTTTACCGTCTTTAAACCTGGAATGTAAAACTAGGGCTGCGACAAAGGAACCCACCTTTTTTGGCCAAAGTCGAATTGGATATAGCTCAAAGTCCCAGGCTGAAGTACGACTTTGCCGACGTTGGAATACATTAAACTTGGGGCGATAATGAGGAGTAGCCCGTCTTGGAACGTCGACTAGTGATGTCTTCTTCCTAGCACGTCTTAATTAAGTCTAAAGCTTACGTTTCTTCCGCACATTACTAGGATAACAGCTCCAGGCGCATGTGTTCATGCATGCTTTCGTAAACCCTACAATCGGCCTCATGTTATGATTCTTTTTGAGTTGTAAGACCTGGATTCCGCTGGCCTCATCTGCATATCGTCGTGGGCGAACCTAAGGAACTTTTTGCTCCAATCAAAGATGAGCGAGCTGCCCATTTTGCCGCTGAAGAGATTCATGGAGATGAAAGCAAGTTATTTAAAAAGAAAACGATGGAACGAGACATTAAAGCCCTCTAGGATGCTGGGTTTCAACATACAGGCGTTTGAGGGGCACTGGATTAAAGTGATCGGTTTCGGGATGCCAAATACGTAAATCTGTATGCTTTCGCGCCGCTGTGATATAACAGCACGAATCAAAATTCATATACAAAACTGGATGATTCAGCTGGTTCGGGCATCCAGGTTTTTGAGAAGGAAACTTTGCCCATTCGAGTTGTCCGTTCATATTGGTAGGTCAATGAGAAAAAGCGAAAACGTAACTGAAACCGTCTAAAAAGGACATGGCTACCAGATATATCAATGGCAAATCCTGGATTTAGTGCTGCCGGGATGCCAAGATGTAAATGCATGAGATATTGCTTGTGGAAGTTTGACCAGGAAGGTAGCAAGAAAACCGTACGTCGCGGCCCGGGAAAAAGCGTCAGCCTTCGTACACTTGATAGCATAATAGCTACACATGAGTCTGAGAAGCTTCAGTCCCCCGCTACAGATTGGTTGCTTATTTAGGCCGTCATCAATCCTAGTTGATAGAGCAATTTGTGGCCACATCAACGCCACCTGTAGTATGCTGAATGGCCCTTCACTAAAATGAAAATTATTTCGTCGGGACTATGATAGGGGCCTGAACTCAGTGCAGAGTGATATAGTTGAGAGGTATATTAGCCACGTGCAAACCCCACAGACATAGGAAGGGAAGATGTCAACCTCACGGCGGCGCGCTTTACTCACTTATCATTCGTCCGGGAGCTGGCAAAAGTTCAGGGCCCTGGTATGGCTGCTGTTTCATGGACGCTGTGCGTCTTACAATTTTGCCGTTCTAGACGATTGGATAGCGTCGCGCGAGAGTCAACGGATCACTATCAGTGCGCCCCAGAGGTTCGGTAAGGCACAGCTCCTTGCATCCACAAGGACAAGTCCCGGCACGTCCTGATAAATAGTATTTATCTCTTTACAGATTGGATAGTAGGTATCCCTACATCATGCAGCCTCAGACGCGATAGTCAGGTGGTGGCATAGTGTCATTGGATATAAATAAATCGCCAGCCCTGAGTCTACGATAAGACTCTCAGGGATTCGTCTAGAGTAAGCCTCGCATCATTTTGTGTCTTGCGATCAGGATTGCCACAGGCCAACACCATGTCGTGGGTTTTTTCCTTTGCCCAGTCCTTGATCCATACCTACACCCTTCTTCCATCTCTCACTGTCACTTATTATATCAGCTGGATCATCTATGCGAGGTATTTTCATCCGCTCGCCAAATATCCAGGGCCCTTCTTTGCTTCAATCAGCCGGCTATGGCTCCTCGTGGATGTCTCTCTAGGTAGTGCAGATCTAACACAGAAGCAACTACATGCAAAATTTGGTGAATGGCTGCAAATAATGGCACATGATTGGAGAGGTTGACAATAATTAGGGCCTATCATTCGAATAGCGCCAAACGAGGTTTCAATAGCCGATCCTGAAGCCGTCAAAACCATCTACGCAGTTAACTCCGGCTTTACTAAGGTAATGAACTAGACTCAAGGTACTCGAATATCATTATAACAAAGGGCAGACTGACTTCTACCTCCCTTTTCGAGCGCCATGGGCCCGGTATCCCGACATTTTTACTGAACTTGACGAAAGGCAACATACCGAGCGCCGCAAGATTGTAAACAATGTTTACTCGATGTCTAACATCATTCAAATGGAGAAGGGCATAGATAAATGTGTGAGGCTTTTTTTGGATAAATTCACGGAATGTGCCGCAAAGCAGAATGCAGTCGATATGGCGGAGTGGGCACAATGGTGCGATAAGGAATTGCTTTCTCTCGCAAATGACTAAAACTGACAAGGTTACACAGGTACGCTTTCGATGTTATTGGAGAGCTTTTTTTCAGCCGTATGTTTGGCTTTCTGAGAGGTACATGCGATTACAAGGGCTACATTGAGGCACTACACCTGCTCACTCCTTTCAATATTTTGGCCTGTCTTCTGCCACTCTCTCTTCGACCAATATACTTTCTCAGTGGGGCTATCATACCTCGCGCTTCCAAGGCCTTTAAGGCTATGGAATGTATAGAAGAAGCTTCTGACGCATGCATCGATGAGAGGCAGCGCCTCCTTGATAGCAACGATGCCACCAAGCGCAAGGACATGCTCCAAAGCTTTCTTGATATAATGTTCGAGAAGGGTGAATTGAAGGACTTTGGCCCGACGGAGGTGAAATTGGAGGTCTATGGCGCTTTGTGAGTCGCGCTCGAACCCTTCCTCTTCTGCTTACAGCCAGCATTTACTGACAATTGCCAGCATTGCCGGCTCTGATACTACGGCTATTGCAATAACTTCAATTCTCTACTACCTTATGCGTACACCCTCAGCCTATAAGAAGCTGACAACGGAAATTGATGAAGCGGACGAGTCTGGTCTTTTGAGTCCAATCACCCAATACAACGAAGCAGCCGAGCTCCCTTACCTCATTGCCTGTTGCAAAGAAGGTATGCGACTACAACCCAGTATCGGCTTGACCCTCCCCCGCCATGTGCCTCGAGATGGTTGTTTCATCGCCGGGGAATGGTTTGCCGGGGGAGCGAAAGTGGGTATCAACACGACAATTATGCATCGCGATAAGGCATTCTTTGGGGACGATGCCGAAGAGTTTGTGCCAGAAAGGTGGTTCTGTGAAGGAGCCGTAAAGATGGAGAATCACATGTTGCATGTATGCACCCCCCACCCCTCCCACCCCTCTTCCCCAAGCATCTCTTTCGTTCATCACGCCACGTAGATCTCCTCTTGACCATACTAATATAGCTGTCAGTTTGGAGCAGGAGCAAGAACTTGTATCGGGAAGAATGTAGGACTAGAGCATACAGTCGTTAAATCGAAAACTAATATTAGACAGATATCATTGGCCGAGATGTACAAGGTGATCCCTGAGCTCCTCCGGAACTTTCATCTTGAGCTTTTAGAGCCGGAGAGAGAGTGGAAAACTTATAACTTCTGGTTCAATAGACCGTATGAAGTATACGCAAAAGTGCGATGTAGGAAAAAGAAAGGCTTCTAAATCCAACTTAGCTAGACCTAAAGGGTATTGTGAATGGCGTGCAAAAATTAAAGCTCTAAACGGCCCCTGACATCCGGTTCACTCGTAATATTGAAGAGTGAGGCATAGCTCCCATTGAGGAATATCATTCTTAGAGTCAGTCCTAGCTGAAACCAGTAGTTTAATTGTGTTACATTGTGAGGCGTTCAAAGAGTGGTGAACTATATACGAGCAAGAAAGGGAGCTTTTGCGTGTTCTTCCCCGCTTCCAAACTGTCCTTATTCTCACAACCCGGATGTGCTTACCGGCTACTCTAGTCTATCTACATCAACTCGAGAAACTGATCTCACATAGATGCATGTGATTGACCTGCAATGGAAGATGTTTGGCCAGCATTCGATTTGAGAGGTATGTACAAGAAGTCCAGCTTAAATATAGAATGTAATATAGTTTTTAAACGAACGAAGTGGAATTTGCCCTCTTTGCCTTCAGTCAGCTCGGGATGAGGGTTTTCTGATCTTCTATACACGTATGCAGGAAGTATCCACCGCATAGCACCTACTCCTTACGAACGGATGCTCGGAATTCACGTCGGTTGCGCGCAACCTTACCCCCACTGCAGTTTTGTCCATTATGGCCAGCCGTTGTGCTCGCCGCTGGGGTATTGGACTGGATCGGAGTCGCGGATTCGGTTGAAATCATGACCGAAGTGGCAATAGGAGTGCTCGTTGGAGTGGTAATCTCTTCGGTCGCATTATCTGTGCTGCCGCCAGTCCAGACGGCGGGGCCGGGCATTGGGTATGCCTTGTATCCGCCATAAATACTGAAGTTGAATGAAGGGTCGGTCTTCTTATACGCGCCTGGGAAGATCACCGTAGGTTCAGGCACGCCGTTTCCGCCACCAATGACCTTGACTTGGGCACAGCTAAGGAAATGTCAGCGACATGTTGAATTTTCATTGAAGAGCGGGTGTCTCACGAATAGTAGAACTCAGCCTGTCCAACATGAGCGCCATGAACACCGATGTGCTCAGGGCGAATCAGGTACTCGCCATCAGGTAGGTCAGCCGGGATCGTAAACTCAATCCTATCCTTATCCCACGTGCACCAAGCATCCTTTCCGAAGTCCTTGGTTTCGTCACAAACGCTCTCTTCGAAGATCTTAAACCATTCCCCATCGCCTTCATACTGCTGAGCGGTGCCCGGGGCCTTGGACATGTATACGAGAGCAGGCCCCGGATGCTGCATGGTGGCGCCAACGGCGAGCTTCATAGCAAGCTTAGAGCCAGCCTTGATCTCAGCTGTTTCCGTACGGCCTGCACTCTGAAAGGCGCCTTTGTTGCACCGGAAGTCGGTTAGGTCAGGCGTCATGTCGTCGCGAATGTTCTCCCATTTGGTCGGATTATATTTAGCTGCGCGGGTGTTTTCACGAACATACTGGAGCGACTTGGTCTCCTTGCCCTCAATAACCAAAGTGTCAAAGAAGTAGTGGGCCGAGGCGAGATGGGCGATGGCTGCAGCGGTAAGAATGGACAACCTCATGTTGAATATTGCAAGGGGCAGATGGAAAAAGAGTGTATGGGGCTAGTTCAAATGAAGCGATTGTGTCAAAGAATAATTTGAAGAGAATGGAACGAGAGTGAAGCAAGACAGGCCCTGCCGTTGATGAAGAATGAGGCTCTGTAGCTGGCAAGCGTAACTTCCGTGGCTGTTCATCCTTTATAAGCGTGTATGCGTGTATGCATGTATCCGTGTCTCAAATTTACAGTCAAACAACGAACCACAACCAACCCCTTCCACGATTACTCACCCACAGAAGCAATATGAGATTTCTCAATGCACAATCTCCTGAAATTCTTCCTTGAGCCAAACCATATCTGCGGATGCACGTATCCTACAACTGGACAGACCATTGCGTACAACCTCGGCCCCTAGCGTAGAATTTTCTCATTGCGGTGGCGTCAACTCGCGGCGACGCGAGATTGCCACGCAGAAAACGCTCGATGCGAGCATCTGTGGGGAGGTTTATGGGCGGACTCTCATTGGACACTGTGGGTCCATTCATCGTAGTAGGCGTATCCGTGCTTTCACAACGGTGCGTGCCGACACATAGACATAATTTGAATAATGTGCCCGCAACTCATCATAGACACCCCTCTGGAACGTGCTATTGTTACACGTTTAGGAAGAAACAAAGCTCCTGTTAGTTGTCGTAATGAGGCAGGTTGCTTTGTATCAAAACTCTTCCGTGTATCGCACGTTGCGTCAAGCAACTCACAAGCGCCCTATTTCGCTCAATTCCTCGGTAGAAGGTAGACTTGTTAAGCTTCGTTTGAGGTTGATGAACAATGTAAACTGTTTCCCGCCTCGCGGCATATCGGCAACTAGTTCGTTTTGAGTTCCACATGAGGCTTGTTTCAGATTCGCGATGTCACCAGTGAGATGATGCTTTCTTAGTGTCAAATTTTCCGTTCCAAACGGCATCTTCTCACGTTATGCGGAAGGTTTTCATGAAATCCTTTCGTATTAGCTCGACCAGTATTCCACCAATGCCATGAAGGTTTTCCCGTCGAACACGATACTTCGCCGTCTATGCTTAGTGCTCGTGATCGGGTCTAAAGAATTATGGCTTCATCGTTTGCATAAGATTATCATAACATACGGAGGCTTACATTACAGGAGGTGGGACATGAGGACGCTTACGCAACTCTGAGCGGCTATATTCCGTTCACTA
Source organism: Pseudopyrenochaeta lycopersici (assembly GCA_003313425.1). Classification (NCBI taxonomy): domain Eukaryota; kingdom Fungi; phylum Ascomycota; class Dothideomycetes; order Pleosporales; family Pseudopyrenochaetaceae; genus Pseudopyrenochaeta; species Pseudopyrenochaeta lycopersici. Next base: position 258,081 of record NHZP01000040.1, on the reverse strand, counting down.
ACCTTGTTTTTCACACCAAACACTTGACACCATCTCCAAGACATTGCAACATATCACAGCGAGTCTATATGGTGGTGATGAAAAATCGACACTCACGCCACATCCCACGTGCATCCAGCTGGTTGCACCGATAATATTGCAATTACGCATCCGAACTGCTTACGCAACCGCCTTGAGCTGGAAATCGACTGGCCCTACCTGAAGAACGAACCCATCCACTCACTCGCCTCTATCTCCTCGATGAAAAATAACTAGAGGATTTGAACAAAGCGGTAGTATGCGCTCCCGAATCGGACGGGAACAGCATTGACGATAAGGTGATGATTGTGGAGATCGCGAATATCGCTCAACACACTTCGCAGGCGTAGTCTTAACAAGGCTTTCTACGTTAGGCAGCATCGCATGACAGTCATCGAAGTCATCGCGAAGTTACAGCAGACTTAAATTTTTCGACGGCAGAGTTGCCGTTCAGAGACAATAATCTTTGCGAAGCATCCATATCGTTGTTGTGGAGTGTAGATAGGTATGGACAAGTATTGCATGGCCGTAAAGCTGAGTTTGCAATAGAATATACTTATGGTAATATCTGTTAATATATTCAAGTAGAATACGTCTCAATCAAGGGAATGCGTAGTAATGAGGATTCGATAATTCCTATTGTCCTTGGGGCTTCAAGTTGGATGGAGGCAACTTCAGCGCTCCATCAACACTCAAGCTCAGAAGGATACAAACAGTTCTTGCAATTAATAAATATCTAGACCAAAAAGGCGGTTCCTGGCCCGTGCTCATAGGTCACCCTACCACTTGCGCGCCTGCGCACACTTTACTTCAGGGCCACTCGCGCCTCAACTGCACGATCGCACCGGCATGCCCCCTTCTCTACTTTGGTTACTTATCATCGGGTATAATGATAACTTCAACACGATTGTTCCGCCGACCGCTTCTAAATATTCTGCTTCAGTTGGCTCCACCCTCATGGCGACATGCCCGGCACCATAATACAAGTTCGCGCGAGGCCGACATTCTCCGAGATTGCGATGAGGGACAGTTCTACAGATATACTTCGGGTCGGTGGCTCTGGAATGAACAGTATCAACTTGACCGCCGCTACGTGAAGTTCGACCTGGATGGCCTACTCAATATTTCGGCAAAATCCATTCAAGCGAGATCTTGCGTCAAGATGAAGAAACTACACGAAGGAAACTTCTGCAAGGTATTTTTAATTACCGTGGACGATGGTCGAGAAGTAATCGCGAAAATACCCAACCCAAATGCTGGACGGCCTTGCCTTACGACAGCGAGTGAAGCCGCCACGATGGATTATGTAATGGCTCGCTCCCCAAAACATATTATAGTTGCTAACATCGATCTGTGGTGCAGGTTCGAAATGTCCTTGGTATTCCGGCACCTCGAGTATATGGCTGGAGCTGCTCATCGGACAATCCTGTAGGAGCCGAGTACATCTTGATGGAACGCAGCAGAGGCGTGGAATTGGGCAAGGTGTGGGACGGTATGCCTTGGGAGGAACGGCTTGAGATCGTCCGAACCTTGGTTGGATACGAGAAAGCCTTCGTCTCGGCTGCTTTTCCCATGTCCGGTAGCCTGTACTATGCGAAGGACCTGCCCAGCGCAAGTCCAAGTCAGTTTCTCAATTCTGATCGCTCGAGAGACAAGGGAGAAGCATTTGTAATTGGCCCCACAACTAACAGGGTTTTCTTCGATCAAGGAAGAGATGCTGTTGATGCAAATTTAGGACCGTGTAAGTTACATTGCCTTCTCTGTCATGCTCGTCCTAAAATGATCAAATGACAGGGCCTTCACTCCACGAATTTGTCAATGCCCGCGCCAACAGAGAGCTAATGTCCATTGAAAAGTTCTCGCCGTATCCTAGTCAGCAAGGGCTTTTTGGAGGTCCCAACCAATACCGTCCAACCAAAGCGTTGAAAGTTGAAGTGCTCCAAAATTATTTGAAGGTAGCAACACAGATTCTGCCAAATCATGTCAATCTTTCAAAACCAACCCTATGGCATTCCGATCTGCATACTGACAACATCTTTGTGGATCGTTCCCAACCAACAAAAATTCTTCATATAATCGACTGGCAAGCGGTTTCTGTTTCTCCCCTTTTCCTTCAAGCACGCCATCCTTCGCTCGTTGAGTTTGAAGGGCCAATACCAGAAGGCTTTGAGCCCATAACTCTACCTGATAATTTTGATGATATGAGCGAGGAAGAGCAACACCAAGCTAAGAATCTTAGGGCTGCCCAGTCCCTCTATAAGCTCTACGAAATCCTCGTGCTCTGCGCTTTCGAGACACTCTACCTGGCCAAATAACTGGATTGGCAAGCTCAATCTTCAGCGACGGTGATCCAATTCTTCATGGAATGCTCATTCGACTCCAGGAAGAATGGGCCACGTGTGTGGGGCCTTCCATACCGTGCCCCCTTTCCTTCTCTCCCCAGGAGAAGACACAGCAGCAGCGTCTTGAGGCGAGTTGGGGCGAAGGTGTTGAGCTAATGCATGAAGTTTTGACCGAGATCGGCGCATATCAAGGATGGGATGGCTGGGTCAACCATAACAACTACCCCGTGTACGAGGAGCGGTTAGCACGTTGTCGCGAGAACTTTCTTAATCGCTACGCGAAAACCGAAGAGGAGAGAAGTCAATAGATCCAAGCTTGGCCGTTCCAAGACAGGATACCTGCATCGTCTCCTTCATGACATTGGGTTTCGATAATACTGTGTTGAACGTTGGCGATAATGTGGCTGACAAGGAGGCCCATAAATAATGAGAGGAATTGAACGACGAGTCCTTGAGGCATTCAAAGAGCTTTTGATATTGGCTCCCTATTGACAGCCCGAAAGGGAACAGCAAGGGAGGGAATGGTGCTGGCTGAGGGCTGTGGGAGAGACTGGTGTTGAAATGGGTCCGGAGTGCAAAATGTAGTAGCTGTAGGCCTCAATGATCAAAGAGAAAGCCCTCTCCTTTTCCGGGTCCAGTATCATTATCACATAAATAGTATGCCATTCAATTGTATTCTCACTTCCTCAGAAGAAGCTGCGCAACTTTTGCTCGAGTATAGATTTAGGTTAGGAACTAGCTGTGAGCTAGTTGAGTAGTGTTCTATACATAGTTGATCGGGGTAAGAGGAAGGTTTTTGAATGTGCACTATATTTAAGGAAAGGGGGAGCCACTTAACTTTGTTGGCAAACTACCGAACAGGGGTCTGCATTAGAGCTTATGGTCGCCTGAGCTTAAACTGTGCTGGGCAATTTGTATCCGCTTGCTTTGTGGGACACCGTCGAAATGGCCAAGTTAAAATGACTAGATCAGGACGTAAGGCCGAGATACCTTGTTGTTTAAGCCAACTACAAGATTGTGGCATAGCTGGACTATCGCCCACGTCCTCGGACAATTCAACTCCAGCAAAACTTTTCGCACAGAGCCTTACGAATCACACCAAGAATGTCCCAATGTGGTCTAAAAGACACAATGATAAATAGCGACTCACACTCAACAACCAAGTATCTAGCTCAAGAACGGTCACAAAATACGACCATACCAGCCGGCGCCCGCTCAAAATCGCTATCAGGGGTCAAAGATGCCGACTTCGTGGCCATTGGTCTTGGTGGCACAAACATGCTCGCTATGCTCTGGGCTATTGTTATGGGCCACCGGGCCGTTGGAGTCGACGTTCGCGGAGACCCGTTCCTTGGCGTGCACTGGAACATCCGTGAAGATATGTACCACCAGCTGGGGCTCATTGACAAGATGATGTTAGATCGTTACGGCGAGGACAGTATCCCAAAAAAGCTCAATGGATTGCCACTTAGCCTGGCGGACACATTCTATCACCCGTTGAAAAAGTCTCGAGACGTGATACCAGACGCGATTATTGATGGATACGATGATGGGCATCATTTAGCGGGGCGCATACTGAATATCGAGTATATTGACGACCGCTGGAAAGATGGGAAACCGCATCGCACAGTGACAACTGTGCCGGCCCCGACTATTCCCCAGCAGCCCGATGCATCCAAGATCCGGTCCAATATGCAAGAAGTTCTCGATGGCCCATCAACATGGCAATCCGGAGCTCTTTACATCCAACTCCTCCTCCGTCGCTATCTTGAGCAGCTTGAAGAGATGGATCTGAAAGCCGGTAGAACCCCACGTTGTCGACTCTTCACCAAACATCGCGTCCTGCAGGACGAGAAAGGCTTTGTCCATCTCCCCTGCGGCCGTGTGCATATTCGTATTGAGGAAGTCACAGAGTTGCACTATCAGTGCGACCTCGAACGAATCCGCACTCCAGCAACCAACGTCATTGATCTTGGCGTTCCCGAACTCTTTAGTATTGCGACTGGGATCAACTGCCGCGAAGCAGAGCGTCTAGGCTTCCGGCAACGGGATGTGGAAGTCGACCATGGCGATGGGCAAGGTGCAAAAGTCGCACAGGCACAGTTTGTGGCTGCGCAGATTGAAGTGCTCGTTGATGGTCGATTGCGCCGGCGTCTCGCTTCTGAATTTGACTGTGAAGGTAATGAGTTTTGGGTAAGGCAGCTAGCGGTTGGTCATGAAGGTGACCCGAGGATCGCATGGCTGATCGTAGAAGTACCGGGCCATATATCCTTCTGTCCCATTGAGCGGGGTCTAGTTGACCAGAATACCAGCAAAGAATGCCCAGAGTACTTTGCAGCCTATCAGCTCTTGCTGTACGATTATTACATCTCGCAAGCCTCACTTATTCTCGAGATGAGTGTCGACGAACTCCGCCGTGTGAGCGTCGTGTACGGTCCCAAACCATTTAGTCTCGTCGAGCACATTGGCGTTGACTCTCGCATCGCTACCAATGGAGTTGTAGCAGGTGACTCATTTGGAAACGGCCATTTTCTGCATTCAGCAGGCGCCATGTGTGGTATGCTTGGTCACGCGTACAGGTTCCTCGAATACTGGCAACGCCGGTCTATTGATCATTGCGCTGAATCTTCCCTCCGGTTGCTTGCAGACCGCATCAGAACAGACACTGAAGCGCTACTCGAGGTTAGCGCAAAAGAGTTCAGCCAGGCGATTCCTATAAATTTTGGCGCGGAAAGGGGTAAGAAGGTTGCAGCTGCTAGCGGGATTTCGGAGGACAAGAGGGCAAAAGTGGGTAGGAAGGGAGGGACTACTTGGGATCAAGCGCCTTTGAATCCAACGGATTGGAGAAGGTTGTTTATTAGAAATGGGAGGGTTTGGAACGATGAATTACCAAATATTAACGCGTTGCATCCGGCACTGAGGAAGTCGAAAGCGAAGCTTTGAAAAGGGCTTTACTTGAAGTCTGCATCGCAAAATAGTCAGGAATATATCATTGCTCTTCAACCAGCTTCGCTAGCTTCACCAAACAGGTCCTAGAAGATTATTAGAGAGTGTTTTATTCCTTTCAAGTCGATAACAGAACAAAAGGGTCCTTTAGGAGACATGAATCAAATAACACTGGCCTGTGAGGTGCCGCCAACTCTACGAAATTGGCTTTGTTTCATAGAATCACACATAATGCTATTAATCAACACTCAGACTTAATACTATGTTAAGAAGACCTCACACCGGTTAGCCGAAAAGTGGAGGCTGATGTGCGGAAGCATGGTGTGAACGGGCGGTAAGGGGTGTGTGTGATGATGATGAACTTCAGTAAGTTGATGCTGCCGCTACACTCTTTGGTTTTCGGATCTTCAAAGCATTCGTGGGGCTTGAGCAAAGCTTTGTGTGGGGCCATGTTAGTACCGAAGCGCAGGGGGTAATATGCCTGAGTTAATCTAGACCGTCAAGGGGCTATGTCGATCAATGGTTGTGGCGATGGTAGAGCGACAGTGGCGTCTAGCAAACGGTAGCTCTTCTCTGGTTGATGTTGTGGTTGGCTGAAGTTTGTATGTGGCCGCGATGGTGATTTTGAGCGACAACGTTTGCACTGCCCGTGTACATTCCTAGGAAAGTTCGTGTAGTATCGTGCCTCTATCTGTAAGGACCTTTCAATGAAGGATTCTTTTAACAGTAATTTCAACGTTGAAAATATCTTAGCACGTTTTACTTATCCTAGTACAACCCCAAGACTTCATGGAGATCCAAACCCTCTATAGAACAGTCTCCTTTCCTCTGATCCTGCTTCATGATAAGGTGGTTTGGATCTTGATTGATCGCCTCACCCTCGTTTTGCGACTACTTTTTGATTGATCATAACCTATAACTTGTTCTATATCCTTTCGGTATACAACGAGCGATTTGATGATGCTATGACACTGAGCTGTCTCCACTCATGTAACCAAATCCACCTCGAGTCATAAATCAGTAGTATGGATTTATGGTTGTCGGCGGCGATGAAGTATCTAAGCCCTACTCTGGAATGAAAGCAGTTCCGTCATCCCTTTGTCAACAGTTACAAGGAAATTGGTATAATCCTGTCAGCTTATCTTCATTGCCGAAGGATTGAAATTTTCTGTTTTATGAAAGTAGGAGCCCGATATGTGAACACTGTCTCATGGTGGAAATCGAAGGCCGTCCGTGAGCATTTCTGGTGCCATGTTCAAACACCGATATAATGTTTAACTAGCTCAGGCTGCCTTTGGCCGAAGTAAGCACCCATTTTTCTGCTTCGAGCGAAAAATCTACAGGGATTCTCTATGAGAAAATGATTAGATTCAGTACCAACGTTAACGCTTGTCAACAGAAAGGAATGCACAGTGAAATACTCGGGCTCTATCTGTCCGGGCCTTTTTCTCCTTTGAATTCCAATTCCCTCTCCCTACAAACAACGAGCTGCAGGGAAAACAGAGTGGCATGAGCTTGCAGATTATTTTAGCCTGAGAACCAAGTCAACCAAGAGTGCAATAATTTAGAACAGCCGCTATCTCCTGAAGAGCAAGAATCAAAAACATGATTCAATAGCCACACAGCCACATAAAGTAAATTTAGTAGGAGCATAATAATATTAGCGCATTATTGCTCAATCTTGAATGTGAGACGTTCGACAACATCAGAGTGGACGCGGCTCCAGTTGCCTGTAAATTACGTACTTCACGTAGATATTAAGGATGTATTACCGCTTTCTTTAGACTGGAACTATTGAATGATGTGGATATCGAGTGTCAAGTTAACATCGCTACAGATTAATTGAAATTCCTACTCGAACCACTTCATCCCAAATAAATCTTTCTATAATTCACGTTTGAGCTCTTTCGTTTCAAATGAATCATCAACCATGCCATATAAGCAGACAGTAGCAATAGGACAGCTCGCTGTATGCGGTTCATTTTCACCACATGGCTCACTCCAAATTTTCTATTACAAATTTATGCTTAATTCTAATTTTATTAACATCTTGTATGGTTGCGTATAGAATTTCTATCATCTTAGGTAGAAATATAAGTGGAGCAGGTACTAGCAACAAAATGCCAGCTTGATTTGACACCAAAGACTGAGTCAATACCTTGCTGGCTCAAAAATCTTGAGCGGCTTCTTTGCAATCAGGAATTCACTCAAACGGAAAGCGATGTCTCGGGGTGTGGATTCGAATCGACGATGTCAAACGCGAAAGCACGATGTCGGACCGCGAATGCACGATGTTGGGCCGCGAATGTATGATGTCGGACCGCGAATGCACGATGTTGGGCCGCGAATGTATGATGTCGGACCGCGAATGCACGATGTCGGACCGTGAATGCGAGTTAATGGGGAGTGGAAGTCTGCCACAATACAACTGATCAATGTGCTCAGCACCGTTTAGAACTAGCAACGCCATCTCTTTTCATCGGTCTGCTGAAGTGTGGTACCCACTGAAACACGCCAAAGCCAGCTAGATCCCAAGCTCGTTGCACGTATTCAAAAGAGTGGGTCGCCAACAGGAGAGTATTCATGATGTAATATGTGCATGCGTTGGTGCAGCCCTACCTTGAGCTGTCTATTGAGTGGTGCGCCTTTTCCTATATGGCCACGAGCTTACGATGTGTTCTTCGACATGGTATTCCACTTCTTGGCCGATGCGTGTAGAGCTCTTAGCAGCTTGAGTTTGGGTTACAACTACGAGGTGAACGAAGTCAATGCCGGTCACTTCCAGGGTTTTAACCTGTGGCGTTCACAGCCTCAACTGTCTTATTCCTTTCAGGAGCGGAGAGGTTTGCATCTGGGTCCTTACTAGGAAATAACAGCGGATACGGGCTTGGTAAGGCAACGCGAAACTACAGGTGTGGGGGGCTGAGGCCCGATGATGATGTTCGAATTCGATGTGATCGGAGATGGGGTGATGACAGGCAGTTCTTGTATTTCAAGGCAGAGTGAAGAGGGCGGAAGAACGGGAAGTGCCCCGAAGACTACGTCCTTGTAGCCATCCGACCTCACGTGGGACGTTTCAGGTCCTCCGACTCCTTAGCTGCAGTTCATCGCGCCAATGCGAGATTCCAAACGCAGATCGGCTTAATCGAGCTTTGTGGCAGGGATGAAGGCTATGGATTCGCACTTCACGTCATTCTCTCATTGTGTATAGGACTCTTCACTCGAATTGAATCACAGCCGCCGTGTTCGCCTTGCAGCCACTTTGGTGACCCCCACAACAGACAGATCAAGCCCCAAAAGTCCCAGACGTGAAGGCTTCAAGAATGCCCGCCGATCTAATGTCTCCGGTCAAGCAAGCAAGCACTGCGCAACCCTTAAAATCGGACCAGACTAACCGTATTAGTATCGGAGGTTCGGACCTCAAGGTTAAGCCTGAAATCCTTGCAACGTAAGTCGCCCACCAGCACCGAGATTATTAGACAAGGCGGGCTTACTTAATAAAGTTTAGCCTGCCGGTACTCGACCCAGCCTTTCAGCTTGCTGCCGAGTCTAGCGCACCAAGTGACTTTCCTCGACGCGACGTACACGACCTTTTCTGCTCACATGATGTCTGCGCTGCCCAATCTCAGATACGAGCGGCTCGCCCACCACTACAATATATGAGCTCTTATTCTACAGTCCGCTTCCCGACTCTAAACCAATACGTGCGAGCAACGTATACTGTGCGCATGAAGTAGGCGTCTAGAAGGCGATGGTATAGGCGATAGGAGCATGCAATGAGCGCGGCTCTGATCGTCTGCCGCTGCCGGTAACCGGGAACAGGTAAGGTGCCAAGACAAAGTCGGAAGCTCGAATTTCCTAATTCATATATGTATAGATTATTAAGTCTCTGCATCCTCATCCCACCATATGCCCAATCTGACGAGATACGTGCATGTACTGTACGATGAGATCATGCCTAAAAAGGACGAAATACAAGATGACAGCGCAGTAATAAGGGCTGATAATGGAGATTTCCATTCAAGCTCCCTTTATCCAGATTAACCCCGGATTCTGGCTGCTGCATCTTGACGCAATTACACGTGGGGAACTGAACAATCAACGTCGGACGTCGGACCGGGGGATACAGAGCCCCAATCTCCCCGAATGAATCTCTGAGCGCCTGTCGCACATCCCAATGACCGGGCTATGGGACGTGTCTCGACGAGTCTGAGAAGAGATGAGGTCTGGTTTGCACTGTACTGTTTTCCTCCGCTCATAGCCGAGTTTTGCGATTTCGGTAGTTGATCTCTGCATTGCTCATTCTTGATTTTCATTGGTGACGTTCCGTCGGGAGTTGGGCTGCATTCTGGAAAGCATATCGAAGCATCTACGCCACAAAATGACCTGTTCGAGCGATACCCAGTGCTGTGGGTGTACGCCGAGTGGGGCCTTTTCCAACACCTATGATAGGAGCACAGGCTGCGAACAAACGGTACGCACAATGACAATATCACTTCATATATTGGTCTGACGGACCAAATGATATTGCTCCCCGGATAAGGGCCAGCACGGACGGCAAATCAACCGCGTGCCACTTCAGCTCCCACGGCAGCCTTGATGGTGAGTACACCCACTTCCGGCATATGTGGCTAGCCCGTTCTGCAGAGTCTATCTAGCGATGAAACTTCATACACATTTCTCGGGTTGCTGGAAAACCTCAGTGGTGGGGCTTGGCCGCCCGACACTGATTAAAACTCACGCTCTGGAACCTGCGAGTGACTGTACCTTCCCAAGTCACTCCGCAGCATTATTTCTCAGCAGCTTTTTCTAGAAGCCTTAAGGGGCACATAAAAACATGGTCGTCCCACCGCAAATTCATACCCCTGATGGCCGCAGCCATGACTCCTTGGACGATGCAGAGAAGGGCATGTACGAAAGCACACTGGAGCTGACGGCGCCTCCACCTTTTGTATTCCTCGGTTCAGAGAAAGTAACACGTCTGAATACTCAGCTATCTCCGGTTTCACCTGTCCATGAAGGAATCACGCCCTTTTCGAGTGTGCCGGAACTATCGTTATCATGGCCTCGGGAACCACGAGCCACTGATGCCAATGAACTCAAGGCAACTGTCAAGAAACCAGCACCGGCAAAACAAAAAGTCAGTCGGTGGATCCTGTTTGTGCTTTGGTTCAACGTATACCGGAGATTCTTCACCTTCATAACATTGCTGAATCTGGCTGGTATCATCATGGCTGCACTTGGTCGGTTCCCGTACGCCGAGAATCATCTGGGCGCCCTGGTACTTGGTAACCTCCTCTGCGCAGTTATGATGCGAAACGAGCTTTGGATGCGTTTTCTGTATATGGTTGCCATCTATAGCCTGCGAGGCGTACGTACTTCTCCTCACAAGCCAAGCAACGGTTGCTGACAAAGATTGCTTAGTGGGCCCCCTTGTGCGTCAAGCTCGCGGCAACTTCTGCTTTGCAGCATGCCGGAGGCATTCACTCAGGATGCGCTCTATCTGGTGCTGGGTAAGACAGTTTTGAAACCTGATGCTGAGCAGTGCTGACATAGCTCCAGGTGGCTAGTTTTCAAGATCGTAGATATCATACGCTATCGCGCCCTTCAGCACAAAGCTGTGATTATCAGCGGTATAATCACAAATGTTTTCATCATCATCTCTGTCTTGAGTGCTTTCCCTTGGGTTCGCAAGTAAGTAGCTCCGATAGCTGCCTCGAGCTTTGATAACTAATTCCCCTGTCAGCACCTATCATAACGTCTTCGAAAAGCATCATCGATTCATTGGATGGCTGGGCCTTGCAGTGTGTACCATGTCTCAAAATGTCTTCAATTCTGCCACTAATTCATACTAGACGACTTGGATGTTCGTTGTCATGGGAAATGCTTACGATATCAAGCGTGGGGAATGGCATGCCGACACCAACGCGCTGCTCAGTGCTCAAGAGTTATGGTTTGCCATATTCATGACAATTTTGTAAGTTATTCATCACTTTCTTGATCACTGTTGCTGACTTCTTTCAGCGTCCTCATCCCTTGGGTAACCCTTCGAGAGGTTCCTGTTGAAGTCGAAATTCCGTCACCCAAGGTCGCTGTCCTCCGGTTCGATCGTGGTATGCAGCAAGGTCTCTTGGGAAGAATCAGTCGCACCTCAATTATGGAGTATCACGCTTTCGGCATCATCAGTCAAGGTCGAAAGTCTCCGTATCACTATATGATCTGCGGCGTTCAAGGAGACTTCACAAAAGAACTTGTTGCAAACCCACCCAAGACAGTTTGGACTAGACAGCTGAAGTTTGGTACGTTTGTTTATTGTCCTTTTTTTATCATCAGCTAATGTAACGTAGCTGGTGTCGGTCATGCTTCTGCAATGTTCAAGAGAGGAATTCGTATTTGTACCGGAACTGGTATCGGCGCAGCGCTTTCCACCTGCATCCAAAGTCCAGACTGGTTCCTTATTTGGATAGGCTCTGATCAAGAGCGAACGTTCGGGCCAACTATTACAGGTCTGATCAGAAAGCATATCGAACCTGAGAGAATGATTCTATGGGACTCTAAAAAGCGAGGGGGGCGTCCAGATACCATGGAACTGCTCAAAGACACATGGACTAGATTTGGAGCCGAGGTCATCTTCATTACGTCAAACATGCAAGGAAACGATGAGATGATGAGGGGTTGTCGCGCGGCTGGACTGCATGCATTCGGCACTCTGTGGGACTTTTAATAGCATAGCGTTGGTGTTGAGATACTTTCAAGCATATTCACGGTGGGTATTAGATTCTAGATAGCATTGTCGTGATACTAGACAGGAGAAGAAGCACGTTTTGGCTGGATCCAATATTGAAAATCCGTTGTAAATACATCGCAATTAGAACTTAAATTTTCCCAACTTCTGTAAGAGTCGCCGGTGTGTGCTGTTCCAAACCTCAACCTCCATAACCCCGATGACAATGCCATCACCTATAGGTTATATTGCCTAGCTTCTGCTTGGCGAAGGATCTGCCTAGGCGCTGCATCCAGGGGAAAAGATCGTGCAGCATTTGAACACCTTCCACCAAATTCATCCCTGGAATATTTTTATGGCTTCCTCGGGATGATCTTCTGCGCGTTTGTGGAGGAAGGCGCACACCAAGCAGTATACTTGATAGGTCCTAATGTACCATTCCAGTCTGTGTCGTGGCCCCACAATACGATGAGGCGATGTGACGTTGTTATTTCGATACATTTCGGCCATATTAAATCCCAGATCCTCCCTCCAATTCTCAGATCTTTGCCTCCCTTTGTCTGGTCTTTCTTATAGCTCATAAATCGCCTGTTTGGGCACGATCAAACGCAGCCCATAGGTATGCTACGAAAAGCTGTACAATCAGGTCAATATAGTGAATTCGAAAACACAAACTTTGAGATGATGCCATTTCCCCCTTTTCATTGTTTTCTTTTCCAATGGATCAATTATATCGACGTATTAGCAGTGCGGTGCTGGGCCCGATGTGCGACCTTCAGCTCCCGAAGAGCATTTGGAAGCCAAATTTCGTTTGGCTTTCAGTCTCTATGTTAAACTCAGCCTAACCATTGCGGACTATCTTCCTGAGAAATGATCGTCTCTTCTTCGGTTTTCCTTACATTCTGTCCGTGAAAATCCGGCATAAAGCGGTAGTTTGAAGTACGGTAAACTAAAGCTTCAGGGTGCGACGAAAGATCGCACTATATCCAAGTGTCAACATTATGACAGAATACACTTAATTGTCATTTAATATGGTCACGTCGATACTTGGGGCTCAGTAGCAAGAGGCATATTCCAAATGACCACCAAAGCAACACCACGCGCGGGATGCACTTATACATGAAGGGGCAGACTGATTTAAGACGACTTATACATCCGAAACTCATCCCCTATGGTGTAACCAAGTCCTGGACCATTTTTCCAAAGACGTAATTTCAATACTGACAAGGCATTCAGAGTATACGAGGATGTTTATCCGCATGAACGATCCGTAACCTCATCGGGTCGCAGTCTTATTTTCTGTTTCTGCTTCACTGCTTTGACCGCCAATATTAATCACAGACATGTATTTTGCTCATCTTTTTTCACTTGTAGTATTGTACGATTCACTGAAGGAGCTAGAAAGGCTCCATTGAGAAGTTAGACATGCGCTCCAACTCCTACGATTAGTCCACGAGATATCGGCCAAAATAACCAACTCGAACGTTTTCACCAGGTTCTTAAAACAAGGGGAGCCGTTATAACACTATCAAGAGGATTTTGAAATACTACGATTCATAGAACAGATTATTCTTCCCTTGAACGGTTTGAAGTAGGTGGAACGAGGGAGTCGCTGTTGAATCCCAAATTGACCAGTATTCCCACCGATGGCCAACTGCTGGGAAGTGCGTCCACATGAACAACCTCCACCATCGACTGGTTACCTAGCGTTTCCCGGATTATTTTTCAGCCTCGGGGAATCTTTCAACGTAGCTCCACATTTTCAAGCCCCATACTCATTTTTGTCCAAACTTTGGTACCGGCCGTATAACCGGCGGGCGGGGAAATGTGACCAACGTTTTTCACAAACTGGATCGCTATATGAATCAATAATGGGTATACAAGCAAGGCAAAGTGTGGGACTGGTCAATCTTACACCGTTCGTCGGGGTTGAGAAATTGTCCCGGCACTTCTGTATTGCGCACAAGGGCAGTCAGGCACAAAACTCACTGCCTGAAGGGAGTGTTTATCATCGTAGGTTTGTGCTTGCGGTGCATTCGAAACGATGCACTATCCATCGCAACCGACTATTCTGTTCCACAAAGCTCTACCTGTGTCAACTGGCACAGGCTCGAGTTTCGAAGGCAAGAGACTATTAACGGTAATGAAAACATCTGATATCGCTGACAAGGTCTTCCTATGGATCAGCGGTATGAAGGCCACCTCTTACTCATCCTTGAGTGCATTTTCGCTCCGAATTTGTCTGTAGGGCGCAAAATCGGTGGTGCGGTCATGATATGTAAATTTACAGGCCCATTAGTATGCTGAGTGTAATTCGAAAGATGGTTACACTGTGGCAAGAGTTATGTTTCACTAGGCTAATTGGCGGTCACAATTGTATGAGCGCAAGCAAGTATGACAGTGACTGTATCCGCACTTGCCGCCAATGAATAGAGTCGTGATCATGACACTGCAAGTTTAAAATTGTAGCGGAGCTTGAAGACCGGTAGGAGGTTCAAGGTACGATACAACAAGTATGGAAATGAGAAAATTCTCCGTCCAGGCAGAACTTGGAGTGAACTCTCCAGGCCGGGAGATCGGACCGGGGCGGAATCCCCCGACATCTGATCTCGTATGATTCTTCATTCCTCTATCTTCTGATCCGCAACTTCAATAATCGTCACGCGACAGTCAGCACACCCATATCACTCGCATCACATGTTTATTCGTATTTAAGAGGAAGAAGAATGGATGCAGGAATATGCGCGCCTGGGCCTTGTATGCTTCTTGTAGCACATGATTCGCCTTCATGTGACAGTAGGCACTTTTCAAAGGCCTCGTCATATCATAACGGGAACCACGTGGCTTTCAGAAGATGTTACAGTGCCCTTCCAAAAGTTCTCGCCGCGCACGCACGAGCCACCCTCACCAGCACATGGGCACAAAACTTCAACACCATGAATCTCAGCCAATATATAATATAATTTAATTTTTTTTAAAGCAGTAGTTGCGCACAGGTTCAGTATTTCGTTTGCCACCCTCGCGCTTTCTTGCATGCATTAATTTGTTGTGGCATGCTCATGATAAGGCGCCGAATCAGGCTAGCTGGTATGCGACGCCAGCAACTTTTCAATGCAGCGCAAAAGCTATCCTACTCCTCTATAGCTTAACTATAATTATTATACTAAGGATAGAATCTATATATAAGCTTTTTAAGATACTACTAGAGGTGCTTAATTAGGTTAAGATTAGGTAAGTAGGGTAGCTAGTTAACTGTACTAATGTGGTGCTCAGCCAGAAATCTCCTTGTGGCTGCAGGCCTGCAGCTGTATGTACGCGCGCGTTATCCTGCATAAAAAGCTGTAAACGACGCTATAATCGTAAGAGGCCTTTCTTTAAAGCCTTAATATAACTTTTAGTAGAGTATCTATAGTTTAGAGTATTAGGATCGCGCTCTATTATAACTAGAGGGCTCCTCTGTATACGCCTACGTTTATCTAGCTATATTAAACCCTACACTATCTATACTACCTTCTTACTATAGCTATAAGTTTAAAGTATTATTATCTTCTATTTCTCTTATAAATTGCGAAATACCTACTCTTATATTTACCCTAAGCCTTTCTAAAAGGAGCACTTATCTAAGAAGCGTATAGTGCGTTAATGCTACAGGAAATAAGAGTACTCTCTATAGAACTTAAGCTACTGTAACGCACGCGATTTATTAAGCTTTAGACGCTTTTTATAAGGAGATTTAGTAAGGCCTTATCCTTTAAGATACCGCTGTAATATAGAATAGCTAGGTAGCTTTAAAGTAGTGCTATCTGGATTTATGACTACTGCCTCTTTAGCTAGCTCTTTATACGTAATTTTTAGCTGTGCGCGTGCTTTACGATAGATGATCTTCTTCTAATAAAGCGATAGTATAGGTAGTCTACTGCTGTAAGGTTTATCTGTTATTTTGCTAGTTTGTTAATATCTTTTCCTAATGTTGCGTATACTGCGTTCACTACGGCTAAACGCGTTAGCAACTTTAGTAACTGTAGCACTACTATGTAGCACGCTAATAATTTAATTCTACTACTAGACTGTTAAATTAGGACGTCTGCGCGTATTTTAGTCTATTTCTTAAAGAATTTAGCGTTGTAGTGGCATAATTATAATACTGCAAAGTTGAGGTGGTGTTGTTGTGATGGTGCGCGTCGCACTAGCGCGGCGAGAACTTTTGGAAGGGCACTGTACCGAGGCTCACCTCGTAACGCCCGGCCCCTCGTAACGCCCGCTCCGAACATCAAACCCATCAACAAACTTGAGGCTATTGAGCCTCATACTATAGCTATTATCGCGATTTTTTCTGGTGGATCGATTCATAAGGCTAATAGCTATCTAGAGCTACTGGTACTTGATAGGAGCTTTGATTTCGCGGCCGCCACGTGACAAAACAGGCGGTAGGCCTGATTCTGCACCTGCGGCCTTCTCAACACTGCGAGGCCTCACAACCTGCCTTTTTCTAGTAACAGCCTTTGCAGCAGTTTTAAGGCTGCTCTTTTTTCCTTTTTAGGACAATTTAAGAGCTTGTTTGAGTCGTTTTACAGCCTTACGAGCAGCCCGCCTGGCGGCCTGATCAGCAGCTCGATCTGCCTTTTCCCTCTGCCTCAGTAACCTAGCCTCAGCCCTAGCTACTCGCCTTGCTTGAACCATCTCAGCCTTAGCCTGCTTTTGCTCCTTACGATGCTTAGCTGCTTTAAGCTTTTGACGTTGCTGCTCCTCCTCCTTGCGAGCTCTAGCCTCCTGTCGGTCACGTGCCTCCTTCACTTTCTTGGGTGACCAGAATACAGCACCACCATGATAGTCCTCATCTGGCTGCAATGGGAGGACCTTGCTCTGCTTCCTGCGCTTCCTCTCATGGATAAGAGCGCCTCTTATAGCTGTTACTTCATGCTCAAGGATAGCCTTTTTAGTGCAGATGTGGTGAAAGATCCTGCTGAGCTTTCTAGCCCCTTTATCCTCGCGATGCGTGATAACGTGGCGTACTAGCGCCTCTAGCTCCCTCCAATTCTCAGCACTCAGCTCTGAGGACTCACTATCGCTTATATTCCCCTGCATAGCTAGCCTAGTGTTGAACTTTTTAAGGATAACCTCAGGATTAAAGGGCGATAGGCTAGTTGCCTCAAAGGCCTTAAGGATGGTCTCCTTTTTAAATGAAGCTGCCCAGGCTGCTTTGAAGAAAGGATAGAAGTCTCTTTTGCTGATAGAGACTAGCCCCTGGCTTCTCTCTATGAACTGTGAGATCTCCTCTAAGTACGCGAGTGAGAGAGGCTTGAACATGCTTACGTTAAGTGGCTGTAAGCTATGGGTTGAGTGAGGAGGATAGATAGCTAGGAGGATCTTGTTTTGGTCGCAATAGTCAATAAAATCTATAGAAACATGAGATCCATAGCCATCAAGGATAAGTAATCGATAGGAGGATCGAGCTTTTGCCTTGGTGTTGCGATCAAACACCTGTTTCAGCCATGCTAGGCCTAAATCGTTGTTTGTCCATCCTGAGGGAGATGAGGTAAAGCGAGCTTAATTATCCTCAGGATCAAACTCTTGCAGCCAGCTGTCCTGGATTGAGCATGAGGCTGACTGAAATATCAGGGCAGGCTCTAGAGATGATCCATCCGCGCAGATGCAGGCTATTAAGGTAATCTACTCTCTGTTACTACCCTAGATGAAGGATCTATAGTTCCCCCGCTTATATAAGGTCCTGCTGAATATCCTCTTTAACCTGCCTATTACTCCTAATAGGAACCCCTTTTCATCCATATTATATATATGCTGAGCTTCTATCTTATATTACTTAATCTTATTATCTAAAAGCTTAAAATAGAGGCTATACTTATTAAAGGAATCAGCCTTGTGGCGGCTGTTATCTATACTAACTGCATATTGAGAGATAAGATGGATACTGTGCCGCTTGACAAAGCGATTAACCTAGTTCTTTCTAATCTCTTTTTTAGCTATTTAAGACGTAAAGTTTCGAATTATAGCCCTGCTAGGTGGCAGGCCTCGCTTAGTGAGCTGGATGATGTACTGGATGAGCTCCTTTTCTTGGTGTGGATGGAGATTTTGTTGACTTTGAGCTTTGACTTCTCGCGAGGTTGAAATGAGCTGGTGCCGCCTTGCGATCGTTCTACGGTCAACGCTATAGGTATTCGCCAATTTTGTGTAATTAATATCTTCTCCAGACTCCAAGGAGTTGATAGCTGTAAGCGCATCTATAACTGGGTCCATATTGGTTGAGATACGTGGTGTTGAAAAAACCGTGCAATTGTTGAGGAGCGGGCGTTACGAGGGGCCGGGCGTTACGAGGTGAGCCTCGGTATGTGTTGAGCACCCGTTGATAGAAGATCGTCGCCGCCTTATCAGGCATCCATGCAGCAACATACGCGGCACGCACATTATGCCACATGTAATACAGCATCAGAATCAAAGAAATCCTTCCACAATATGAGTCGGTGCCCGACTTGAGCCTTCCGTTGACATATGCTGACGTCGGGGGCTTGTGCCACTATTGTTGGGATCCAACAGAAAGTCTAAAATATCTTGATCCAGGCTTTTACACATTTTGTCATACATTTCTTCTAGGAAGCTTACTCCAGCCACATTGATACCACTGTCTGGTCCTCGACACCCAAAAATAATCTTGTGGTGTGTGGCCGGTAGAACATAGACGTGGCGATGATTGCTGAGCCAATTGTAGCAAAAGTAACATGCAGGTTTGCTGCATCCGATATACTTGTCGTTGTCGACGAAATCAATGTTTTTGTTGCGGCTGAACCGATCTGCGATTTGCAGCTCAGCGTGTACTCTAGTCAGAATAGTTACGTTTGAGGCCAGCTTATCTCGAACGCGTCCATCTACTGGAGTGTCGTATTCAACGATAGCATGAAGCGCATCCTGGACATCGTTTGGATTCTGGGATGTGGAATCCTGGCAGACCGCCCTTACAATCTCATAAGGGCTATGTTCGTGGATTGTTACGCGTCGAAGCTCAGGTGCATCGATTGTGCGGACTCCTGAGATCCGACGAAGTGCAGGGACTTGCAACATTCCATGAACGAGGTGAATTGCTGATGAACGTGTGGATCCTAGCCGACCAATGTAATGTGCAAGTTCGCTGAAGGCATCTTTGGCCGCTATCGATCTTGCCCGTATCTGTTCGATAAAGGGGCCTCGTAAAGTGTAACAATAATCAACAAATCCTGCAAGATTCATATCTGGATGTAATTCAGAAAGCTCTTCGAGCTTTGATCGAAGAAACCTCGCTATTCATATTAGTCCGGGTCAACGTTTAGCTGTCAACGAAGCGCACCATCTTCATTCATATCATGCCTCAACTGAATCCTGCATTGTGTAGCATGTTTCTGCGATTCCCGTTTGTAGCCTTCTATTCGCGGTCTGCATTTTTCCACTGCGAGATCAAAGATTACCTTTTGGACAAACTGCTGATTCTGCGCATCTACCTCTTTCAGTCTTTGCAGCAGTTTCTCCGCATAGGTCTTGATGTCTCTCCGTATTCCCTCGTTCGCAGCTAACCATAGAATGTTACCTTGTAAGAGTTGCTGCAGGCCTGCTGCAGTCACCATCGCACCTCCTCTCTCCACGTCGCAGACGGCGGCAAAAGCATCTAGAAAGTCCCTTCGCGCTTCGCATACTGTGTCACCCGACTGTGGCCGTCGCTTTGCCTCATTTTTGAAGCCTGCTAGCGCATTATACAAGAGCAATTTTGGATACAGTTTTCCTGCAGCGTTGGACAGGATTTTTTCCAAGGCTAACTCTACAGGACCGCCGCGAAGCCGCGCTTCACCTCGAGGTCCTTGAGGGATGACACTGACCGACATAGAGGCCCAATTTGGCTGGGTGGATCAATATCAAAACGTAATTAGTAAAAGTCCTAGAGTCAAAGAATAAAGAAATGTGGCATGTGGCAAGATGTATTCGTGAGAAACATGACTGCATCAGTTCTGATAGTTTCTACGAGTCCATCGTACCTCCTACCATCCAATCGCTCACCAGCAAATGTTGCACAAGCGGGTAAATTCGATCATCTTGGACATCTAGACTCACCACGAAGCATCATTACACATATATGAATGATGTTCGTGGAGCAGCATGAGCGGTGCACACAACAACGCCAAGCCCAACGGCTAGCGACTTAGCGCAATTTGCCACCACATCACTGCACCGCCACAATCCAATCCAACAAGGACCATCTCGCTTCTACTGTATTGTCCCACCCACCTCACCACCGTCTCTTCGCAAGAAACACCTCCTTTCTCACGGCTAACCACGGCGCGGCAAACAGTTCGCAGGCAACCAAGAACACGTAACACGTCCCGCCTTGAACACGCTAACACGCAATCACATGCCCATCTCCACCCAATCACCCTCTTCCCCGCCCATTCAACGGCAAATGTTGAGCGATGATTGTATGACTCCCACCCGTCTTTCCATCGATGGCAAAAATCCCTCAGCAACGCTCTGCTGTCAACAAATCTTGTTTCTGTAACGAGCCTCGCTGTGACTCAGTTGGCGAGAAGGAGTGTGCTTACGGAAGCTCTTCGGAGACTGCGGCATTAGGCGGAAAGGCGCAGACCTTCGTGATGATGAATGAGAGGATGTGGAAGCGTAAGCCGGAGTCTACGGACCAGAGTCCGCACTGCACTGAGCCGTCATGTTTGAAAAGCATGTTTCGTGTAGGAAGGCATTCGCAGTTGCGGGGACGAAAAGCCTCGTGTTGCACTCGGCTCCGATGCGAAGTTGGAGGTTTTGGTAACGCTAATCTCAGCTGCAAACGGAAGAAGTGACCGGCGACTGACGATGGTACATCTTGTGACTATGGATGCGCCACAATGTGTCGTTATTTCGCTTTTATCTGCTACATGCGGTACGTAGTCGTTCAGCTCCGTTAGGCAGCTAGGCCGCCCTTCGTGCGCTCAGGCATCAATGCGGGTAAGGCCATCCTCTTAGGCACCAAGAGGGCGTGAGGCACAAGGCAGATATGGGGGCTGAAAGTTAAAGCCAACCTCATGCGAAGTACGGTCAACGCCGAGAATGGGAACTCTACGCCCAAAATAAGTATAGCAAGCAGTTTTCTGTAGACGTGCAATTTTTGTATGTACGAAGTGATTCCATTTGAGTAGTGACGAGCGAGTACATATTAGGATGTAAAAAGTACAGTAAGTGAGGTAGTAATCTAAGCAATCGCAGCTCGAACAATCTGAGTGAGCGTGGTATATCCATCCTTTCCAATCTGTGCAACCTTGGTATCATCCCTCATGAGTTGACATGTTCCAGACATGCTGACAAGAAGTTAAGTACAAAGAATTATGATGTAAAGGAGCAGATGAAGCGCTCAGTAATATATACAATGAGCGTTTGTCTGCTGAGGAAAATAATAGTATCGTAAGTAAGGAAAAGGAAAATGTCCAACATCGTAGTATGCATACCCAGCCGGCCAATCCAAACCTGTGTCGAAGCAATATTACTCGACCAGCAAACTCCTGACTCCTCATAATGCATGGACAATGACGTGTACAACCGTTCTTGCTTGATGATGTGGGTCATACCGTTCTGAGGCAGACTCGAATATGATGCGAAAAGAGACCTGACTCATGTTTACCTGCGGCTTCGCTGTAGATCCATGACTGCTTGCTCAAGCTGCCGTAATCGTGAGTCCTTCTCTTCGTTCTCTTGCCTGAGCCTCTTGATCTCACTGCGCATCTCATCATTTCCACGGTCGCTCAAGCCAGAGTCAGACCCCCGCTTGCGCTTCAGATGCATCTCATCCTCCTCGCGGAATTCCATGGCGCGGTTGTATGGAGACTCAGAAGTAAGACGGGACTCTGCGGCCGGGCTGCCTTCCAACGTCTCTCGTCGTATAATCAAGCCGTGCATATCCGCGGACATGCTCGTCCGACGATGCACGCGGCGAATATGTTCAGCAAGATTCTCCTTCCGCGTGAAGCCGGCACCGGAACTCCGCTTGCAGTCATGGAAGGGGCAGAAAAGCGATTTCTTGGTGCCGCCATGCATTTTGTGCACTTCGCGTTCATGTCGTAGCAGACCACCGCTGTACGTGAAGCCTTGCAACTTCTCGCAACCCTTCACGAGACACTTATAAGGCCTGTCGTGCTTATCCATGTGTTTGCTGTCGTCAAGTCAGTAAAAGTCTGCTCTCAAGTGTTAAGGGTACTCACCTCCATTCGCATTTGCGATCAAAGATCTGACCAGTGCACTCGTGGTGACTGCATGTGAACTTGCCATCATCGTTGCGTGGGGGTTCTTCAGCGCGCTTGTAGCTCTTCCGGAGTGATCCGTCATCGTCAACGTCTGGCTCAGAAGAGCTCACAGAATGATTTCGGCTGTGGGTGTGAGTATGGCTCTGCGGGCTGGAGATCAAATGTGTTCGCTCGCCAGACGTTGGAGAGAGAAGCGGGGATCGAGGGCCGGACATGCTGACTGGAGTGGGCATGTTTGTAGTTGAATTGATAGAAGACGCCCGCTCATGCTTGATAGGATTCTGTGGTACTTGGATAGTCGTGCTATCGGGCGATAAATTGGAGCCCATCATGTATTGTGGTTGAGGGAAGTTGTAGGAAGTGTTCAGGTTGTGTGGCAAGGCCTGAGGCTGGCGATAGGACGGATATATACTCCCAGGGGACACGAAGTCACTGTGTGGCTGAGCAAATTGCTGGCTTCCTGGCGTCCCGGTGATTCTAATGGACGGATTATGGGGAGAGTTGATCTGATGACGCGGCGGACTTTGCTGTGGCGAAGGGACGAGATGCCAAGGAAGGCCTTCGGAGCTATACTGCGAGAAGACGGCAAGGGGCTGAATGCCTTGTATCTGAGGCGAATATTGACTATTGGACGGAACTATGGGGAAATGCTGATGGGCACGGGGATCATAAGTACTGTGGCCTGGCCCAGATGTTAGCCATGACCTCCAACAGGCTGAAACTGATTTGTAGAAGGAGGAAGCGTGACTCTTCACGACACTAACCCAGAAATGGTTGGGGCGCAGCAGGTTCCGCCCTCTTGGATGGCCCATCTACACCTGCCTGACAACCCTGGTGGCTCGGCAGCCTAAAATGTGTAGGGCTGGGATCGGACTGCCACTTTTCCGTGTTTCGCGCCTGGAACAGATCGTGGACAAGGCCCACAGTTTGCTGCTGCATAGCGTGTTGCGGCTCATTACCAATCAGCGCACGGCCGAGGTCGAGGTCTGCCCGATTTAGCAACTGAAACTCCGTCGAGGAACGGAGAGCAGCAAGAATGCGAAACTTACAGGCGGACGATGCTGGAGTGTGCCATGGAAAGTCGAGCTGCTGGAGCACTTTGGCCTGCCGAACGCGATCATTTCCACCTTTGGCTGCTTGTTCGCCAGGAGGGCTGTTGTAAAACATCCAGCAGACACCCCAGAGCACTGCCAGCGACGGCTTGATGGTCCATGGGAAGGACGTGCTAAGTGGCTGCGGCTTCTCGGCAAATTCAGTAAACCAGCTCAGCATCTTGCGCTGCTTCTTGTCGTGGCCGCCGTGGAGCAGCTCTTCAAGGGCTTTGCGTGCCAAGGCCTCGATCAACTCAGCCCGAAGCCGCAACAGCATGTGCTCATAGTTGGCGATGAAGCTCTCATCCATCTCAAGCCCGACTTCGCGGCCTTGGCCTAGTAGCCAGTCGTCACCATACTGCGCACGGCACTGGGCGAGAACGCCGACGGCGTCCTGCACCGTTACCAAGAGCCGAACGGTCTGGTCCAAGGAGCAGCCCTCAAAAATAGGTGCAGTTTGGTGTTTGAGAAAGAGCTTATCATTAGCTGCAATAGAGGACAAGGTGCCTCCAGCAGTGCTGAGCTTGCCGTCGACAGAACTTAGCATACTACGCCAAAAGCTTAGTAGACGAAACCAAACGGGTTTTCCACAACATACTGTTGCACCTCGTCACCAGATGCGTTTGGGGCTGCGGAAACACATGATTCCGGGGCATGCACCTTCAGCGGCGCTCTGAACGACTTCTGGTTTGCTTTTCGGCTCTTGCACACGCGATTGGCGACGCATCGGCGCTGTTTCCCATCGTGACTGCTGATCCGCGACAACTCATTGGAGATGATCCCCAGGCCCTTGTGGCTAAGAGGAGTCTCGGTGCCAAGGTGGACTGGAGCGACTGAGCCTTCGGGGACTCGTGGCTTGACACGTCGCCGAAGCTGGTTGACAAACTGAAGAACCTTGAAAGTAAGGAAGATGCTTGAGTGCTTGCGCTGCTGAATCGCCATCGCGACGCGAGGCTGGAGGGTCTGAGGACGTAAGGGAAAACGTATACCACGCTGTCCGCCTCCACGAGTGAATAATCATCCTGTATATACCTGACCCCCTACGGGCGGAGTAAGGCTGGGAGCGCCTGGCGGTGAGCGTACCCATGATGAGATGGAAGGTGTCAAGCCACGTTCACAGGCCACACCGCATGTGATTGGCCGACGCCGGGGCACATCTCAGAGCACAGCCACGCGCTGATCGCCCTTCGCTGCCTGGCGTGGAGCCTCGCGACTCAACACCTGCTTTCCCCTCCTATCGATATCGCAGCCTGGTGCAGGAACCGGTCACACTCCATTTGGTGATGTGGCGCAGCCCTAACTTCCCTTTGCACGAGGTCCTCATAGGCTGATAGCGCAGCATTTGCCGTGTTTCCGTTGCCGGCCACCATGGTTTTGTCGCTGCCTTGGGCTGAACCCTTCCCTGTCCCGAATCTGGTCATCTTCTCATGCAGCGACTTTCAGAAACGATCATGGACATGTTCTGAGGCCCATGGATCTGCTCCAGGATGCGACATGGCGTCTCCACGATGTTGCTGCCTCAGCCCTCCCGAAACAACACATGGAACGCGAATCGTGCAATGACGTTTCCGCATCCGCCTAGTGCTTAGCCTAACCCGAATTGCCTTCTCGATCTCTCCATCTATCAAAAGGAGATTTGAGAAGGTGGCATTTGTAACGTTTGAGCATTGGTGTGGTTGTGGTGGAGCATCGTGAAGTGAGGCGGGGATTTTCCTCAAGCTCCAGGACGAGGAGCGCACTCCGGACAAAAAGATAATAACGCTTCCCACGCCCAACTCCACTTCTGAGAAATCCCACAGCGTTGACACACTCTATGCGGTCGTCTGTCCCGGTTTGGCTTAAACAAACATCGGCAGATGTTGCCATACGCAACTCAAGATAGACCATTCATGCACACTCCACCATCCTTGAACCGCTCCGAACAGCAACACCAAATTGTGGCGCGGATAGGCTTCCCCTCCGGTCTGTTGACAGATTGTTCCCGGACAAAAGACAAAAAAAGAACACTGACTAGGGTTTGACTGTCTTGACAATTGAGTTTCTTCTATACCAGATGCAAACAACATATGCGAACGCGGATATGCAAAACAAAACTCCCCGAAGGCTTGTTTCCTACCAAGCGATGCTGAAATGCATGACGCTTGGCAAGGTATCTGTTTCGAATCCGCATCGGCTGCTTTTGTCACCGAAACCTTATGGGCCTGAGGTGAGGGAGGTATCAAACATAATCTGAGGCACCGAGGTAGCTGAGGTTTCTAGAAAGGCTGGGTTGGGTCAATGAGGCATTTGTCAGAATGGCGTGTTGTGTAGAGGTCGGCAATGGGCGAGCAGAGGTTAGATGTTTTCAATGTGCATTTTGCATGTCCACGAGATCTTCCATGATTCAAAAGTTCAATACTTCTCCACTTCTTCATCTCAGTCCGCGGAGCAAATATGTAAGCAGGTCGTCAAGTCGCTTTCAAGGCGGGTGATAGTCAGCCGGGCATTCCGGTATTTGAATATACCTACTTGTATGTCAGAAACTTGTCAGGTACTATAGAGTTCATTGTCTTCCGTAGGTACTTACGCCACGTGCTATTAACTCTGACCCTGCATATCCTGCTCATGTAGATAGTTTATTTAGTGCGCTAGCCATTTTGGGTGTATCTGACATTCCTGCTTTTTAGTGTTATTTAGCACGGGACGAAGAATGTGCTCTAGATTAGCATGTGAAGTGAATTAAAGATTTCAATGTCATAGTTGAAGGAATCGCACCTTTTCAGGAAGCTACGGTATTCGAGAGTCGAAGCGATCTCCCTTCGACGACAACCCAAACCTTAAGTCGAGGGCAAAGGATCATTTCGTGGGACTTGGTGTTTTTGAATTCCAATTGTCTCCCTTGGTTATACTCCATAGTTCTGAACTCGCTGAAAGAGGATTGTGTTGAGGGATCGCCGCCAAGGGAAGCCTACAATGTAGGAAACGAAGCTGAAGGGGAAATAGGAAATGACAGACATGAATGAAAGGTGTAGGATACGATACCTGTAACCATTTTACATCCGTACATATCAATTTCGTAACCGCTGCCAAATTCGCATTAGGTGGAAAATCCGAATCCATGATCTCTTCGTAAGAACATGCACTCATTCACTCAACGGGCCATTCTCAACCCCAATTCCCACAAACTTCCTAATTCTGAACGCCTTTAACATCTACCCGTTCGTACCATAACCTATAGGTGTGATGGAAAAAAATTATTTACCACAATATCTCCTTTCTATTAGGAATACTTGGCCCAACAGATTAGTATTATTATTTAGCACAGTGAATGCTCCAGTATCGGGCTTCCTAGTATATACGACATGAAACGCTCATTTGATGAAAACTTTCTTCGGAATCCTCACTAGATATTCTCTATTACATTCTAACTATCGCTGCAACTTAAATTCCCAGAAACTGATCTCAGTGTACGCTTGACGTTTCTCGATTAATTTATTTCTTTTCTCAGAAAGGCATATATCATATCAGCTATATGTGCACTTCATTGGAATACCAAGCCAATAAACAGGCCCAAGAATAAGAACACATCGTTCGTAGATCACTCGCCGTATATCTTCTAGTCGACTGAAGATGCCTTTCCAGTCTGTCGATAAACTTTCTCGTTGCGCTACTACAACATAATATGCAATCTATCTGTTCTAGAAAATATCGCCATCACCGATCCCTCTGCAAAACCTCCATCAACGCAAACCAACCTCAACGAGGACACGCATAGCTGCAGATACCATCAATATTCACGTTATGCATACAAACAGAGTAGATAAAGAAAATTTCTAACCCATGCCTCACGCTCTCTTGATTTTTTTTTTTTTTTGCAATACAGACATATTCTACCTTATTCATTTGCAGAATCGATTTAACGACTGCGCCCCTACACAGCGTGATTAGAAACGAAAACAAATTGCTCTCTTGGAAGCGTTGATGGAAGCAATTAACCGTGTTAAAAAAGGGGAGCGGCGCAGAATATGTTCACCTGGTGTACGGTGATCTGCAGCTTGTCCAAAATTTGGAGGTGATTTCGGGGACTCAAGGTTTGCGTAAGATAGTTATGGCTTGATGCAGTTGCTTCACGATTGACCCAGAGTGGAGCAAATAGAATTCGAGGGAGATCAAGAGACAACAAAGGTAGACAATAAGAGGAGACTAGTTCCCTACGGATACAAGAAGCGTCAAGGAGCCTACAGTTAGTATATTACAGTATCCGCTGATGATGCGGTTTTTTCCAGTGTTCCATCACCATGTCTCCGTTGAACCTCATTCATCCTTCCTATCTTTGAGCCTTCCCAGAGCTTCCATTCTTCAACTCCTCAAGCCGAGCAAGAAGCTGCCTCCGCCCTTGCCACCTTCGCCGCCTGAGCCACCACCTGGCAGGTAGCTGATGTTTGGATTCCTTGATAGCATCTGCGCAATGTCCTTCTGTGTCTCAATCCGTCGGATCAACACAAGCCCGTCTCCACTCTTCGCAACTGCCTTGGAAATTGTGTCGGCAGCCTCGGCCTCGCCCTCGGCGCGAATGACGTTCGCCTGACGCTCCTGCTCCGCCTTCTCGACAATGAACCTTGCACGCTCAGCTTCCTGCTGCGCAATCTGCTTCTCCTCGACGGCCTTGGTGAACTCCTTGCCGAAGGTCATGTGTGTAATTGAGACGTCCTCGAGGGCGATGTTGAACTCATTAGCGCGCTTGAGTAGGTCGGTGCGGATGCGGTTGCTGACGGCTTCACGCTGGGTGATTAGTTCTGCGGCGTCGAATTGAGCCACGATGGCTTTGAGGACTTCATTGCCGATGGAGGGGAGGACACGCTCGTCGTAATCCAGGCCAAGGTTCTGGTCACATATTAGCCACCATCCGCGCCTTTATATTCGCACCAGTAGTCCTCGAAGCTCCAAGAAAATTGACACTCCCGCATAGTGATATCTATTGCGTGCAAACCCACCTGATAAATCTTGGGCAACTGCTGAACCTCCGGCCGGTGCAACACCCTCAGCGTGAGCGTCACCATCTGCAAATCCTTGCTGCCCGTAGTCGTGCTAATGTTCCTTGGCCGCGTGCGCACATCAAACACAATCGCCCGCTGCAGCCACGGCACCAAAAAGTGCGTGCCCTCGTTGACCACGGATTCCTTGACTCCGGAGAGCCTGTCGAAGATGACGGCGCGGGTTCCGCCCTTGACGTCGTAGATGGAGGATTGCACGACCGAGGCGCCGATGGCGGCGGGGACGACCCAGCGGAAGAGGGAGGTGGGTATGGCGGCCATGACTGCGAGTGGACTGTGTGTGGGGAGGAGATGGGGCGATGAGTTCGGCGTCGTGAGGTGAGGAAATGTGAGAAGCTGTCATGGATCGAGGGGTCTGTGCTTCTGCGGCGATTCTGGGGCGTGATTGGTGATTGTAGCACTCCACCACCTTGACCTCCAAATGATGCTGAATGAGCCGAAGGCATACAGGATGCACATCAGACAGTGATTTGTAGCCATTCTCAGCATCATTCAGCCAAAGTAGGCATTGGGAGCCTGACTCTTTGCCCGACCTAACCACATTGCAACGAGGATATATCCGATTTTGAAATGCATGTATTCATGAAATTGAATGCTAAAATGCAAGGATTCCGGCTCAAGGCCTGTACCATGTAATATTCCCCAGCAACCTACTATCTCAAATTACCATCCAGAACGACATCCATGCAGACCCCAGATCCCATCCCCAGCTATCGGCAGAAGGCTCACGACTCAATGAATCCCTTGTGCTCCTTGTGTGCCTTATACCAATAGCTGTCTTCCTTCTTCGGCTGCAGCTCTGGTGATAGCTTTTCGAGGATAATAGCCAGCAGCTTCTCGCGACCTGCCTCGTTCTCCGCATCGCGGTTCCACACGGCGATCTGGACGGCGTTCCAGCGAACACTGTATGAGATGCCGCAGATATCGTCGTTGAAGGCTACGGATCAATTAGTGCTGACTTAAGACAGCGATTGGCGAGGACGGGAGGACGTGTCAACTTACTATCACGCTTCGTCTCGATAGCAGATTGGAGAATGTCTCCAACTGCAAGCAAACACATCTCATGCCAAAATTGGCTCGCAATATCTTTGCTGATCTTGAAGTACCAGGCACCGCCGCGCGCATTCCTTGGATCCTCCCAGACTGGTTTTACCCCCAGATGGAACAGATGTATGCTGTCCCTCAACTTCAAATTCTCAACAGGAATGTTGTTGAAGTGCTGGTAAAACTCCTTGACACTGATGATCTGCTCGCCGAGTGGCTTTGGGCGAGAGGCGTATTCTTCTGAGTTGGCGGCTTTGTCTTTGGGCGTGGACTGCTGTCCTTTCTCGGCCCAGAACATCCATTTGAAGCGGAATTCAGGCACGCGGACAGATTTGAAGATGGAATTCAGCATGGCAGTGCCGCGAGCTGGTGATGCAGTGGCGGATTGCTCTTCGGGGGTTGCCCGGGGAAGGTTGGTGGTGCTGAGCACCGGGAAGCGACCGGCCATATTGGGAGAGATTAGAGAGACTCCGAGATTATTCGCAATGTTCTTGAGCTGGTTGGTGTCAGAGCGAAGAGCGAAGATTCGTTTGGAATTTTCGATGGCGAGGTCGTTTGTGAGGTCGTACGCCGTGCCCTTGAATTCAGGGTTTGGGACAATGACGGTGGCGTCTTGCGGGAAGATGGCGTTGAGAGAACTCAGAACTTGACTGACACCTACCTTGAACTCGACGCTCAGGGGCTCTTTGGGGCGAGGCACACCGTATTTGTTGGCGTAGATGAGGCCTTCGAGAAGAGATACTGGAATAGCCTTGGAGCTTGTGGGTTGAGCTTCACGCTCGGGCGCTTTGAAGGTAGCCGCGGAAGGCGAGTAACTGTATTTGATGGACTTGTCAGGGTTAGCATTGTTTGCGGCAGAAGCCCTGAGCATATCAACGAGGCGAGAGAGCTCATTCATATTGACAGATGTAGGTAGAAAGTGAGAACAACTGGGATTTGAAGTGATGAAAACAATAATCGAGACTTGTCGAAGGTGCCGAGAATGAGGTTGACGAGATGTTGGACAAAGTCGAGAAGCTTGTCATGTAAACAGCCGCCTATGCAAAAATACATGATAGTTGGGCTTGACGTTATGAATCTTGCCTCCATGGCAGCAGCATTCACCAGCGGTGAATGTGAAGGTTAAATGGCCAGACTCAAGACTTGGGGCAGCTGCAAACAGAGCGAGATGGTGATAACAAAGAAATTGAAGACGAGAATGAAAACGACTGTAGCAATAGGTGAGGGTTGGAAAGACGCATATTGGGCTTTTCCAGGAGGTCAAAACATTGGGAATCGGTAGGTCATCGTAGAGTAGGAGTGCGGGACCAGGCTGTGCCTTGAAGCCCAGAAAACCGGTGACGAATAGAGAAAGTGAAAAACCCAAAATGTAGAGAGCCGTGAGAATGACTAGAAAATAAATCCATACCTGGAAAACCTGATATTGAGGCGTTGAAGTTTGCAAACACACCTAACGTACAGGCCACACTTTGTTACACCGCACTTTACGGAGCGGGGCAGGACACCACAAAGTACTCTGAAGGTTGGACAGCTCAGTTGGG
Source organism: Pseudopyrenochaeta lycopersici (assembly GCA_003313425.1). NCBI lineage: Eukaryota > Fungi > Ascomycota > Dothideomycetes > Pleosporales > Pseudopyrenochaetaceae > Pseudopyrenochaeta > Pseudopyrenochaeta lycopersici. Next base: position 227,077 of record NHZP01000040.1, on the reverse strand, counting down.
CGAGGAAGAAAGATTGACAGCACGCCGGAGAAGAGGTGGAGTCTCCCTAGATGCGGCCAGCTGGGCTCTTAAGGGCTGATGCACAAGTCAGCAGCGGCGCATCTGCAGCCGCCCGTCGCTGCAGTTTCACGACACCGTTTCACGACCCCTGCTGACACCACTGGACGCTTGCGCCTGAGGCCCGCAAGCCAACCGCTTACCGGACAGCGCGTCTTGGCGGTGACGATGAAGGCTGCGGCCCGGGGATCGGAGCTGTCAAATTTCTTGGATTTCTTGGGAGCCCGATTGTTTAAATAAATACCCTGGGCTGAGAGTACAGTACAGAGGGTGGCCGTGGAGGGCTTGTAAAGGTGTGACGTCGTAGCGGTTCCATCCACGTTCGGTAGCGCGTGGGGCCCTTTACGGCCCGCATCCCCAAATTTTGAGACGGTCCCCAACTTTTTCCTCATCCTCCCACGAGACGAGGCTGGGCCCACGGACGTTCTCAAGATTCCTTCACCGCCCTGTTTCGAACTCTAAGGTTTCAACACAAGTCCTGAAATGTCATCATATGCTCATGAACCGCTGGCGCATCGCCGCAAGCGCGTCCGCTTCGCTGGAGACGACAGCTCCGAGCCCTCGATATCTGGCGAGTCTTCCCTCGTGCACACAAGCGTCGGCGAACAGTCAACAGATGCCAGCGACTACGACTCTGATAGTGGAAGCGAATTGTCAGAATCAAGCGAAGAGCCGAGCGATGAGAGTTCGGACGAGGACGGAAGCGACGGAGACAATACCGAGATGGAGCTCGAAGAACACGAAGGACAAGACGGAGTTGTAAACCTGCGAGCCAATAGAGGGGCAAAGCCGATCATGAGGCTGGACAAGGACGAGCTGGGCCCTGACATACGAGATTTTCTGAAAGATTTCTTACCCCAGCTCAAGGCCGCGAACGAGGAGCTGGAGGCCCAAAAGAAGGCTGGTACACTGAAGAGCCTGGATACAGACGTAACTGAGGATGGGGAGCCATACATTGAAATGGTAGGTGCTACTAGAGCAGCTGAAGAGGCACATATGCTAATCATCGATCAGGACCTTGGACTTGGTGTGCTGGAAGCGAAAGACCCGCATGCAGATAAGAACTCAGAAAGCGAGAGCGATAGCGATGCCGAAGACGGTGGCAAGGAAACGAACATACTAGGCAAACTCATGGGGCATGAGAATACAGAGACTATGGTGGGCATTGAGGTGGTGCAGGACGACAAAACCTCATGAGTTGGACGTGAAAAGACAGGAAGGTAATTTGCGATGTATTGGCCATGGGTGGTTACCAAGGACTGCACCTTCTGCGAGGACTGTTTACGCCTTGGCCGCACTTGTCCTATTCGACTGAGCACGGTACACCTTTGGGATACTCACCGCAATGCTGGAAATGACCCATATAAACTAATGTAGCTACGTCCATATGGTCCCTCCATTTTACTCAGGCATGTCCATGGCCTCCTTTCGCCCATGCCGCGTCAGCATTCTGGTGGACCTTCGGCTCCGCAATATACTCTCGAACCTGCTTCTTGCGCCTAAAGTCGCTTCCAAACCGCTTGTCCCGCTCCTCAATCGACTTCTCAAAGTTAGGCATCTGGTCAGCAGCCGTGTAGCTCGTCATCAACTGTGGTGGCCCTAGTGGCAATTTGTCGCCCCGATCTGTCTGCCAGAGGTGATAGATTTTACCGTACAAGTGGATGACTTCCTCCATCTCTTTATTCTCGGCGACTTCCCACGCTGCTTCTGGAACGCCGACGGGCTTGGGCATAATCAGCATCCCAGATTTAACTTCGAAGACGTGTGAGTGCCATAGCTTCTGCTCTTCGGCATCTAGCGTGTCGTAAAGCTTGGGAGATATCATGTATTCTGCCCACTCGTCAGCGCATGTGGTCGCTAGGAGGTTAGCTGTGAAGAAAACATACCGATACCTATGATCCGTGCTCCTGGGTTAGGAGAATCGTAGAGAATGCACTGCCTTACATCGTCGTTCAAGTGAGCGCAGTAATGATTTGATTCCACGGCGTCACGCTTTGGGTCGTGGGCGTATGCATGGAAGGCATTCAAGTGGGCGCAGATTCTCTTGACGGGGTCGAAGTTCTGCCAGTATTAGCGGGGTTGATATAACAGTTGGAATCACAAAACACACACCTGTGTGACACTAGCACCTGTCTCGAGGACCTTGTTCTGAGTGCTTTCTGGCTCACCAGTGGTCTTATTGGTGACTGGAAGGGCGTCCATGATTCAAGTAGCTTGATTGCTGGACCGGGATGGTGATTGGTAAGTGCGCTTATTAGTATGTAGCCAGGTTGGTTTTGTTGATCAATGCTCTGTCTTATAGCTCAAGCTGCAGTCCTTTTCAAGGTCGCAGAAATCAATGTCAGTTTGATGATAATGATAATGGTCTGACGTCATCATGATATCCTATTTGGGGTCCCTGGTCAGCATACTGAGGAAGGTTAGATCGTGTGAGAAGCGTGTACCACTTTTACCGCTTACACTTCACCAAATCCTACTCGGCCTCTGAGTGTGGATGGCCAGATAGGTATTTGTGCCAAGGCGCTGCTTCCCATCTCAGCCGCACCTTGGCATGCGAAGCCGGATTACACAGATTCTGATTTCCAGCTGCAACAGTGCTTTTATGTTCAGCAGACGAATCACGATCCAGGAAGTGGATTATAAGATGAATGTACATACCTGATTGGTCTTGAATTTTCCGATCATTCTTACGACACCTTTGCTATGGCTACACGCCCGACATCCAAAACAGGCTTTGCAGATGAGCCTCATCGTCCTACTTCGTCCAGCCATCCTGAAACTGACTACGCTTCTCAAATCCGTACATGGATCTCGGCCTGTAACTCCTCACATGGTTCCATTTGCATACCAGAGTCGATACCATTATGCGATCCGGAAGACGTACCCTTATGGTTGATCGATACACATCAGCAATGTATTGTTTCAGGGCTTTCTGCAGATCGCTACTTGGCTCTTAGTTACGTTTGGCCCGAGACCCGAGATTCTTCAACACCAGCGCCACGCACCTTGCTCCTTGACAGTGCAAATATATCGAACTTCCAGGCTCCGCATTTCCTATCGAGCGAGGCCATTGCTGCCAGAATACCAGCAATCATTCGACATGCGATGGAAATAACGATTGCCATTGGTGAACGTTATCTCTGGGTGGACCGGCTTTGTATCTTGCAGAACGACAAAGGGACACTCAGCGAGGTCTCCAAGATGGATCAAGTATACGCTGGAGCATATATGACAATCATTGCCGCAGCACCTGACAAAATGTACCAGGATACCTTGTCAGCTAAATGGCCATTATTTGCTTCAGGAAGGCCGAAGTATCGAGGGCGCAATTCAAACCTTCCTAAGGCAGAAGCAACTTCCATTTCATTCGGGTTAAGTGAGAAGGATGTTGTTGATATTATGCGTCTTCGATATGGAGTCCTTGCTAATTCTCGTTGGGCAACCAGAGGATGGACGTATCAAGAGCAGATACTTTGCAAAAGAGCTGCCATCTTCACCAAAAAAGGAGTCTTTTGGGATTGTCAATGTTGTATGTGGGACGGGGTTGACTTATTACCAGGGCAAAGCCTGCCAGGGCAAGGCTTTGACAATCTCCCTTTACGCGCCGATATGGGTAGGCGGTTTTCCACTCGCTGGTGGCCCGACTTCGGCTTTTATGTGGACCTCATTTGCCCATATAATGGTCGAGAATTTTCTTACCCTCAGGACGCACTCCTAGGCATCTCCGGGGTCCTGAATGCATTAGCTGGATCCTTTCCTGGGGGCTTCATAAGCGGTATACCGAGAGTGTTCCTGGATCATGTTTTGCTATGGCAACCATTTGGAATAGCTGATCGTCGCGTGGATCGACGCGAGCTAGACGTTGTGGACGACTCTGGTGAACCTCCAAGCCTCCCATCATGGGCTTGGTGCGGTTGGCAATGTTTCGTAGACCCTTGGAGCCTTCGTTCTGGTTTAGCCTACCTGGATGAGCGAGAGTATCAAGAGCGAGCCGGCAGCTGGCGAACAATTAACCTCATAGAATGGCATACAATTAACGAAAAGGATCAATCAGAAACAGTGCTTGAACCCCACTCATATGACCACAACGTTGGCCTGCAGTTGACACCTGATGCAGCTCTGCCGAAGGGGTGGACATGCCGCAGTGTCTCAGAACCAGGGTCCATATACTTCACTCATATAATGGACAAAAATGTTCGATTCAAACACCCAATACCGTTGCAAGAAAGCGCATCAGGACGACAAGACATTTGCTCCCACCCGCACTTGATGCTCGATACCACCACAACAACACTACTCCCGGCAACCGTACTGGCATACGGTCGAGAAAATTCAAGCGTTCTCCGTGCTGCCACGAAGATATCTGCCTTTGAGGATGACATATTCTCGATAGGTCCAAAGGGGCGCAGATCATCGCCAATTCTCGTACTTCAACAGCCGAATGGCGCATTTGCTGGACTACTCCGTTTGATGAACGAAAATCCTATTGATGTTGATACGTCTCTGGAACTCATTGCAATCTCGGCGGGGAGCGCAACCGCTCAGCACCTCCGAAAATCACTAGAGTGGACGATCTTCGAACGCGGGGAGGTCCGCTATTTATCGGGAGGTCAGTCTAGAACTATAGCTTTCCGACCGCAGTGGCTTGAAGAGCGAGGAAAAAGAGCTTTACTGTTTGATCTGGCGATGGCTTTTGACAAAGAGGCAGCAGAGGGCGACGCTCTTGCACGTGAGTTCGATGACGTCGTTGCTGAAGTGAATGATCGCGCGTCCGTGAAATGGAAAGCTTCTCTTTCTAGTGAATTCCAGGCGTTGGCTTGGTTCAAAACCAGGATTGACATCCTTGAAGAACTGTCCGCGAAAGGATCTGACTCGCTTGCAATGGAGAATAGCGCATTGTGCGAATTCTACAACGTTCTTTGGATCGAGCGTAAGAACGGTGTAGCATACAGACGGGCATGTGGCTGGGTGCCCAAGTACATCTGGGAAGCCCATGCGAGGGGTCCTGTAAAAGTAATATTGGGATAGTGCTCAAATGGCACACCAGTAAAAGTCCTGAATAGCCTGGTTTGGCCGTATACAAGAAAGCGGTGATAGCTCTCCTTTAGGATAGAGCCTCAAAGATGACCACCTCTCTGCGGTAAAACGTGAATGATAACAGTGCAACCACCACAGAGGCAAACCTCGAGCCAAATCTTCCAGTGGGGATTGAAGTAGAAGAGATCAAATAGTGTCGCGGCTATAATACCTTCAGTCCTCAGAGGCAAGAGCTTGATCTTTTGCTTTGCAACAATTTGTAACACTATCATTCACTACAGCTTCAATATCACATCCAGGTAATTGACAAAGAAGTGCTTGCCTAGCCTGATCAACTATAGGAAGGGTTTACTTCTAGAATCACTCCCACTTTTCTCCAATATGTCCGAATCTCGACGGGGAATAGCGTAGGTGTCAATCTCTGATTGACTATTAATATTCTAACAATATTGAAGAGAAAATCTCGCTCCAATCTACGATGAATTCTCTACTATATTACTAGGAATAGACCAATCTAGAAAGGTGTATCTGCCCGCTACTTCTTGATAGCGCTCAACACACTCGATCACTTCCTGAGCACTTTTAGCCTCGTACATAATGCTTTCGAGGCTCTCTAAAATAAATCCTTCTCTCACGGCTTTGTGAACCCAGTTCAGGAGGTCATCGAAAAATCCATTGATGTTGAATATGACAATTGGGCGATTGTGGATACCTAATTGGCTCCACGTAGTCATCTCGAAGAGCTCTTCCATAGTTCCATAGCCACCTGGGAGGACCACAAACGCTTCTGAATGGTCTAGCATAAGCCTCTTTCGCTCATGCATGGTTGAGACAACAGTGGTGTGGCCGTATATCTGGATGTCCGGAAGTTGGTGGCCGACTTTTGCACTCTGTAGAAATGCGCGAGGAATGATTCCGTGAACAGAACCTGGGCCTTGAATTTTCACAAGGCTGCTAGCAAGGAGACCCATGAGTCCCAGTGATCCTCCCCCATATATCAAAGACCAGGACTTGGCAGCCATTTGTTCTGCAAGGTCTTCTGCTCCTTGAGCGTACAGTTGGGAGTTTCCTACACTCGAGCCTCGTTTATGTCAGCAATGCGGACGTCATGCGTATTCATTTATAATTTACTGACCACAGAAAACACAAAGCGTGAATGTACGACCTGATGTTGTGATATTCATGTTTTCGGTGGTGGAGAGAGTGCCCAGCGTGAATGGGTAGTTGGAAGCAACGACGGCATCAAATTTATACGGACTAAATGGAACAAACTTTAAACGATGAATAATGTAAAATGACTAGCAATCTTCCAATATACGCTATTCTACTTCTGGACTTTTTAAATACTTCTGTCTAGTACGGTTCTCAGCAGCCACACGTGCTATTAGCTTCAGAACATTTTTAGGAGGATTCATGCTATTTTCTTGGCGCAGCATAACCGGTCTAATTGGCGATCTCCAAGCAGTTCTAATGTTCTCAAGACAAGACGTCTCCTATCATGCAGAGCAGACCAGGTACGAATACGAGAACTTTTTTCATTGGCAATGCGTATCTGCCCAACGAGAGAAATTAGAGTCATCCACTACAGCTACTACAAATTTGCCTTCACAAATTCTTCTCTAAATCTTTATAGAGCCATTCAAAGCATTCTGTGACAGCTGGCTGAACAATCTGCTCCTCAAATGTCGAGGCGCTTTTCACAACGAACAGAGCGAAATTCAGGTCCCGCTTCTGGATCGCTGGAACTATCTCGCACCATATATAATTCATTTGTTCCTGAGCATAGGAAACCGTCCTCTTCTTCATCTCAATAATTCCTTTCCGCCAATTGGAGTCGCGCAAGTCTTCGTTGTGCACCTCAATGGCTGGTCGCAGCTCACGATATCCGATAGACTTCCAGACTCCCTTGGAGTAGTTCGGACTGCCCAGAATCTTCTGCTCCAGATCATAGAGCTGGAGCACTTCTTGGAAAAGGCCTTGCTCCCCCATCTCCTCTATTCTTATATCCAATCTAGGCCTCAAGTCAGATAGCTTAGAATGTAGAAGAACGACAGACAGATTGTTCTGCTGGAGGAACGGATGGGCCAACAGCGGCTTCGTTAGCGAGATGGAACCGCCGACAAGAAGTGGAATCTTGCCATCGTCGTGAATTTGTTGGATTCGGGAAATGGCCATATCGACAAAGTTGACTGGCTCTTGGTCAGGCTGCAAATAGTCGATCAAGTGGTGTGTGACATAATCCATTTCTTCTGGTGTAGGCTTTGCTGTCATGAGGCCGCCATGACGATAGACTTGAAGATTGTCCACGGAGACGACTTCGCCGTTTAAAGCTTTAGCGAGTCCAACACCAAGCTTAGTTTTACCAACACCGGTAGGCCCGAGAACTGCGATGATGGAGATCCTTGCCATTGTTGACCCTCCTTACTCGTTAGGGGATGGTGGGCCGCTGGAATTGTAGATTTGCCTTAATGTGGAGCAAGGTTATAAAGAAGTAGCAAGATGATTCAGAGATACTAGCCTAAGGAAAGGGCATTTATCATAAAATTGGGTGAGTTGGAGATCCTAGCCTGCGTAGCGACATGAATGTAGAAATAAAACGAAACAATTTGTGCTGCATTAGCTCCGAGTCCGCAGCTTAGAAAGCGCATTGAGGGTCACCAGGCCCCCTTCGCTTAGTCGTACCATATTCATACATACTTAATCTAAGTTCGGGGTATCTCGACACTGCTAATGTACGCCTTTCTTCTGTTGTGCGCGGATACGACTGTTAGTATACTTCACGGCCCCTTCCGAACGAGCATGTACTTTCTAGGTTACCCCAGCGACATCACAAACATGATTTTCCAACTCATTGGTCGGCACATGTCTCTCGTAAACAGTTTTTATTACTTTGTGTCTGTACCATGTCTATGAATCAAATACGGTACAAATCAAACGCCGCGTCGAAACAGGTACAGAACTCTGGACTGTGGTGAGTGAAACCTCGGAAGATCATCTCAGCCATACAAGTGAAACCAGTTCATACTGAGTTTGGATCTGTAGATTTGAGCAGAGAAGCAACAAAGTCCATGCAACAGCACTCTGTTGCACCGTAATATTGGGTTTCTGTGGAACTTTGTTTTGTTGAATGATTCGTATACCCGCGCGGCCTCATAACAAAATTGAATCTGATCGCCAGTCCAAAATATTAAGCCTGGCTAAATGATGTCGTAATACGATTCTCCAAGTTCTGATTAATACGAAGTCGACGAAAGACACGGGGACGTCTAACCAATAACGTAGGACAACGTCAAACAATAGCCATTCATCGTCGATACGTAACGCCAATAGATGGATTTTTCAGAGTGCATAGCGCAGCGGGGACCCAAGACACATGTACAGCCGGCTCAGCAGCGCCAACGCTGCTTGCCCGGGCATTATTTGTTTTCCCCCGTATCTAACGCAGTGATCCGTTTGGGGAGTGGGTGGAGTCCGAGATCTGCGGAGAGTGCCAGAGCTTTTGCTTGTGAACATGTAGAAAGCTCTGACAACATCGGTTTAGCTGCAGAAAATGCCATGTCCATAATCAACCAAATACAAACAAAGTGAGGTATTCCGGGATCAACCTGGTTGCAAGCACGACGACTCCGACGTATCCTGAATTCTGCAAAGTAAATCTGCAGCAACAATGGCAAAAGTGGCACTAGGAATGTTTACCCCTCACTAACTAGCTGAGCTCCTCGGCATGGAAACTGTCAATCGTGATGAAAAATTTTATGGAAACCTTTCAAGAGTTTGTTACCACGATCAGTACGAGACAAGCCCAACGGTCACCTTCAGGCCCATGAATGAGGCGAGCATGGTGAACCGAAGCTACTAACTCCTGCTACTAAGAAGTAATGTTATTGATGGTTGAACTGCACTTGCCATTACAATGCTCAGAAGCACACGTCGAGATGCATAGGAGACGTGATTGTTGGATGGCGTGAGGCAAGATGCCTTTGTATTGATGCACTCCTTCTGACATAAGCACCCTTCTATACAGATGCAGTAAATACGAGCTACGCAACAAATTTTGAAATTAACCACTGTCGATTGATCCCCAGAAATGTCGAACGTTGATCTTGTGTTCGACACAGACGCCCGTCCGAAGCTCTGTACCAAGCATCGCTACCCACACTGTACTCTGCGTAGAATAAGTCGTTTGGATCATGAACCTTCTTGATGTGGCGTAATCTATTGTAATTTGTCCCAAAGAAATCCTCCTTCCAATTTTTGATGTTAACCTCAGCCTCGTTTAGATAAGTACCAGCATTCCGAGGAACTACAGCTCTGAGTTGTGGTACGACGTGGTCAAGGAGTTCGGCATGCCGAGCTAACATCTCTTTGTGGGGAATATTGAAGTCCCAAATAAGCGTTCCAAGTGCGTGGATTGCGGTTTGTCGCCATTGAGGCAAAACAGCGTTATCGGCGACAGGCTGTTTTCTTGAAGATCTGGTTGCATTGGCTGCGAGGAAGACGATAAAAGTTGAACTTCTTTCTGTGATGCTCCGTGTCATATCAATTAGTGCGGTCCGATTCGTCGCAAGAGAATCGCGAGGAATAAATCTCGAACCGAGCATCGCGTTCGCGTTGTAGCGACCCGCTGGTGAAGGACCTAAGTATGTCTCGAAATGAGTCTTGTAGCTGGGCATCGAGGTGACGTTAAACTCATACTTGATTCCTGCGGTTTCTAGTCTCGATGTGAATGGTTCCAGTGCTTGACGTATTCCATCGAGAAAGCCAAAACCGCACCTCCTATCACACCATCTTCAAAGACACGAAGAGTGGCGGAAACTACTACGCCGTAGGTGCCTCCACCTCCACCACTCAGTGCCCAGTAAAGGTCGGAGTTTTTCGTTGGAGTTGCTACGATTACGTCTCCCGTTGCTGTGACGAGTTCAAGCTCAAGAACTTGGTCGGCTGCAAGTCCTCTGAAAGAAGCTAGTGGGCCCGAGCCGCCGCCTTGTAAGAAACCACCAATTATTCCGACAGTAGGGCAAAATCCAGACATAACCTGCACGCCGTTTTTATGAGCGGCATCTATTGCCTCGAATGCTCGAGTTCCTGCCCCCATCTTCATCGCTGTGCCGTTGTACACTGAGCTTGTATATGTCGGAAAAAACTCGTTCATTCTAAGGTTATGGGTCCAAATGCTTAGACCACCAGTGCCTGTAGATCTCCCTAGAAAACTGGATTATGCAATGACCGTCATTAGCTATGGACAATAATTGTCTATAAATGGTCAGGAAGTTGTGGCAACTCACTCATGCCCAGTATTCTTGATGACTAAACGGATGTTCTTTTCTTCAGCAAATTTTACTCCTGCAGCCACATCAGCTGCCGAGGACGCGTTTATGGAGTATACAACGTAGTTTCCTAATCGCAGGCTTTCGATTGAGAAGTAAAGGGGTCGCAGGATTGATTTTGATAGTATGGGGCTAGTAACGAGGATGGAGATTTCTCACTAGTAATTGTAACTTGTCAGGTAACGTCTTATGTCCAGAGAAATGTAAAAAAAAAAAAAAAAAAAAAAAAAAAAAAAAAAAAAAAAAAAATTAGTGCATAGATATAGACTGGTAGATAAAAAAATTCAGTTAGAAATTCTTATGCTCTAGACCTACTGGAACAACGGGCTGATCCACTCATCTCTGACGCCCTTGCATCTTGAGGCTTGGAACCTGTCACCATGGCAGACGGCAGCAAGGGGCTCGGTAGCCACCAGATGGCCGTTGACTGTATCATTCAATTCGTTCCACGCCGAAGCAGATGGCCACTCAGCGTCCGTCGGTAGGTATCGGCATGATGGCTGACTTGTACCATTCCAAGCAAATGCCAATATCAATACTACCAGGCCTGATAACAGTTTTGAAGTAGATTTGATCATGATCTTGTTGATAAAGGAACTGAAACTGGGGAATTGATTCTTCAAGAGTTGCGATCACTGTCTGCGAATGTTTGGGAGTGTTCGTATTGTGTACTTGATAGTTGATACTTAAGATAAATCGTACCGCAAGACTCTAAATTTGGTCCAGCTTTCTCAACAAGTCAAACACGGACTAATTACCTGTAAGGATAGACACTGGACCCTGGTAGCGGGAGGCTTACGTACAAAACGAGGTTCCATTCCATTCTATTAGGTTACATCCATTACTCCTATACGAGATACGCAGTGCTGGATGCTAGCATACGTATGGAGCATGCGCAGCTTTCCAGGATTGGCCGGGAGTTTCTGCTTCTCGAGTCTCGTATATAAAGCAATGGGCTCAGCACGAAGAAAACCCCTGTGACTGGCCCTGTGATTGGGGATAACGCCGACTGATTATGCCGCTGTATCTCACCATATTCAGTAGCGAATGTTCGATAGTATTGATCAAATTTTAAGTTCGCGAGATCTTACATCTTGGCTTAAGTGATGATGTGTTGGAAACGCAACAAAGTTTAGGTAGCCCTAAAATCTACTTAGGATTGCAGGGCTCGTAGCGTGATACGAACGAGTTGCTCTCAGTCAGTAATACTATAACGTATAGTTTTCACCGATCCTAAAACAGTTCCGAACTTCAGGAGCATCCGTATTACTCCTCTAATCATACATCCAGTAATTATTGAGCTTTGAGCATCTCTATTGGACAATACAGCTTAGACGTCCGCTGTTTTTAAGGCCTCCCAGTTTCTTTGCTACGCAAGCCATGGGAGATATATCACTCAGAGCTAAATTCCTGTGGACGCTGATTGAACAATCACTCAACTACCTAAGGCAAGAATCCGCCAAAGTTTGCTCGAGTATTGGCCTCTGCTATGACTAATTCGACTAGTATTTCACGGGATTGTACCATGCGTTGATGAAGTAAGGCGCCACTAAAAGTTCTTTGTGCGAGTGTAAGTGGTGAAGAATATGGCCGAACAGCTATAGGATGCCAAGAAAGTGGGTCAAAACGCGTCGCGGATTTCAAGATATCTTGTTTGCCTGAAGTTTCTGGAGCAGGCTATAGCACCAACACGATCTAGTAAGGGTCCATGTGTGGATGCCTGAGCCAGCCCTTTCTCGGTACGGGAGCGGTCCGTCGCGGAAGCTCCACTATTCTGCCGCCCCTCGCTACACATCTGTATCCAGGGCGAATCAAATGCATTGATTCAATGCTTTGATAACAGTGAATCAGCAGCCCACTTGATCGGCTGCATGGATAACCAAGCACGAATTGCAGTATACGGGCAAGATGTGCTTTTTTCAGCTCCGCCTCCAACTATGGGACAAACTCGTGCCAGTTCTGCCAAGGTTGTAAAGCGCATACGGAAGCACCCTTCACGCTCCCATATTTCCAGGTTCTTTGTGGAGCCTAATAGCATTGAATCGTGGTTGTCTTGGACTCATATTTGCTGCTGCAGGCTTCGGCCACTTCGGCCACTTCGGCCTCGGCAGGCAGACAATATTCTCCCCTCGCAGATTGTCACTATTGATCATCTTCTTAAGCACCTAACCTTCCCACTTTGGCTTGCTAGCGTCCGCGGGATAGTATTCGACGTGAATTATTGAGACGAGCAGCGATTGCGTTCCTTTCGCAAGTTTGAACTAGAATAAACAGTAACATAAGAAGCGGGAAGTGTTGTAGTGCGATTTTCCAGGGTGCCTAGCTATCAGTATAAAAACCCGCGATCATTTCCCCTTCCGATCGTCAATATTCCACACTATCGTTTCATGGCTAACCACTTTAGGCCATAACATGAATTTAGGATTATTATTTACGACATCCTGTTAGCCTGCACTCGTAGCGCCACTGTCATAAGATTGCAAACCTTATGCGAAGCTAGTAATCCTTGGCTCGTATAGTTCTTTGATACGAAGTGCTGGATGATTTGGATTGCAAGCACGAGGTCGACAAACACTTTTCTAGAGCAAAGAACAGTATGTGCGATACGTGTGAGTATATATCACTCCTGTTGATCATAGGGAGAATCAGATCGTTACTGCCTTCTCACAGTCTTTTGACTCAACCATTATTTTACTGAGTTGGATTTCAAACCACATTTTTAGTTGCCAGCCTCCTGTACTATGACAAACTCAGAGCAAAGCGGAGCAGTCGAGCAAGGGAATTTAGGTGAGGAAGGGACGAAAAACACGCAGAATGCGCAGTACGACCAGATCGGGACCAACTATAACTTTGTGCACGAACTGCCCTCTGTAGAGCCGGAACGTCCATCTGTTATCAAAGCACTGGGGAACATCAGTGGAAAACGTTGTTTAGGTATGTAATATGCGTTTCATTAAGAACATGTCTGGGGTTTCATCTTCTCTATCCCAGGATTTATGCTCAAGAACGACGAAACTGTCTGTTGAACATCTCAGTTCGCCATGATCCACCTACATCCCGCCTAACAGCCAAGTTGATTCAACATTCATAGTTGTTTTGTTCATGCACATATCGACACTGACTCAGAGCTTCACTAGACCTCGCTTGCGGAACAGGCCGCTATACTGCCTTCTTAGCCTCCCTTGGTGCCGCTAGCGTCCACGGATATGATATTTCAAGTGCCATGATCGATGGCGCAATAGCAGCATACCCCACATCCACACACCCGAACTTGTTCTTTCGCGTTGCGGACTGCAGTATACCAGGAGCTATTCAGCATGAAACCAAGTTTGATATCGTCTTCGCTGGATGGTTTTTAGATTATGCTGGGACAGAGAGAGAGCTAACCAACATGTTTAAAGTCATTGTTGAGAATCTAAGCCAGGATGGAAGGTTTATCGGGATTACAACAAATGCGCATGATCCAAGGATGGTAGATACGAGGACTAATTTTTACGGGTTAGATATTCTTGTCCTTGATCCAAAATATGTGGCGCCAGATACTAGCAGGGAGGTTGGAGTTTCAGTGAAAGTACGGGCAAGGACCGAACCTATTGTAGAATTTAAGGTATTTCAGTTTCGAAAGGAGGTATATCAACGCTGCGCAGAAGCAGCAGGGATGAGATTGAGTTGGGGAGATCTGGTTTTACCGCGTGATGAGAGGGTAGAAAGTGGGTATTGGAATGCTTTCATTGAGAGGGCAACATTCGTGATTGTTACAGGAATTAAACTATAGGTACGCCCTGCGTTATAAAGACTACTACAATATATTATTTATAAAAGTGCAAACTATAACCCTAAGTTTTGGTACACAGCGCCGTCGTGAAGGCGTTCTTATGATTAACGCGGGGTTTGATAACATGAACAAGCATGGTTCGCCTCTACAAGTCCCTCACATGATGTCCATGAGTACCAACACCCCATGATCCCACGCACGTTATATAATTACTATTATAAAGCCCACAGTATAGAGGTTATCTCGAATTTGCTTGACTAACTTCATATTAACCACAATTGTATTTAATAAAGGAGATATCTTTACTATAATAAATTATTCTTAGTAAGTTTAGACTACTATTGTAAGTCTTATAAGTCTCTTAATGGATAGAAATAGAAATAATAGCACATATATAGTTAAATAAGTATATGTAAGTATAAAACATAGAATAGGACTTTTTTATTAATCTATCAAAAGTAAAAATGGCTAAGAAGAGTAAGCAATAAAAAGTGTGGGCAGTTTACAGTTCTAACGTGAAAGTTTAAACTAAAAGATTAAGTAGGTCCTATAGAACGCATAACGCTGCTAAGCATAGCATAAAGATAGTAGTAAGCGCTCTTTACAGTAAGAACTAGTAAAGTATCAGCTCTCAAGTATCTTACATAATGTACTGCAGCTTACTAGCTTTAAAGAGGTGCTATCTTAATTCATAGCTACACTAGCTTAATTAAGCTCTAAGTACTTAATAATTTAGGCTAGGCCTGCGCTGTACGATAGATAATCCTTTTCTAATAAGGTGATAGTGCTAGCGGACACCCAGAACGAGAGCTTCATCTTATGTTAAGTTCGAGTAAGCCTAATGGTAATTAATGCGGATACAATTTAGCGAACGCTTGAACTTAGCTCTAAGCTCTACAACTGAAACACTAGCCTTAGCTTTAGAGATAATTACCTGTCGCTGCAAAGGTGTCGAATTAGACCCTTGGTGGGCATTTCTTAAGATTTCTGCGCCAATTTCACAACGTAGCGGCATTATTAGTAGTGGTTGAAATAAGCTGGTTGTGCGTGGTGTTAGAAGCGATCTCCCTTAACAACCAACACTTTCCTAATCTCACTATATTATTAGTTATGAGGAGGCTGTTATAAATGATGTTTATTGAAGATATTATGCAAGTAGAAAAACTTAATACAGTATAGAGATAGTACTAAATTTTTGAGTTAATTATTATACTTCTAGCTTTAACCACTGTTGATAAAGGCAGGGAGCGAAGCCCGTCTTAAGAACGGATGACGGAACCATAGCATCCTAACATGGATTATTATTAACTCTTCTAGAGTGTCTTTGATTTGTAAACTGCTCTAGTATCTTAGATCTTGCACCCACTTTTCACAGGTTTAACTTTTATCTCCTTTAGTTGTAGCATTACATGAGGGTTGAAATGGGCTGCTGTTAGAAAAGAGTATAGACAAATGAACATATTCTGGTTGACAAGAACTATCGGATCGGCCCTTCCCTGGTAGGTGCAAGGGTATTCTCTTAGCTACGCTCGTGCCCAGCAATCCTGCGCTCCTTGGCCTTCGGACATCGGAGGTTTATATGAGCGAATCTGAGTTATGTAAGGGTTCACCAAAAAACATGAGCTGGCTAAGTACGAACCTTCAGTTTGAGGCGTTACGAAAATATTGCCACTAACCAATCTATCGCTGCTAATTAAGAGGTGAATTGGAAGAAGGGTGCCTGACATCGAATACGGGAGTTGAAGAGGCAAGACAATGTCCAAAGCGATATGAACTGGGTTGAGTTGTACGCTGCCAAGGACACGATTATGAATGTCGATAAATTGACTTACAGGTGCTAGTTCATGAATAATTACATCTTATAATGGAGCGACTTTAGAGTCTGGAAGCTTTGCTTGCCAGAAAAGTCTTGAGTTTGTCCGCCTTCGTGTACGTCTATATCTTCTTCCAGATCATGAAGAGAGAGCGGTTCTCGCACAGCAACTGCAACTCAGCATGCGGGGATTGGCCTAGCAATGAGAACACCATTTTGCTTCAAAGTTGAGTGAATGATGATTCTGAACGGGAGGTTTATTTAAAGATTATGCTGATGACTGAGTTACGGTATAAGGCACGCATTGATAACAGAGGCTTACATCCCATCTGAACCCGAGATCCCTGCTAGTTTAAGACAATAGTAAGTCCAATTCCTAATGCAGCTAGAGATCTTAGAACCTTTTTTTGGTTTGGTAGCACGGACTTTAATTCTGTATACTAGTAATTCAAAATTCTGTGAATTACTTACATAACCTTCGCTGCCTCCCAGAGATATAATCCAACAGGGGTACCTTTCAAACTCCACTGATCAAGCCTCCTGCCAGCATCATTACCGCCGCTTCCAGCGACTACCATGTACGGCATCAAATGCTCCGAACTGTTGGGCAAATGAGCCATTTGGTTCGGAGCCTCGCGCCACCCGTAAAGCTTTCTCTTCCTTGACTCTAGGTCCTTTGTCTCAGCCACGTCCATGAGAAAATCTTCGAATAATTGAACTTCCTGTGGCGGCTCGGTAACCTTGCCATCCCTGTCAAAATACGTCTTGACAATTGTTTCAAAATCGTGAGACGATCCGCCACTCCCAACTATGGCATAGCCATCGTCCCGAAATAGTTCGAGCGCCTGACCTAAACGGAAATTCTTCTCAGTGGCGTCCAACTCAGTTTTGCCACACAAAACGGACATCTGAACGATCGGTATTTTGCCATCGGGGTTCATGATGCCCATAGGTACCCACACTCCATGATCCCACGCACGTTCCGTGATCACTGGTGAGAAGCCTGCGGTGCGGAGCCTGTCTCCAAGTTTCTTCGCTAGCTCTGCATCACCACTACCTTCGTATTGAACCTCAAAGCACTTTGCGGGGAGTGTATTTCGCATGTCCTCATAGTCATAGAACATTCCTGGAGAGTTTCCATCGCTGATATGGGGCTCGTGAGCCTCCCAATGAGCAGTGATGAGAATGATGGCTCGGGCATTTTTGAACAAGTGCATGTGGTTGCGGAGCATAGCACGGTATTCCTCGTGATCATCTGCGAATAGTGGAAAGGGGCCAGCAGAGTGAGAGACGAAAAGTGCGGGAGCTCGTGTTGTCCGTTGAGAGACCATTATTAAAGGAGTTCTTGGGAGATATTATGCAAGTAGAAAAAATTACCCCAGTATTGAAGTACTACTTGATTTTTGGGTCATGGCTTGTTATACTTCAAGCTTCAATCACTGTCGGCGGAGGCAGGGAGCGAAGCCCGTCTCAAGAACGGAAGTCGGCAGTTTGGCATCCCGAAATATTTCATCATGAACTTTGTTAGAGTGTCTTCGATTGGTAAACTATTCCAGCATCTTAGGTCTTATACCCACTTTTAGCGGGTTTACCTGTTATCTCCGTCGGTCGTAGCATTAAATAGGGGTGAAGGACTACTGTTAGAGATAAAGCGTCGCTATTCGACGGAGCGTGACAGAAGGAACGCTAAAGTTACCTATAGGGTATCGTAGCTATATTATCAAAACTAGCATTCGAAAATCAAAAGAACAGTAAGGCTACGAATAGCGTTGTAGATATTCGTGATATTTACAAGTTACCCTCTGCTATAGCGCGCAAGTATTTAAATGCTCTGCAATATATACAAGAACAAGGAGCCGGTGGGGGCTCAAGCAAAGCTGGTGTTTACAATCCAGCTTACGTCGTCGTTGAATGAAGCTGCCGCATCGAACGTGTGAACGCCGCCATTGCTTGCGATGTAGCCCACGTTTGCGTAATGACGGAAATAGCGGGTAGGATAATTCCAGGCTCGGAACGAGTTGCCTTGTCCGTTTAGGCCGGCCATTGTGCAGAACGTAGCATCTTCATTGAACTGTTTGGTGCCATCGCCAGCGTTGAGTTGGAGCTCAAAGTTGGAGTGCCGGAGGTAGCTGCCAGCGGTGTCCTTGGACTCAAATGAGAAACAGGCGCTGTTACCCAGACCGCTGCGGACCGTCCAGCTTGCTTGTTGTTTGAGGGCGGTCGTGCTGGACGAAGTAACGACCTGGCTGTTGACAGTGGACCCGGTGTGTGCGAGGTAGCGTGTTGTGTAACCGGGCGTAGTAGCCCGCAGCGAGATGGAGGACCCGACCGTGAGTGCCGGGCCGCTGGTCAACGACGTGATGGCGTATTTTGCAGCTACGACATTGGCCTGTACCGAGTTCTCCGTAGCGTCAGACGGATAGCCAGAAGTCATGACCCCTTCATAGAAGGTGCCCTGGGCACCGTTACTGTTATCCCCTCCTATGCCTAAAATTATAGCGCCCTCTTTGCTCATAGGGTTGTAGCCAGACACGTTTGGCCGTGTGCCGTTGTAGTAGGTTGATAGCGAGCCGGACGCAGAGTTGGCGCCGCGGATAGCCCACTGGTTTGGTCTCCCCTTAACGATGGCAGTGACGAATCGAGACGAAATTGACGGGTTGCCAGCGTTGTTGGTAGGGCTAACTCCTGAGAATAGGCCATTTTCCAAATCAGCCATGATCCAAGGGCCTGCACCAGATCCCGTGCCCCAGACGGTACTGTCCCCGAAGTATATAGCCTCCATATGCCCGTTGCCTGTATCGAGATTGTTTGTCTCTGCATTTCCGTAATCGAAGCAGCAAGCCCCGTTATAGTGGGTGCCATCGAAGACCGCATACATACCCTGGGGCTCATCGCCTGTGGCTGAACCACTCACGGCATTGTTCCGGTAGCCTGTACCGGGCGAGACGAAAACGCCGTACGCCTTTTGGCCATTCAGAGTCACTGGTGCTCCAATCGCGCTGGCCAGGTTGTCAGAACCGTCGGCTTCCGGGCCGCTGAAGTAGCCCTTTGGAGCTTGGGTGAGGTGATTGCCGCGGCCAGACTGATCATAGATGATAGTGATCAGACATGTCGTGCCGGCACAGAAGGAGTCTTGGGCAGCAGCATTGGCGACCCCTCCGGCAGACAGCGGCGCAATGTTAGTTGTGGTACTGTCTGAGCCGCGCTTCACCTGATATAGCGAACCTGAGTAAGCGCTGTACAGGGCGCGAGTGGTACTGTGTGCGGCAATGCAGGGCGTACCACCAGAAGCGTACAAGTCGCAGGGTCCAGCTGCGACAAGTAAGCTCGCTGTGGCAGCCACAAGAGCTAGAGCGGTGAGGCTTGGTGGCGACGACATGTCTGAACTTTATTGGTTCGGAAGGCTCGGGCCGTGAGCGGCTTCGTTACTGATATGCAAGATGCTCGCACCTCGTAGGTATTCAAGTCGTGTGGTTCCAGTTCTGGGCTTTTGCACTGGAGCCCATGACGAGGCTACTATGGGTCACTTAAGTAGCCGAAATTCTCTCCCGAAGTGATTGTTGAGATATCCTACAAAGCCACGAAGGACACTACTCCGATATCCCACGACTCCCTGTTCGGCGAAGCACCGATGTGAAGAATGCGGGGGACAATGAGTCTTAGGTATGTACCGACGGAAGCGTTACTATTTGTAACAATCCGTCCTCTGTCCATGTGAACAAGAAAGCCCATAATGCGAAGTGGGGTTGCCGTAGCAGAACGCCGAACATGGGAAGAAAGCTGGTACAAGCTTCGCCGAGGGAAGCCTGTCAAATACAAGAGCGGGGTGATCGAAGCTTGTGAGAATTAAGTCGTAGCCATAAGAACTAATACTAGCCACAGACTACCCCACAAACCACTAAAACAGTCGCGTACTCCACGGGGAAGTGACCGAAATCTATCAGAACGACCGGGATAATTAATGGCCGGCCTAGCGTGGTACGCGGCCTAAGGAACAAGTGACCTTCGAATGCGGGATTTTATGGAACGGTCTTTCCATATACGGAAGCTCATTGCTTAGGCAGGGGCCCTGGGTAGTCTTCTAGCAAGAACACCAACGATAAAATTTGCCGTCCACAGTCGATGGTTCCATTCAAGGGTGAAGGCTAGGTTGCCATTGGAGATGAGGCCAATTAAAAGAGCCACATCACGAATCCTAGCACAAGAAAATCGACTGGCTGGTAGGGTTTTCTGGCTGTAGTACAATTCCAGCCTTAGAAAATCGGCGGAATTGCCGACGGTGCTAGAGATGGTCAATGCAGCAAAGACCTTCCACCGAATATAAGTTTAGAGATCCAACAGCATTCTCATTCGTCCATTAATCTGGTCTGCGGTCTGTGCGAAGGCCCGGCGCACCATAATATTGCGACTATCCTTGACAAAGAGAGAATATCGTAACGGTGCAGAATGTGTCTCCATGACGGGAAATTGTAAGTCCAGCAGACTGGCTCAAGATAAGACCCCGCTGCTCAATGATGCGATATATCTTCATCTGCGGATTCTGTTGGCTTGACAAAATATTGTCTAAAGCCAGAGATCTTTCAAAGTCTTCGTCGGTCTACTTGCTCAGACGGGGGAAGAGCTACCTGCAAACTGGCCTTCTCTTGCACAAACTTCCGAGTAGCCCCAGAGGAACTTGCCATGCTGGAATGAACGAGTCTCGGCCCAAAAAAAAAGCCGCTCTAGGATAATCCGTACACGTGTCTAATAGAGAGATTTTAAATGGGGCACCCCAAAGGACTCTGCCTTGCAGGACTTTTCTTAGGCTTTTTGCACCCAACGGTTGAGAAACCTAATGCGTGTGTCAGCAAAACTTGAGAGAGAAATGGTAGTGATTGCGTTTAGGTAAATCTGCGCAATTCTGGCCGTCACATAATGCAGCTGCCGCTTTCGTAATACAGAGCGCTCTTTGTTTCGTAAAGAAAGGTCACTGTGACAGAACACTTGTCAAATATCTTCGAACGACGACTGTGTTCTGGGAAATATTCATCGGAGATATGCACCTAGGCACGTGACATGCTGACCTGTTCTGAGTATAGCTGAAGCCAATCCCAAGCAGTTTCCTTGTGAAGTGCAATTGATTACTATAGCTTTTGAAAATTGAAACCAAGAACTGGAAATTATTCTTCTTGTGCACTATACAACCAGTATATTTGTTAAAATTAACAGGTATCCACGTGTAAATAAGTATTTTCAGGCCTTTGTAAGGCTGGCGAAGCTAGTCCTGTAAAGCAAGCCCTCAGGCAGGCCTGTAGGCCGTGCTACGGAAGCTTGAATAGCTATGTGTAATATTCTATGCGCGAGATTAGCTATCACTGATTATTTGGACCTTTTTGGTTGCACGGCTTAGTGGGCTTAGACCTAAGTTATGACAGTAAGTATACAATTTTTTCGAGGTAAGCTAATAGATTTGTAGCTTTACCTTTTTTAGACTCAGGCTGTAGTAGTATATAATTTAAAAAGTACTTCTTAGCTTATATTTCCCAGTCGTGATTTGAGTGTGCGACAAAGAAAGAGTGTAATAGAATAGACTGATCGAAAGGCTACGATCGAGCGACAAACCACACTTCCTACGCCATTTAAGACAACACGTTGGTTTTATCCGTCATGCGGATATGGCTTTAATGGTCCATACTTTAGCTATATCCGTTTTGGTGGGGCGAGCCTTTGTTCGTTTTGCGCATATTTGCATTTCTATATCCGCAAATTCTTTTTATATCCGCTCTACATCCGCCAGGTGTACATCCGTATATTTCCAAAGGATGGCTGTTTAGGAAAAGAGGATAAAAAGCCAACTCTCTCGCAATTTTTCTTCCTTTTGTTCGTCTAGTTCCAAATGGCGGAAAACCAGCAGATCACACATGCTATGGCACTCCGGTCTCTCCACCAAATCTTAGCCGACTTTAACATTCCAATCCCCTCCTCAACCCCTGGACCGAAGATCTCCTTCACCGGCTCCATTCCCCACCCACGCTTAACTCGCGGTGAGAAATTCAATCTCTCCCTCATTGGATCCGTCCCTGCCCTTGCCAATGCAGTTACTGCAGCTCAAATCTATGAACCGCACGGCGGAGCCCGTCAGACTATTGAATTCAATTTTCGTCGCGGCTACAATTATATCGATCCGGATATCGGCATGATACCGACGCTCAACGGCCAGGAGATCACGCATGACGCTATAGTCAGAAACCCTTTTCTGTGGAACATTTTCGAGACAAAGGATAAAAGTTTTGTGGTTTTGAGCTCGGTTTATGTGGATCTTGTGTATCAGTGGACTGCTTTCCTAGGCTGCTCAATGGCGCAGAGCGATGTTGTAGAAAAGGTGAAGCTGTGGGATGCTGCGGGTAAGTCCACACGTCCAGGTCCCCTTAAAATATTCAAGTGGAAATTTAATCTTGTTCTGTTTTGCTTGTAGATTTGGAGGCTGCTTCTGCCACAGCTGGATTGCCGATGGCGATTTGTCAAACCGAGAATTCATGGAGAGAGCATCCCCAGGACAAGCTCATGGCCGAGTTGCCGTGGTTTCCTGCGAAAAAAAATGCAACCATCATCAGTCCCGAATGGTTTTGCATCCAATCCTTGGTTGTCTTTCCAACCCCATCTAAAGCAACCTCTTAGTGGTCTCAAGGTACTTTGTGTAACGCACGCAATCGCTGGCCGATCTGCAGGTCGCACTCTTGCGGAGCACGGGGCTTCCGTTCTACAAGTAATGTTCACACATGGCTTCGAACACTATTTCGTGTACACATACTCTAATCTTGGATGTGCCTCGACACGATTGAACCTACACAAGCCTGCGGATCAACGATTGCGGACTTAAGTCAGAGATGCACAGGTCTGGATAGATTCATATCGTCCTTGTGCAATCGATAAATTCGGATTTTCAGACACAGACATTCAAAAGCTAAACCCTGGAATGATCATATGCCGGACAAGGTGCTATGGCACAAAGGATCCGTGGGCGGCCAAGCCCGGGTTCGATATGCAAGGGTCTGCCTCCAGTGGAATGATGGACTACTTGAGTGACAATGGGCAACCCGATTGGCCCCCTGGAATGGCTATTAACGACTATACAACTGGATATGCAGCTGCGTTGGCAATTCAGAGCATCTTGCTTAAAAGATTCAGGATGGAAGAGGATCCAGCTGATGGGTGGCTTGTGAGTCCAAGTCTGACGGGAACAGTCATGGCCATTCTGAAGTACTTTAAGACTGGCAAGACTGACCTTCAATCGTCTAATAGCCAAGCAGAAGAGTCTTCGGCGCTACCACCCTTTCAGTTGGAAGCAATGACAGGTTTGGGGTATCTAAAGACCTTGGCGCCACTACCGCAGATGGTTTTGACACCGATACTGTACCAATATGGTGTATTGCAAACAATGGGTTTGAGTAAACCAATATTCCCAGGCTTTGATGATGGGTACAGTGTGGCAGCTGTGACACCCATGTCGAAGGAGGCGATGGTCAAAAAATTAGGTGTGTCGGCTATTCTAAAGTTAGAAAAGTTGAGAGCTATGGGACAGGAAGCGAGAGCGACGAGCAGCTCCAACACGATGTCGAGGACATGGGCCCAGGTAATAAATTGAAGCTCTAATCTAAACAGAGACCCGGGCACTTTTGTGGAGATGTCCTTTATTGCCCAATGCTTATCAGTGAAGCGGCTATGAGGTATTGATCCACAAGTCGAAAACGTCGAGGTCTGGGAATGTAGGCAAGGTAAAACATAAGTCAAAGTCACTAAGATATGACATCGAATGCTGCACCTCGCTCTCCTCTCGACTAGATAGATCCGCGCTGTGGCAATCTAAACCGGCTGTAGGCAGTCCTTCTTGTAGTGGAGTAGCAGATTGGATCGTGAATTCTGACCCCAGGTCGTAACATTATACGGGTCCTATATTTCTGGAGTTAATATTATTGAAGGAGGATACTGGCAGGCCACCTACCATAAACAATGAATTCGAATCACATGATTGTGAATAGGAACAAGACTATTCTCAACGCTTGGAAAGCCCGTATGTATTGGTCGACCAACTACTAGACATAGACGACCCATCAAGGTCTCCAGCTCAACAAGCGTAGTATGACTATCGGGTTGACTATGTAGCCTCTCTAGGATCTGGCCATTCAAGAAAACAAACCTGATGAATGAAGTCAACTCCGGGTGAGTGCTCAATAAAGGCTCATATAACTCGAGTGAGATTTCGTCTGTTCTGATGCATGGCTTCTTGTTGTGAGTCATTGCGCAATACCGGTTTTGTGTGAGCGATGAAATTAGCACTTCGAAAATGCGGGACTTATTGATCAGCAAAGTAGACAAGTAAATACAATTGCAATTCTCGAGTGTTATGTTTCTTGCCCAATAGTTGTAGGCCTAGATCATGCGTCACTTTGACAGTTTGGGCTATAAGGCCCTGAGTTCGATTCGATGTGCCCGTTTTGAGCACTCAAAGATGTTGTAGGAATAGAGAAATGGCTAAATCAATACTCGGGCCGCCAGCATAGTCTTCACTATATTGAACAGACAAAGCTAGAAAATCCTGGTAGACTCGTCTATCCAGATTGGCAACATTCTTGATGGCGAGTGCTGCGAAGAGCTGGCTGATCTTATCAAATGATGGGTCGGAAGGAGATAATTCAAGTCCGGATGCAAGATCCACGCGTGCTCTGCTACCTCACTCAACTCCTGAAGGTTGACTACATTAATCCAAGGTCCGGTCGACGGAAATGCGCAATGGAGCATCTGGTGGACCTCAGATAGATTGATGTGCGCTATTGAGGAAAGATGCGAAGATGTAGCGTGGCTGACTGATGGCCTGATTTGGGTCGGACACTGCTGGGGTTCCGATAGGTCAATGAAAAACCTATAGTCTGTTGTTGCTGTCAGAAGTCCAACTGGAAGCCAATTTCCGGACTCACTATACAATTTCATAGCTATGTTTGTCACAAGTTTCTTGAAAATGGCAACTGGATCGCGACTTTCTTCACACGCGCCTTCATGTGGTACATGAGTTTCTAAAGAAATCTCCTTAGTTTCTACGAGTACAACTGCTCGTGGTGATTTTGAACGTGCGGCACGCGGACTTGCTGATGCGCTGCGTGACCTGACGTTGGATATACCCTTACTGCCTTTCCCGACCTGACGACGCGGTCTGCAAATCAGTAGCTAGAAAATCAATGTGAACACTAATGGATTTGTACCTGGCTTTCTCCCTCACTTCGCAAGTCGCGTGAGGCTCCACATATGCAGTGCAAGGATGCGGCAATAAACAGCGACGTTTAGATCGCCGACAGCGTTCACACGCTTTCGCGGAGCAACCACGCCCGGCCATTTTGCTAAGGCAGTGACTGGGAAAACACGTGTTGGGAGTGATGGGTTTTTAAATCTGGCATATAGTACCTCAGGGCTAGGGTGCGGAGTATAGGGACCTCGGTCAAACGATACTCGCCCGTTGCGTTAAACAAAGACCTGATGTTGACTTTCACGTTGAATCGCCTGGATTCGCCAATAGTGGATTTTTTTTTCATTACTCGCCTTTCCGTGGAAGGCACATCGCTGATATTATTGATGAACATATCCATTTCCAAGCTTCAGGTTAGGACTGTACACTTTCATCCGTATTAACCTTGCTCTTCTCCTTCCCATAACGTCCCCTTCCTTAAACCGACCCTCGACTGGCAGCACGCGCGTAGCAGTGAATAAAAAGCTCTTTGCACCATCTTTGCTTGTCATCAGAGTAGGAGTCCGCCCCGGTAGCACTTGCCATTGTCATGCTTTCGCAGTTTGCAGCGATGGTCCCAGTTGAGTGGGAAGCCATCTTCTTCGTTTCAATCGTCGGTTGTGTTATCGTCATAGTACTCGAGTTTAGTCCATTTGCCATTGTGCTGTTTCTACGGAGCAAGTCCGACTACCGTGCAATGAACGCTGCCCGATGTTCTTTGGAATAGTAGTCGCATAGCTAGACTAGAGGCTTGACATATAAGTTCTACACAATAACCATCCCATCGCCTTGTACTAGGACTACCAGTTCCTTCAAAACGGTCTTGGCACCATGACTGTCGCTACGACTAAGCCACCGAAACCCACTCTTCTCATTTCGTCCACTACAATGTAGGCGTTAAGCTAACATTGCAGTTGCATTGTGCCTTAATGCAAATCTAATTATACTCTTTAAAGACTTTTCTATTGTATAAGACTATTATGAGATACTATATATGTTATATTTAGCTTAACTTATAATAAGTACCAGTCATAATTTATTCTTATCTTTTTAATACCCTTCTCTTAAAGTGTATTCTTACTATCTTACCATTGAACCTCTATTTCGTAGAACATATTCTATTTATAAGAACTAAGCTTACGTTCCTAAGCTAGTTTCTGTTATTTTAAGATCCTTACAGTAACATTTACTTTACACTACTAGATTAGCTCTTCACGACAAACTGCTACGAGTAATATACGGCTACTAAAGTTAATATGTAAAGTCCAAAAAGATATTGTGTCTTACGTACTAATGTCTTTCTGAAGCGAAGAGCATGTCATTAGCCACAGCTTCATCTCTGCTTACCTTGAGGATGTTCACGGATAGTTTCTGATATACAAGGCCAGGATATGACCCCCGCCAACTATCACACGTTCGACACAATTTATGATCCATCATTGAAGGTCAATACATTAGGCGCCCCACATATAGAATAGGCCGAACAGCACGCTTTCAGACAGCTATGGCCTCTCTAGTAGGACCCTTCACTTCAAAAGGGAAGACTAGTGTCGAACTCAATCTGAACAGGTTTCGGAGTACAAGTACAAGCTATCGGAGTCTACATAGAACATTCGTTTGATACAAGATCTCGGCACCTCAGAATCACCTCCGTACCTTGAACATCTTCTAAGTACTAAGATGTTCCATCGAGAATTATTGCTATCTCCGAGTAGACTCCCTTCGGAATAACCTGCGTAAACGACCTGGCTCCGGTCCTGGAGTCTCAAAAATTGGTGTCTCGGCGACATTGAGCACTGGAAGGGGACCCGTAGGCTGTCCAGACTCAAGCTCAAAGGGAGGTTCCTGTGGGGGTAATGATTGGGCTGGAAATGGCTGGGCTGGAAATGGCTGGGGCGGCAACGGATATTGCCTCTGGGGCCATATCACCTGGTCTGGTGGCGTTTGAAGTTCACAAGCTTGGTGTTGCGATGCTGATGGCCCAATTGACAACTCGCTGAAAGGATCATTGGGAAATGAAAATCGCGGTAATCGTCTTTCAATCCGAGCACGGCTTTTCGCGATCTCGTAACTCTCGACTTCCTCATAATCAACGGGGTCCATCCTATTTTTCAATGCCATCAGCAGCCTCTGGCTTGGTCTGTGAACTGCAAGACGTATTAAATATGTTCCACAAGGCTCCCTTTCATGCTCAGACAGAAATATTACCATATTAGCCGTAAGTTCCGCCTTTGACTTTTGCCACGTGACGTTGCGACACGCTTCAGCGCTATGATTCAAAAGCAATGCCAATATACCATAGGTCTCGTCCTCTATGTCGTTGACCGCAATGTCCCATGCTGTCTCTCCTGCATTGTTTTGAATCGCGACAGTTGCGCCGTGTCCTATCAACATTCGGCACATATTGAGACTGTTATCTTTTTCTGACGAGCGGCGGCGTACTGCAAGTGTGAGGGCAGTATCACCTTCGAGGTCCTGCGCGTCAAGATCTACCCCCAATCGTATTAAGCCGGCGACTAGATCGATATTTCCTAGCTCAGTTGCGTAGTGCAGGATGTTTCGTCCGGCCGAGTCTCGCCGGTCGACTTCTAGCTTCTTTAATAAGGGTACCATCCAGTTGATGGCAATTGCATTACGTCTTTGTGCGCATAGAAATAGTGGTGACAGTTTGATCATCCCTGCAATGTCTTTCTGTGGCTTTCCCAGACTTCTCGAGGGCGCAAGAATAAGGTTAGGCTTGTGACGCGAGATCTCCTCTATGGCGGCGAAATTGTTGAAGATAATAGCAGTATGGAGTGCGGACTCGCCCCGGTTGTTCAATACCGAGGCATCAGCATCATTTTTGAGTAGCACAGTCAACAGATGGCGTGATGATCTTTGTGCTGCTATATGGAGGGGCGTGTTTCCGGCGTTGTCTTGTACATCGACGGAGGCGCCGAATGCAATCAGTGTTGTGACTATTTCATGTAAGGCACTTTGTATTGCGATATGCAAAGGATTCCACTTGGTACCAGCGCGTATGTCTGGTTTAGCTCCTTCTTTACACAATGTTTTGATGACAGGTCCTAGGCCTTTTAAGACAGCGTTGCAAAGAGCAGATTTTCCTTGTATATCAGGAGCATTGACATTCGCTCCATGTGCCAATAGCTGCTCTGCTACATCGACAGACTCACAATAGTGCAGGGGGTTAGCGCCAAGTTTGTCTTTTGCTTGCAACAGTGATGGAGCTTGCTCTAACATGAATAAAGTAGCGCGAGAGGATGATCCCGATGATGCAATGTGCAGTGGGGTACGGCCGTTACTATCGAGCCGGAAAAGTGCTCTGGTGTCATACTTCACGAGGAGTTCTATAAGCCTCAGAGCCTCGGGGTCATCACGACGAGAGGCCAGCTGCGCCGCATGGTGTATCGGATAATGAAACTCCTGAGCCTCTGGAAATTTAGGAGAGATGGATTTTATGCTGGCAAGGGCATTATTGCGTTGTAGCATGGCCGAAGTGACACGAAGGTCGTTCATAGCTAATGATTGCATGAAAGCCGTTGTACCGTCTACAGCGACATCTTCCAGGATTGTGGAAGGACCCAATAGTGTTATGACTTCTTGTAAGCGTTCTTCGCAATGTCGACCATGTATTGCCATCCGTTCTAGTACCGATGAATGGCATAACGCGGCTGCAGGTAGTATGAGAGGGAAACTTTTCGAATCAGTTGCCTCTTTATTCTTTGCGGCGTTTAGCAACAGCTTTAACATATTCGAGCAGTGGTATTGTATCGCAGTATGTATTGGTGTCCAGAGATTGTGTAGGCTGCTACTGAAGCTCTTCGGGGCGTAGTCTTGCGCAAGAGGGTTTGCTCCAAGGTGGATCAAAGCTTCAACGGCTGCTAGATTCCCTGTAGCAATGGCATGCGAAAGAGGAGTCCCGCGAAGCTGTAACGGCCATTGTGGATGGACTCCGATCGCCTTTGTTGCATGTGAATTTAGACTTTCAGAACTTTTGAATTTCCATAAGAACGATTTTGCGACCAACAAAGCCTCTTCATCCAGCATGAAAAGCCAATGAAACCCGTTGCGACCACTTTCGTCATGTCTTTCTGGTGACAAACCGCAGTCGAGCAGAGTCTTCACCACTTTGCTATCGCGCGTTCGAAATCCTTGGATCAAAAGCGGTTCATTATAGTCAAGTGAACTTATTGGAAGAGCCTGATGCATGGCCAATATTCCTGAGTGATCTTTATGCCTTATGGCTGCCTCTAATCTTGACAAAGTGACAGTGGCTGCAGTATAAGTACGAGCTGTCAGTTCATTAATACTGACCGATTCGGCACCTTTGTTGATATCCACTTCCGGATTTATAATAGAGATGCCGTCCTGGTTGACCCCGGTAGAAGAATGATCGTGAGAAAGATCTTGAAGCTGACGAGAGTCATGTTCTGGTGTAACCACGTCCGTAGAGAATAATCCTGCAACAACGTCGGTGTATTTCTCACCCGAATGGCGACTTCCAGAGTAGAGGATCATCGAACCAAATTTTTGAGCGACAGTATTACCCAACTTTATGGCTTGCTCAATGTATTGATCCACTTTTCCCCAGTCCGTAAAGACACCAAAGCCGGTGGCGTGGCATAGTGCGATCTGCCATGCTGCCGATCCTTTTACGGAATCATTTTCGGTTTGCGTTTCAAAGATTCTTTGAAACTCCTGAGCGATTTGGTGCTTATGGACCCAAAAGATCTCTCGATCATGTTCGTAACGGAAAGTCTGGGCGTCGAACGTTCAGTCAGTAATTCGCAATTTATAAATAGAGCCAAAGCTTCATCACCTCATATGACCATTCAGAAACGCCTGTATGTAAAGCTAACTGAGCAGAAAGGCTGACACTTCCGGTTTTACTTTTGGTAGATCTGTCAGCATGAGAAAGAGGGCTCGGTTCGAGGACTGATTGTACCTCCATTTCGACATAATTGGTAATGAGACTAGCTCACTGACTCGTAGAGTTGGATCTACTTCAAGCGTTTTCTTAAAAAGATTCTTAAATATTGCCCGTTGTATAACGTCCGTACCGAGCTGCGCTGATGACAAGGCAAGCGCAACAATCACAGCTGGATCGATATTCTCATACGTACCCGCTTCGGGGTCGATGAGTCCAGCAAGGCGATTAGTATAGCAGCGCCCATCCAAGAGCACCTCCCATGCCAAGATTCCAAACGCCCAGATGTCACACTTCTTGAGTTCCATTCGTGGGATTGGCTTGGACTTTTGATTGGAGACCTCCGGCGCATTATATCTTAACGGACTTAACAAACCTGGGCCACCACCATACTTGGATAGAATACATACCGGCTTGTGCCACTAAAAACAGCGAGCTTCCGACTCTCTGCTCCCAATCCCACATCGATGGAGTGCCCGAAATCGCAAAGTTTCGCCATTGGAGATTCAAGACGCTTTTCAGATTTAAATACAAGCACATTGTCTAGCTTGATGTCACCATGGATAATTCCAGCAGTGTGAAGTGCGTGGATACCAGCAGCTATGTCTGCGATGAGTACTTCTTTATGTATCGGGGAGACGCATTGGTTCGAAAGGTACTGCCGGAGGTTTCCGTTGGCACTGTGCTCTACCAATATGTAAGGCAGTATACTTCCTCCTTCGGTATTCCAACCATAGCCAACCAGATTCAGTATGTTAGGGTGGCTCTTCAGCGGGCCGTGATGCATAATCCGCAGCTCCAGGAGCAAAGAATTGACCCGGCGAAGGAATTCAGGGCTCTCTGATTCCCGGCGGCCAACCTTCAGGTGCTTAACAGCTACCACTTTACCATCTACATTGCATCTCTCGACCCAAAAGGTCTCGCCTTCGCCAATCGATTCACCTCGATGTATTTTGGCATAGGGAAAGCGGTGGAGATCGAGGCTTTGGACGGTACGGATAACATCTTCCAGACCTTGCGCCCGGTGTGCTGAAGCCTCATGAAAGCTAAGATTAGCTGTTTTCAAGCTGTCGACACTATTTTGTGTGCACCATAGTGAGGCTGAGCAGCTCTGAGAGCCTAACATTAGCGGCGAAAGACTAGCGCACCAAAGAATGCCATCAGCGGTAGGCTCACAGCTAGACTAGGCAAGTTTTCGAGCAAACTCATTGCTCTATTAACATATCTGAACAATAAAGCATCCAAATGTCGATATATGAGAAAGTCGTGGGGGAGCACACAAGAGTTCACAAGTCGTCGAGCGGGGTCAAATTCAGCCCCCACTCTCCATGCGGGAGGCCGCCTGCCCAACGCAGCCAAGTTTAGGTGCATGACTTTCAGCCTTCCACACTCTGAGCTTGAGGCGTGTACCTTAATTCTTCTGTAAATTGATTATGGCCGAGCTCGTCGGAATCGCGGGCCTCACCATCACGGCATTCGATAAGATATGGTTAATAGGTACCAAAGCCGCCGAAGTCATATCTGACTACAGGGCTTTCGACAAGGTAAGGAAAACACTATGGATTTGGCATTTATTCCATCTCTCGTGTGACGTAGCTTTGAAGGTTGACCTCACCGGCACTCTAGGATAGCATCGAACTCGCAAATAATATCAGATTCGAAAATAACCGAACGGACACTCTAAAGTGCTTGCTTTTCGAGCCTTCTACCGTCAGATGTCACTAATGTTCTATAACGTAGAACAATCTAACGTATGACCAGGCATATGGAGGCAAGACCTTGTTCGAACAGTTCGATCCGAATGTACAAGTTCAGATCCAAGTTCAATTAGGAAAGCTGCTCAACATCATAAATGAAGGTTCAGAGCTTCTAAACTGCCAGCAGGTAGAAGAACCAATAAATAATTTCGACCAAGCAGTTGGCGACCACGATGAAAAGCTCTCGAAACAACTGACTCCAACACATCTGAAAGCTCAACCCCTGTCCCGGCGAAAGAGTCGCACGCTTCGATTGAGATGGTCGCTTTGGGACAAAGGTAGACTAGAATCCATTATCAGAAACTTCACCAAAGAAAACGAGAAAATTAATGCACAAGTTCAGCTCATGTGCCACGCAACTAGTGTTGGAGTCAAATTGACGCATCTTGATCGGCTCAAGACTAACGAGCACTCCAAGAGACTTGGCTTCGACCTTCAAGCACAGCTTCAATTGAACGTTACAGGAATGGAAACCTCCTTAGACAGCCTTCAATTGAAGGACGAGAGCTTGTTCCGGGATCTAGCTGCGTGTTCAAAGCTCGAGGGGAAATTTGCCGTCCTCGAACATCTCGGCGATCCTTCGCTTGTCGAGTTCCGCAGCTACGCACCCGATAAGAGTGAGCCCGTTCCATTGGAAGGTCGCACACAAGATCGCGTAGAAAAGCTGGCACATCTTCTCCGTCAACGAAAAGATCTAGTGTTTCACACCTTGTCTTGCAAGGGATGGGTGCTTGACTCTCAAGACAATCAAGTGGCGTTCCTTTTCACCATCCCAGATGGCGCTGAAGGATTACCTGTTAGCCTTCTGAAATTATATGGTTTACAGGCTTTGCGGCCTTCGTTGGGAGAACGACTCAGGCTAGCAAGGAGCTTAGCTGGTTCAATATGCGAATTGCAACTTGTGAAATGGGTAAGTTCTGGCTATGATAAAATGCCTCAGCCAATACCTCTGGTGTACTCCAGCGCGTTAAGGATACTATTGCCAACATCTGACAGGTCCATGAAAGCTTCAGAAGCGAGAATATATTGTTTTTCCCTCGTGCAGGCAGCGCCAAAGAACCTTCTGGGCTGGAAGCGAGGCTGGTGATCTCACAGCCCTGGGTAATGGGATTCGAATTTAGTCGCCCTGAATTCGACTTCTCCTCGGGAAGGCCAGATAAAGACATAGCTCGCAACGTGTACAGACATCCTGAAAGACAGAAACACCCACAGCAACCGTTTGCCAAGATCCATGACATTTATGCTCTCGGTGTTGTTCTACTCGAGATCGGTAAGTCACCCACATTATCACTCTCTTAATGGCTAGCATTCCACACAGATACTAATATGATGATTTACAGGTCTTTGGCGCCCCGTGCTCTCTCTTGAGAGAGATGGATTCAGGCGTGTCAATGATTCTTCAACTATACAGAGCTACCTGATCAAAAAAGCCGAAAAATCGCTGCCTCAACAAGTTGGAGAGCGGTACAAGGATGTTGTCATTCGCTGCTTGACTGGAAGATTTGATGTGGAAAACGACAACAAAGAGGATTTGAAGCTGCAACAAGCATTTCGTGCGCAAGTCTTAGAGGTCCTAGACAAAGCTGCAGAAAGTATTGGATAGAATATCTAGAATATGCATGATCGTGCTTTAGAAGTTGGTCGATGAGACAAACTGGTAGTTTTTCGAGAAGCAAGCTTAAGTATTGTCATTAGATGTCATGAGAGTAAATTTGCATGCCGTATGAGGTTCGAATCGACAGCCTATTAAAGCTTCATAACCGCTTCCATATGCCTCTCCATATCATCAGCTCCACCAATGTCGTGGCAGCAGTCAGACCCTTGTGATAGTTTTCTGGGTCATTACTCATCCACCACCTGTTGTCCAGCCACCCGCACACTCTTCGATGATCTGATTCGTGTTGAGCTTGAAAAAGTTCCCAGCCTTCTTCACACGTTGTGATCTTCCCATTGAGTATCGATTCATCTGTGTAGGAAACGCCAAAACGGGCTAGCAATTCTTTCATCTTTTGGCTCGCATTGCGTGACATTGCCGCTCGACTAAGCGGCGACGGAACTTCGCATTGCTTTAGAAACCATGCGGTGTACTCTTCTAAACTTGAATCTAGCTGGCTCAATTGGCCTTGGTCCAGCGCAATAAGATTCTTCCACGATGCGGCACCAACGCGAATCGCCTCTTCATTGTCCATGGCTCGTGGACGTTTTGAGTCCTTGATCTCCTTTTCCAGTTGATGCATCGCCATCTCTCCTCCCCAACCGTACATGTACGGTAGATATACATTGCAGATTCCTTGCAGGCAATAAGCACCATCCTCCGGTCGTTTTGTTCGTCTATTTTTGGCCCAGGACCTTCGAGTTTCGATGCTAAAGTGCGACATTTCGAGTCCTTGAAGGGCTTTGTGATGGATTCCAGTTATCTCGCGAATGGCATGCTCCAGCGACCGCTTGTCACCTAGCCGTTTTCCCTCTTTAGAGTAGAAAACAACCGAGGAGGGAGCAATGAGCTCTTGGAGCGTCCATCCGCGGGTGAACCACCTGCTTTTTCGGAAAGCCAACATCCAACTGTCTTCTTCACTTTCGAACAATGGATCGCAAGATACATCGGATAGGTAAACATAGCACCTAGCTGCGTTCTTATACCAGCGAAACATGGAGTTAAGCGATTCCTGCAGCTCAGCACTGCTTGACTTATCGATACAACAGGTATCTATCCAGATGTATCGCAGACCATCCTGTTTAGCTTGCTGATGGCAGAATTGAAGTTTTTTGAAGCCGGGTTTGTTTTGCCAGTTGTTTCGTGCGTTTCTTCCGCCCTCTGTCATATCTTTAAGAGTGATTTCCTCTGAATCAGAGCCCCAGGTGTGAGAGAGAATGGCATAGAACGGAATTTCATCGTAGGAGAAATTGACCAGCTCCCATTGGTCAGGGCCAACGCCGTCATGATTAAACCGCAGAAGACGCATGATAAGCTCGTTCGTGATAGATCATACGTGAAAATGGATAACAAGAGCTGGAGCCTGAAAAGGATTCAAGGTCGGGAGCTGAATGTTCAGCCGCAGGTGGAGTGGGGTAGGCCACCGTTAATCCCCGCCAAGCCCTGGTCCATCCTCGTCTTATCAATTCCTAGAGAGAGATGAGTTGTTAGCACAAACAATTCAACAAGCTTTCCAAATCCCTAAATCGAGCTTACAACCGGCCGCGCCCTTGGTGCTTGTGTACGTAGGTACTTGGCAGGCATGCTCTTATTAAATACATAGCTGCTAATAGGTACGTGAAGCAAAATGCCACTCGAAGCTAAAGCACAATTAGCCAAGACTATAGCTCCATTAACTTACCTCGTAATGACTTGTATAACAATTGAAATCTCTATCTACCGTCTGTTTTTTTGGGTATTATTTTGTTTCCTCGTCGAT
Source organism: Pseudopyrenochaeta lycopersici (assembly GCA_003313425.1). Lineage (NCBI taxonomy): Eukaryota > Fungi > Ascomycota > Dothideomycetes > Pleosporales > Pseudopyrenochaetaceae > Pseudopyrenochaeta > Pseudopyrenochaeta lycopersici. Next base: position 191,715 of record NHZP01000040.1, on the reverse strand, counting down.
TCCTCCGCGACGCTGCGAAAACAGTGTCTAATGGTAAAAACCACACCATTCTCCAGACAATGATCACTTTTTTGGCTTGTTTGGCGAGCTCGCTGTAGAAAAGAAATGGTCCAAGAGATTTTCATATCTACCAGCGAATATCTACAGGCGTTATCAGTATAACCGCGCCGAAACGGTAAGCTAATCCCGTGACTAGAGCTCAATGCTTCGTATAGTCAAAATGTGATTGTTACATAATCTACTCCACTCAAGACCAAATAAAGAGACAAGATTTAATGGCCCTAATATTACGAATGCTTATGGAATCGAAGCGTATCTAGGTTGGATTAAAATCTAGTCGTCATACAGCTTCTAAGAATTACCAACAATTGCGCGTGTACAACCCTCTTTCTACAACTGAAAACCTACAGGAAAAAATTCACCATTAAGAAGCTGGTATTTGGTTGACATGAACCTAAAACAAAATTCACATTATATACCTTGTACTTTTACGCTCTTAGCCCTCAAATCAACGCCTATCTTTTCATCACAGCGCTTGAGGTCAGCAAGCCTGCAAGACCACTCTAGTCATCTCACTCCCTGATACACCACCTTGCTACCATCTCACGCGACCTTCCTAAACACGATACCGAACCATACATTGACACCAACCCACTTCCACCCTCTCTCCCCGACCATACCACTCTCCACATCTTCCTTCGTCATACTCCTTTCCTTGACACTGACAATGTCGAACCCAGCCTTTTTCGCCTTCGCCACAGTCTCATCGACATTAAAGGCGAAGCTTGAGCCTCTTACTTTGACACCTTCTGCGTTGATGAAACCAGCCTGCGAAACGCGGCCCATGTCGGCGTGCATATTCGTCACTAGCGCGATACCATTGGGTTGGAGTAAGCTGGAAAGAGTTGAAAAGTATGAACTGAGAGGAATGTGTTCTAGCACGAGAGTGGAGATGACTGCATTGACGGGCGTGAGGTTTGGTACCGAGGGTAGTGGAGATGCCGAAGGGTTGCTGACGGTGGGAAAGCAGTCGGCACATTCTAATCTCAAGTGCGCTCTGCTGGTAGCGTTGCCACTTTCCTCTGTGAATGGACGTAGTTTCTGCGCAGCAACATCCAGCATACCCTTCGAAAAATCGAGGCCCGTCACACTGATACGATGATTCCGGGGCCATGAGTAAGCAAGTAGTTTCGCGGTGTTACGACCTGTTCCGCATCCGAGATCAAGGACGGAGATATCTTGATTCTGGACATTGCTCGACACCCCAGCTAAAAAGTTTGGAAGAAGGGTAGTGAGTTCCAGATCATCGATTGATTGAAGCATGTTGCCGTCAGAGTCGTAGACCGATGCCCATTGATCGTAAGCATCTTGGGTTGGGACATGCTGGACTGGTGTAGGTGATTTCGGAGGTGGCATGCTGTTGTTCGGCGAGAGTGTCTGTGACTGCTTCGGCGTCTCTTGGCTCTGCTCTTCGAATAGAGACGGTTGCTGGATTGTTGGCGTCTTAGTAGTAGGATTCAAGGTGCCGATGTCTGAAGGATCTGATTCGGTGGTTGAGAAGGATGTATTGGGATTGAGATCGATGAGAGAGGTGTCGAAGGTCATATTGACGGATGTTGGTTGCGTCATCTTGAGCGTATGGTCTAGGATTGACGTCGTAGATCTAGTGAACAGCGACTGAGTGCTTTCGGAATGGTCTTATATATGTACAAGAAGTGAGAAACAAGAGGTCGGAAGTAAGCCAATAAAGTCAATCTTGGATTCGAAGCTAAACTAAACTGCGGGGCAAATCGAGTGAAGTCGGAAGCCTGAAGTTTGAGGATAGCTTTCAAAACGGGTGCCTGAAGCGGAATATATATCGGCCGGTGACTCTTGTCTCCACGCCCTCTCAGCGCCCTCTATGCATTCCGCATTTCCTAACCAGGCAATGTGTCGTGCAGCTTCCCGCAAAATGACTCACAGATGCATCTGTCATTAGCTGGGCCGTGCCAAGTCGAATGACGGCGTCCGCCACACCCGAACAACTGCGACATGACTGAAGAAAACGATTCTCGACTTTTGGAAACAAGTTCAAAGCAAGTTGCGTCATTAATGTCTGGTGTTGATATCGTACAATATGCTATACTCATGCCGCTTCTAAGCCTTATACTGTACATTCGATCATACATGTTCTTCAGAGTCATCATATCAGCCGCTATGAGCGGTCCGAAAAGTATTCAGCAAGTATTCGGTCCCGATGCGTGATCAGGCGGTTGCGCGACATTAGCGCGTCGCGTAGACGCGTGTCCACCCATCCCCTGCCGAGCCTCTCGTCCAGTAGCAAATGAGTATATGCAAAAACGCTTGCATCAAACAGCCCAGGCCTAGACGCTCCGAAGAACCAGTCCTTGTCACCTAAGAGCATCTCAAGCGCGACCAGGGCTTCTTCCGCCTGGCTGTAGAGTGTTTCAGCATTTATAACAGTAGAGAATTTCAGCAGTTCCTTCTCGGCTGCCAGTCGTAGGTCGCGGGCGATAGTGAGGCGGACAAAGGAGTTTCGTGAGGTAGGGAGGATGTAGAGGGGTTCAGCAACAGTGGTTGAGTTGTGGGAGAGGTAGATGCTGTAGAGCTGGGCATTGTCAGTCAAAGTCAATGCCCGGAACAATTGAAAGCGCCATCGCCTGAAGGGCACAGCCAGACACCAGAGTAATAGTGCTTTGCTAGCACTTATGGCTCGAGAGCTGGTTGGTGGCCTCAGACCCTCCAAGATAGATTCCTTCCAGATCTGTACGTACCCAGGCTCGCCGTATCCGATGATCCAGCAGACTCAAATATGCTTCATATCTCATATCCCCCGGCTCCTCGATGCTGTTCTTGCTAGTATTCATAGCCCATCGTTGCAGCTTCCCAGACGGAACTGGTTGTGTCTGCTTGTATGGCTCTGGAGAAGAGGGGAGAAGGAATGGAAGCGCTCCACTTGGCGAAGAATGATTGTTTGCTGATGCGATTCGAAAGGGGATTTTGGAGAATTTAAGGTAGGCCTGGTATGTTGTGAGCTTGGAGTAGTAGAGGGGGGGGGGGGGGGGGCGTCGGGTGTGGGGGACTGTTTACCTGCCACTTCAGGCACGCTGGATTGTACGATGGCTCGCCCCTCAAGGCACCTTCGTCTGTGGTAAATACATAGAGGACATGTGCATTGCGATGCTGTGGTGCGCGTTGTGGGAGATCATTCACTGGGTATGTGCACAGCGGAAATCTATCGAAGAGCTGCTTTATTGGGGCTGGGACGTCGAATATGCTCCGCGATGGTGCTTGCTGGCGATTGGCCCTCTGGGATCCGTTGGAATTGGTGGCTTCAGACATCATCGCTGTGTGTTGGAGGGAGCTGAACGATGCTGTCGCAAAAAGTTCACCACGCGCTTCGGAGGAGACATGCGCTCGCCTAAACTTGCCCATCGTGACGTCGATGCTACTTCAGGCAACACGACCATCAGCAAGATCTCCCAAGTCATTCTAATGTATAACAATGATTTCTAACTCAACAAAATTGCATCGAAAGAATTATCTACACTACTTATAAAAATTTGGCCCCCTTCAAGACACTCCTCACCCCACATTACGTCCTTGACGGTGGAGAAATGCGACTGAACTGTCTCGAATAAGTTTATACTCAGAATCCTCATCGAGCCTACAATTTCCCAGGAAGTCTCAAGTGAATCAGTCTTGTCTCTCCATAGGAATGGACCATTTCAAGCACATCATGTTTCATTTGGGTAGCTACAAAGTTCACTACAGAACCAACAAAGGACCGATGCCAGCAAATACCCCATCGTCCATTCAATCTATCTCATTGTTTCAACAATCATTCATCCATTAATATCATTCTGTGCTTAGGCACAAGAAATAGCCTGTTTGCTTGGTGTATTAGGCGGCGGGCTAGGAGGAGGTTGCTTGAGGCACCTAGTCAGCACTACACGAGCATGGGGAGAGCCATCTACTAACCGGCGTAGCCGCACCACCACCCTCTCCAAATTTGGCGATGAATTTCGTCACCTCATTTTCAAGCATTTTGTGCGTGCTCGGGGACGGCGGAGGAGGGGTAGGAACAGGCTCTTTGGACAAGAAGGAGAATCACGTCAGCCTACAGCGTCCTGAGTGCAAGCCTTGAGTAGACGTACCAGGCGTTCCCGGGTTACTAGGAGCAAGCATGTTCGCGATTTCCTCTGGCGGCGGCATAGTAGGACTGGAATTATTTGATGTTGTACAGCTGCTTAGTAATCAGGAATATACGGTAGCGAGATGCAGAAGGAGGTGGATGGCTGGGCTTTATACTATGAGTGACTGTTCCACGCTGACTCTGCATATAATACTCACATGAATCGAAGGCTTATCGAGCTCCTGGGGTTGTATAGCCACTAGAAGGGTCTGCAACCCAGTCTTGAGGGTTGTTGGTGGACGTTCAAGTACCAAAGAATGCTGAGCACGCCGTTACTACAATGACGATTTACATACCAAAATTCGAATCCACGCACACAAGTTTTATCAACCTGAGCAGGAGATTGAAGGCTGCGTCGTGGGATGTGAAGTCTGCCGTATTTCGTTGCAAGTTTGTGTAGAATATATTTCCCTCTGGAAGGCGTTGCTTTGTGTATCACAAAAGGAATTAAAGGCAAGGTCCAAATGCTTCATTTACTCCTATTAATATGTGAATGTAAACTCTTCTCGAAGATGTGAATGTGGAGGAGTGACGACAAAAGTCCTTTGAAGAAAGGATAGCACGGGAGCAGTCGTGTGAAGCGCACAATCGGTATCGAGGCCGTTGTTGTTGCCGTGGATGCAGTATGGAGTGCACTTTCTCTGATTTACAGCATGGGACATAGTCATTGAGTCTCAGATGAAGCGAGTAAAGTGTCAAGTTGAAGTGTTGATTATCTTGGATTGATGCGAGCACACATAGTGCGCAGTATACATTAAGTTTGTTACAGAGTTGTACGAACATCAAGTCGGAACTCATTATTGGTAGAGTAGAGTTGGGTCTCACAGAGACCGAAAAGTAATAAGTAAACGAAAGGGGTATATCGGGCAAGTCCAATAGCAGCCAGCCAGTTCTAGTGGACCACCAATGCGTTCGTATCGGCGAACAAAGCGATTACAAAATCGTAGCGAATGGAAGATCTAAGGGGTATACAGAATGCAATGGCAGGAAAGATAAGGCCGGGCTGGCCGGGTATCAGAATGAACGAAAGGGAAGAATGCTCATACAATGCCAAAGAACCGTATCGCTAATTGATGTGACAAAGGAAAACGTGAATGACAGAAAATGGAATATTATGATTAGCAGAGAGCGATAGGAATTGCTCATACCATCATCATAAGTCTCGTTCGGCGCTTTTGCACATTGCGCGGTTTGTAGCCACCAGGTCCTAGATAGCCTTGCTGCGGAGCTGCGGCGCGCTCCCCGTGGCGGTCGCAGTACTTTTGCCCGCCGACTTCGTAATAACCGTCGCGTAGGACAATTCGGCAGGTCGTGCACGTGAAGCACCTTGGATGGAACTTTTGGCGCATATCTGTCTCTAGGTATTGGCCTTCAATACCGCGGTCACATGAGTTACACAGTGACCCGTTGAGCTCATGATAATGGTGCTCGCAATAGGGAAAGTTTTCGAAAACGTAAAACTCGGCAGTCGGAAACGGATCACCGCAAGTCCTACAGGCGAAACACTGCTTATGGTAGCGGCCAGTGAGACGGCCAGAGGAGTCTTTGACAGACTTTCCAATGATGGTCTCGGAGCATCCCCGGCACTTTCCTCTGCCTACGGGTTTTGGGCGGCGAGTGTCTGGTTGCTGCATTCCAGGTTCAGGCATGCGCCGTGGGGGACTTTTCTCCTCGTTCAACCCTGGTGCTCGTCCTGGAAGTGGATCTCTCGGTTGGCTCTCGAATAGACCCATCTGGATCGCGGGGTCCATGGGTGACTCTGGCATGCTGGAGTATCCTGGTGACAATGATCGAGGGATTGTATGCGACCAATTTGGTGTGTTGTAACTTTCAGGCTCCCTTAATGGCCGCAATTCTGCATAAGACTCGGGGCTTGCAGTTCTTTCAGTGGGTGGAAAGTCAGAACGACCCGTCTTTGAGACCTGTCGCGAGTGTCCAGCCACTGACCCTGGTGGGCTGGATCGGGAGCTGGCTATACTTCGGAAGCCAGAGCTGGCATATGAATCATCCGATAAACCTGAATCTGAAGGTGTATGTAATGGATTCAACGGTGTATCATTCCCGAATGTGGGTGCAACCAAAGGTGGCGGTTGGAGTGACCGGAAGGGCGCAATATCCTGCTGAAGCTCGTTCTCTGAACCATTGCGGCTCTGGTTACGTGCAGGAGGCATGTTGTTTGATAGAGGAGCAAAAGCGGAAGAAGCCGTGATCGCGATAGGGGTGGGGACAAGCTCTTGTTCTGAAGGTCTCCTTGGGCGTGGCGGTGGTCCTCTCCTCTCGCTGTCCAAGGGTGTCGATACGGACTTCATAGAGTCTTTCTGTAGGCGAGCAAGGAAAGCGTCAATGCCGTCTGCCTGTTCGGAAGCGGATGGAACCGGCGGTGGTGGAGCCTCGTTTCTACCGAATTTTGGATGAGAAGGGAGACCTATGCTGCGATTCGAGTAGGAGGAGCTGCGCGACGCAATAGATGTCAAAGATGCGCGCTGCTTGTGCAGACTTCCGTTGCTTTTTGTGCTATCCTGTGTGGCCGTTCTCCGATGTCCCAATGCTGATCCATCGCGCACAGGTGATCTTGATGCACTCGAGGCGCTCGGCCTCCGGTCTGTTCTTCCATCAAAGGGCCCAGGCGCAATCGAGTCCATACGTTTCGAAACAAACTCTCCACCGTTCGTCCGTGGGCTTAGCGGCGCAAACAAAGGACTTGGTTCCGCGTATCTTTGCTGATAGTTTGGGTCTAATCGATCCCGGTTTTGAGATTTTGCGCTTTGAGGCGTTGCAGTTTTGCTAGGGAACGGAGGAAAGGCACAATCCATATTTGACGGAAGATAATCGGGCGAGGGAGGTGCCTTAGATCGTGGAATGGGGGTTGTCACGCTTCGATTCATTTTGAACGGGGATTTCGGTGGCGCGGCTGTCATTGGAGAACGACTTCTTGAGTCACTGTAGCTGCTCATCGGCGACGGCTCAAGAGGACGAAATGGTTTATCTAGGCATATCAGCACACAAGTTGTCGATAGTTGGTCGTCATCACGTACTGGCAATATTTGGATCGATTCGAGATGGGGGAGGCATGCGACCTGATGGCGCCTGCATGTTCGACCTGTTGCTGAATGATGGACCCCCGAGACTCGCGGCGCGCTCAAGCTTCGGCGACACTGGCGATATAGGCTCAGGCGCCGTTGCTGCTAGTATCGATCAGCATTGATATCCTACAGACAAGCAGTATGAACTCACTGGAGGGGGGAGCCGTGGCACAGACATGATCTGCTAATTGCAAGATGTCGATATCAACTGCACAAGACGAGCATTTGATCGTCGGAAGGAGGCTCATTCGGTCCATGTTGTCCGTGAAATTCCAGCCGGTGTGGCCAGCGTAGTCTGTGTTTGGTTCTGGTAAGGTAAACAATCGAGGTGTTGTTCACGTCCAGCGTTTGGTGGGAAGGCGGTTTCGACGATGACATAGAGTGAGGGTGTGGATACACGCAGGTGGCCCTCGAAGACGGATGTGTGCGCCTAGGGTCGGACCTAGAAGTCCAAGAGCTCTATGATCTTCGGAGCCGGTGGGCCCTGCTGGATCAGGGGGGACAATGCGGGAATGGTACCGAATTGGCTTTGATCTGAGAACGGCAGCGGGATAATAAGTTAGCGTCTTTGCATCCATACCACCATCCGGTTTGAGAGGTTGTTTTGCCCCACAAGCGACACTCGCAATGTTGGATATTTTGCTACTAATGAACAAACATACAGGCATTAAACAACCATGCTGTGTAACTGCTGGCCACACAACGCTCGTAACGAGCAGTAAGGCTGGTCTGCAATCAAAGACGAAAAGGCCCCGTAGCCAAAGACAGGCGCGCATCTCAAGGTCTTTGGCTGCAGATGCACGTAACCCGCTCGTCCCTGAATCGTGGCGCTGATGATGGTGCTGGGCGGGGCTCATGATTCGACGGGAAATCCTGGGCGCGCACGGAGCGGCAGCTTGCAGGTCCTTTGGTTTCTGCCGTGCTAGCCAGTCGAATGCGTGGAAACCGCCAAAATTGTGATGAAACCGTTATCCGCCGACAAACTGTCTCGTGGGTGTCGCAAGCGCCCATGACGATATATGGCAATCGGCATGGCTTCGCGAGATGCACGATATCCATCAATCGAGGCAGCCGCAAAAGTCAAGATTGGCACTACAGGGCCAAGCAATTTCTGCAGAGTCGATTGGGAGGCTGGAGGCCTTGTTCGCAAGTTGTCCATGCGCAGGAGAACCATCATCCCCCCGGACATTACGCTGCCCCCTGATTGGGCAGAGTTGAGCACAATTGTTGATGAACGATCTGTGCTGTCTCGGTGTCGGCGCCGGGACTATCGATGGCTAAGCGCCCCTTTTGCTACGACGACAGTGTCTGCTTCGAAACTTGTTCTTGTTTGCATAGATGTTGCGACGATATGCTCAGCGGATCGGAGAGCTGTGAAGTTTCAACCTGCGTGATGCGAGCTACTGCATCGTTTCGAAGACCAAGCCCGGTGCAACTGTCCAACTTCTGCGGCACAGGCCTAGCATGGTTCCCATGGCGAACTGCGAGGCTGATGGATCAGCCCCCAGCCCTCAAATGCAGCCTTCCGCTTCTGTCTTTGCTCGCAAGCGAGCTTATGGGAGTCCGGCAGTCCCTGTGTGTGTTGGCAGTTGGCTGCAGGGTCATTTATTCCGATATAGCATTGAGTTTCGGTTAGACGGTGCACAACGAAAAGCTCCATGGCTCCAAATCAGCCAAGATGAGAGTTGGCTGGGGCGGCTATTCTGATGGAGGGCCGATCATGCATTCCTGCCATTATCGACGATGTGGTGTTCTTCTAAACTACTGCAAACATTTCTGAAGCTGGGAGAGTCTCAGTCGATCCGTCCTGCCGTCCTGCCGCATCGGAATGATGACGTGCTTTGAAACGACCGCTACTTCGAGAAGGCTTAGCAATGCTGCACTCGCCTTGTTTGGTGTCGGTCAAGGGTTGTTGAGTGTGGAAGTAATCGCGCAGGCATCATGTGGCCGCAGGCGCGGTGGTTCTTGAGGTGGAAGCACAGGGGGTCGCGTTCTCGCGTGAGCGCGCTCACGTGATAGCGGGGCTCATGCAGGTGTCAGGACGCTTTCGGGCCTTGTAGGAACGGGTAATTCGGTCAAAACAAAACGTCAACACCAGAGCCCATTGTCGTGGCCGCCTTGCCAGCTGTCAAAATGATCATGGTCCTCGTCTGCAGCTTCTCGCCCGTGGTCTCGTGCCATGCGCCTTCACCAAGCCTACTACGGTTGCCATTACTGCATGTTGAGATTGAGAGAGCGATAGCGGGGCGCGGCGAGCGCGTTAAGGAACGTACTCTTACGCCCATTGGCTTCTCTCGCTTGACTCGGGCGGCGGCGGCATAAGTTGGTACCAAATACGGAGGTCAAGGGAAAGAAGCGGTGGGAGACACGCTGTCCGGCAGCACGCGGGAGCCAATTTCGTTTGTTAGTCTTCTTGTTATCGATAAGTCAGCAGACCGAGGGGCATTTATATCGCTCCCTCTCTCTCGCCCTCAAACTCACCACAACCTCTCCAGCTTATTGTGACAGCCAGCCAGCTACCAACAAGTTAACAGCCTCTCTTCCCCTCACTCAACACACCATCTCTCCTCCCGGGCCATTGCCCAGATAGTCAAGACGTTTTCCAATCTCCTCAGCTCGTATGTACCCCTCAACACCGCCAGTCGTGCCTCACTGACCGTCTACAGCGTCCACAACCCATTCGCCGGCCGACGTACTTCTCCTTCTGGGGCAGCGTCGGATTTAGACTTCCGCAATTAAGTTCAATTTGCTATCAAGCCAAAAAGAACTCCGCTACCAACTACTATGGCGCCTCACGCAGAAGAAAGCGTCGGCCACGCGAATGGGTTTGAAGTGAAGACGGCCCCACCCAAGGATCTCTTTACTGTGAGCTCCCCAAATGTTGAGTACTCTGAGGACACCATCAAGTCAAAGTACACCTACCGTACCACGGACGTTACCCAGAACGCCGACGGCAAGTATGTGGCTGTTCCCAAGGAGACTTTATATGATTTCAAGGTCGAACGCAAGGTTCCCAAGGTCGGTGTCATGCTCGTCGGATGGGGTGGTAACAACGGCACCACGGTCACCGCTGGTATCATCGCCAACAAGCGCAATCTCGTCTGGGAGACAAAGGAGGGCAAGCGTGGCGCCAACTACTATGGCTCCGTCATCATGAGCTCTACTACCAAACTTGGTGTCGACAGCAAGACTGGCAAGGAGATCCATATTCCTTTCCATGACCTGCTGCCCATGGTCCACCCCAACGATCTTGTCGTCGGTGGGTGGGACATCAGCGGCATGAACCTCGCCGAGGCCATGGATCGCGCCAAGGTCCTCTCTCCTTCGCTGAAATCTCTTGTGCGAAAGGAAATGAGCGCCATGAAGCCTCTTCCTAGTATCTACTACCCCGACTTCATTGCCGCCAACCAGGAGGAGCGCGCCGATAACGTTCTCGAGGGCACCAAAGCCTCTTGGGCCCATGTTGAGCAGATCCGCAAGGACCTTCGGTACGTTATAATTCACTGACCCGCTCGGCGCCATTGCTAATGCTTTTCCAGCGACTTCAAGGCTGCCAATAATCTTGACAAGGTAATCGTTCAGTGGACTGCCAATACAGAGCGCTATGCCGATATCCTCGAGGGCGTCAACGACACTGCCGACAATCTGTTGAAGGCTATTGAGGCTGGTCATGAGGAAGTCGCTCCTTCGACCATTTTCGCTGTTGCCTCCATCCTCGAGGGTGTTCCATTCATCAACGGCTCTCCCCAGAACACCTTTGTCCCTGGTGCTATCCAGCTTGCCGAGAAGCACAATGCCTTCGTGGGCGGTGATGACTTCAAGTCCGGTCAGACCAAGATGAAGTCGGCCCTCGTTGACTTCTTGATCAACGCCGGTATCAAGCTCACCTCTATTGCCAGCTACAACCATCTTGGCAACAACGATGGTATGAACCTTAGCTCCCAGAAGCAGTTCCGCTCCAAGGAGATTTCCAAGTCGAATGTTGTCGATGACATGGTCGCTGCCAACAACGTCCTTTACAAGGAGGGTGAGCACCCCGACCATTGCGTTGTCATCAAATACATGCCTGCTGTCGGTGACGACAAGCGTGCTCTTGATGAGTACTACGCCGAGATCTTCTTGGACGGTCACCAGACTATCAGCTTGTTCAACGTCTGCGAAGACTCCCTCCTTGCTGCGCCCTTGATTATTGACTTGGTCCTCGTCACTGAGATTATGACTCGCGTTCAGTGGAAGTCTCACAGTGCTGAGGCTACTGATGCCAAGTACTCTGGCTTCCACAGCGTGCTCAGCATTCTCAGCTACATGCTCAAGGTATGTGTATGAAATAAGTCAGCTCCATACATTGAAAAGCTAACAATTCTCTAGGCTCCTCTTGTGCCGGCTGGTACTCCTGTTGTCAACGCTCTTGCCAAGCAGCGTGCTGCTCTCACCAACATCTTCCGCGCTTGCGTCGGTCTTGAGCCTGAAAACGATATGACTCTGGAACACAAGTTGTTCTAGATTGTGCCGTATTCAATGCAGGGTAACTCCTATTCCGCCAGCTCCACTCAGCGATGGTGACTAGGAGAGAAGCTTCCCAGACGATGTCCATGAAGTTTAATGTTTGATTTGACCAACTCTATCCACTCTTTATAGTAATAAAACCAAATGACAAGTGTCAATACTGTAGTTCAGTTTGTTGTCGTGTGAATTCTCGATACTAAGTCTGCTCGTTCCTTCCACATCAGTTGCTCACCAAACTCAGCCCTCTACCACATTCTTTCAACACGTAGACCTATTATTCGAGGAGCAGATAGACTACTTGTTGTGATTTCCAAGATCTCTCTTGGGGTAATGGGAAGTACAGGTAATGATCTAGCGTACTTGCCTGGATATGTGCAGCTCCCGCACACGGAAGGAAGGATCTGCCCTGCAGTTGAGTGCAAACATCACCTGAACACCTCACTATCTCAGAACGTAACACAATCTTGCAGCATGCCGGCAACTTCATCAATCAGAAATGGTGATGGCTTCACTACAAAAGAAGCGAAGACAACCTTGTCTCCCGGTGGCGCCGGCTCACCAAAGCAATGGGCCGTAAGTGACTGCTCTTGCCTCCAAATACATCAGTACTGATCATCTCCAGCCCACACTCGACTACGAAGAAGCGGACCTAGGCTCCCTCGAACCCGGCCCACGCAATCTAGCTCTCAAAGGCCGTGTAGTGAACTTCTATAACACCACAATGCACAGCAAATCAAACAGAGCCGCTCAAGGATGCTTGAGGATCATGCTCGCTGACAATACGGGTGTACTCAGTGTACGTCTCTGGTACGCGAATGCGCAGCCTAAGGTGAGGTTAGGGCAGCTAGTGACGCTGTGGACGGTGCATGTTAGTAATAGTTCGGATCACAACTCACTTGCTCCTAGCAGTGCGCCGCTGTTCACGAGCATATTCCCAGAGGGGGAGAGAAATTGCTTTTTTATGGTGCATGAGGATGGTGATGATGGGACGCAATTTAAGAGGCCATTCAATTTTCAGGACTCGAGAGGACTGCCCGGTTTGATGACGTTGAAAAGTTTCGCTGATGGCGGGTATGATGTCGAGAACCCGAAGTTGCTGGTTTGTGTGAAGAGTATTGGGGCGAGGAAACAATGTATGTCGTTCGTCCTTTCGTCCACGTTCACTGCTCAAACATGTGACTTACGTATTGTTGGAAGATATCAATAGGAACGGCACAACCTCTGAACTCATATCTCTGGGAATCTTCGACAATACAGCAGACGCCTCACTGAACCTCTATGACGGCCTTTGCAACTCGGCATCCTCCTTTCAGCCCTGCAATACTATACTCTTGATCTCCAACCCTGGATGGCGCATCGAGAAGACAGCGAAACTGTATTTAAACGGCAACTCGCGAGTCGATATCGATCCTGACATGGATGATGCCCAGCGCCTTCGCGCCCTAGCACGCCGTCTTATGATGAAAGAACACGTGAATCCGCCCTTTCCTGATATTGATGTTTCCGGCTTTGATCAGGCGGCAGTGAAAGTGCTATATACGCTTGCAGATGTAGACGACGTTGCGCGCTCGAATCCGAAAGAAACACTGGTCGGCTATTTGAGTGTGATTATGACAGAAATCAACATCGTCACGCCGTTTAATCGGAATATGCTCATGAGCAATGAATGCTGCGGCATACCCATTTTTGCAAATGCGATGAGCACGAGGTGTAAGCAGTGTGAGAAGGATGTCGTGCTGCGAATTCATCCGGGAATCGTATCTAGCCTCTTCTCTCAATCATAACACGGAAACATGGCTAACACTGAATATGACAGCTCGGCCCCGTCATCGACGAAACTGGCCAAGTGAGCAGCGGCAAGCTCATCTTGTCTGACTCGGCTTGGGAGCAACTCCTCGGCCGCACAGCAGAACATCTGATCGTCACTGATCTAGATGTGCTGCAATATATAGAACACCGTCTCGTCTTTCTACGCGTCACCTTGGGCTTCGTCCTCCGTTTGGATGATGAGATCGGGCGACTGGCGATATGGTGTGTTGGGAACTGAGCTTCTCACTGTTGATGTTTCTGTCACGAAAGAGACGCATCGGTAGACTGACATACCGAGGCTCACCTCGTAACGCCCGGCCCCTCGTAACGCCCGCTCCTCAACAATTGCACGGTTTTTTCAACACCACGTATCTCAACCAATATGGACCCAGTTATAGATGCGCTTACAGCTATCAACTCCTTGGAGTCTGGAGAAGATATTAATTACACAAAATTGGCGAATACCTATGGCGTTGACCGTAGAACGATCGCAAGGCAGCACCAGCTCATTTCAACCTCGCGAGAAGTCAAAGCTCAAAATCAACAAAATCTCCATCCACACCAAAAAAAGGAGCTCATCCAGTACATCATCCAGCTCACTAAGCGAGGCCTGCCACCTAGCAGGGCTATGATTCGAAACTTTGCGTCTCAAATAGCTAAAAAAGAGATTGGAAAGAACTGGGTTGATCGCTTTGTCAAGCGGCACAGTATCCATCTCATCTCTCAATATGCAGTTAGTATGGATAACAGCCGCCACAAGGCTGATTCCTTCAATAAGTATAGCCTCTATTTTAAGCTTTTAGATGATAAGATCAAGCAATATGAGATAGAAGCTCAGCATATATATAATATGGATGAAAAGGGGTTCCTATTAGGAGTAATAGGCAGGTTGAAGAGGATATTCAGCAGGACCTTATATGAGCGGGGGAACTATAGATCCTTCATCCAGGGTGGTAACAGAGAGTGGATTACCTTGATAGCCTGCATCTGCGCGGATGGATCATCTCTGGAGCCTGCCCTGATATTTCAGTCAGCCTCATGCTCAATCCAGGACAGCTGGCTGCAAGAGTTTGATCCTGAGGATGATCAAGCTCGCTTTACCTCATCTCCCTCAGGATGGACAAACAACGATATAGGCCTAGCATGGCTGAAACAGGTGTTTGATCGCAACACCAAGGCAAAAGCTCGATCCTCCTATCGATTACTCATCCTTGATGGCCATGGATCTCATGTTTCTATGGATTTTATTGACTATTGCGACTAAAACAAGATCCTCCTAGCTATCTATCCTCCTCACTCAACCCATAGCTTACAGCTACTTGACGTGAGCATGTTCAAGCCTCTCTCACTCGCGTACTCAGAGGAGATCTCACAGTTCATGGAGAGAAGCCAGGGGCTAGTCTCTATCAGCAAAAGAGACTTCTATCCTTTCTTCAAAGCAGCCTGGGCAGCTTCATTTAAAAAGGAGACCATCCTTAAGGCCTTTGAGGCAACTGGCCTATCGCCCTTTAATCCTGAGGTTATCCTTAAAAAGTTCAACACCAGGCTAGCTATGCAGGGGAATATAAGCGATAGTGAGTCCTCAGAGCTGAGTGCTGAGAATTGGAGGGAGCTAGAGGCGCTAGTACGCCACGTTGTCACGCATCGCGAGGATAAAGGGGCTAGAAAGCTCAGCAGGATCTTTCACCACATCTGCACTAAAAAGGCTATCCTTGAGCATGAAGTAACAGCTATAAGAGGCGCTCTTATCCATGAGAGGAAGCGCAGGAAGCAGAGCAAGGTCCTCCCATTGCAGCCAGATGAGGACTATCATGGTGGTGCTGTATTCTGGTCACCCAAGAAAGTGAAGGAGGCACGTGACCGACAGGAGGCTAGAGCTCGCAAGGAGGAGGAGCAGCAACGTCAAAAGCTTGAAGCAGCTAAGCATCGTAAGGAGCAAAAGCAGGCCAAGGCTGAGATGGTTCAAGCAAGGCGAGTAGCTAGGGCTGAGGCTAGGTTACTGAGGCAGAGGGAAAAGGCAGATCGAGCTGCTGATCAGGCCGCCAGGCGGGCTGCTCGCAAGGCTGCAAAACGACTCAAACAAGCTCTCAAATTGTCCCAAAAAGGAAAAAAGAGCAGCCTTAAAACTGCTGCAAAGGCTGTTACTAGAAAAAGGCAGGTTGTGAGGCCTCGCAGTGTTGAGAAGGCCGCAGGTGCAGAATCAGGCCTACCGCCTGTTTTGTCACGTGGCGGCCGCGAAATCAAGGCTCCTATCAAGTACCAGTAGCTCTAGATAGCTATTAGCCTTATGAATCGATCCACCAGAAAAAATCGCGATAATAGCTATAGTATGAGGCTCAATAGCCTCAAGTTTGTTGATGGGTTTGATGTTCGGAGCGGGCGTTACGAGGGGCCGGGCGTTACGAGGTGAGCCTCGGTAGCAGGGTCCACGTGTTCGTCATTCGAAAGTACACCTCATAGAAGCCCAAACCACACACTTCCATAATATGCATTCGACGTATTTTACCTTTCCATCACGACAGCTGTCAGGATCAACAGCCTGACCACCAATATTCTTGAAACCACGTCGGTGTTTGTTTCCGTCGCTGGAGCAGAACAAGGTAGATCACAGCAGACTCCAGAAAATTCAAATGCAGTGTACAAATATTGAATGTTGGGTTTGAACATTTACGTGAAATCTAGCACAGCGCAGCACGACATGGCAGCCGAGCAAACGCACACAATGGCCAAAAAGCCGTCAGAATGGTATCCACGCGTCAGTCTGCGTCCATGATGCCCTGAGAACTCCCAAAACGCCGGTGCTCGGCAAATGCTGTGGGAGAAAAATAGAAAATCGAGCCAACACTGTAACCCCGTCCCATGCGCCTGGAAGAACTCCACATATATCATTCTCATCAGTTCTGTAAATTCAGATAGCCATCGATGACCAGGTCCCTGCTTATGGAAATGCGTAATACCATCCTTCGTCTGCTGTCACACACATTCTCATTCCCCTAATACTCCGGCTAAACCTCTCAACACATCTCCGACGCCAATCCCCTCGGCGCCAACTCTCTGTTTGACCTCTCTGTCCCTTTCTTCCAGCTTCTTGCTCGCACTTGCCAATATCCTGTCCGCCACTCTCTCTGCCGTCTGGCGGTACTGTTCAATCTTATGTACACCGTCTGCGAAGAGATCGATATGCGGTTCCAAGGACTCGGATAGTGTTGTGAGATGTGTTTGTAGGGTAGTCGGGGATGTGAATGTGAATGCCGATGTAGGCGGTTGGATGTGTTCTTGTGGTTGCGATGATAGTTGAAGAGAGGACAATATGGCAGCTTGTGCGGGATCAAGGAGTGAAGTGTCGATATCAGAAAATGTGAGTGATGGACCGTTTATTGACGGGGCTGGTGGCGGAAGTAATGTGGTCGACGCGGATGCTAATGCTTCCCATGCAGCTTTCTCTTCTTCGAGGCTATTATACAGTCAGAATACTTATAATATTGTAAGCGAGCGGGCTTTGTGCGTACCGTTTGACCTCTGCTTCCAATTCTTCTAATGTAGCCTTATTCTTCTCATTCTGCGGGTTGGGCTTCCTGATTACCGGGCTTGGCGCAGTTTCTTCTCTGCTGAACCAGTCTGAAAGCTCTGGCTTGCTTGCGAAGTCGTCGATCAGCTCTTGCTGTATTGCCCGAGCGGCCATGATTGCATTTGCGTTCTTAACATCGCCTGACGGTTTCTCTGGCAGTGCTCGCGATCCGGACCATGTCAGAAGCTGCTTCATCCGTCGCGGCTCAGGCAGACTCTGCTCAATGTACTTGTAGAAATCTCGGACTTCAACTTCGGAATGTGGTAAAGCTGGCTTAGCGTTAGCTCTTTGCTAAGCGCGTTTTGCATATTGGAGGACCCTGGAGCTCTTATGCGCCATGTCCATACTTACCATTCGACATGCCACTATCAATTAGGGAACTTGCTCTCCTGCCTCGCAAGCCTGTGCTGCTCCGCCTATGCCCGTCTTTATTGCCCTTCCGCATCTCCTTGTTCCGTGTGATAACTGGGGTATCGGCAAAAGGCAGCATGATCCTCTGCGTATTTGGATCGCGCTTTTTGCTAACTTGCAGGTCATTTTGTGTCGGAGTTTGCAAGCCCTTGAACGTGCTTTTGTCTTTGGGCTGCGCTTCTGGCGCTGGAGTGACCTGTTTCTTCCTTTCCTTCTCCACTGGTGCGCTCTTCTTTGTGCGTTTCGCTGTGGAGGGTTCTGGGACTTTTGTGCGCACCTCCAGTTGCTCCCTGTCGCCGGATAAACGCGTTGATCGCCGTCGCTGCTGCGTATCCGACGACTCTGGGTCAATCGCAGCAATTGAGTTTTTCTTCCGCCGTGAGGTGGGTTTGGCTGGCAGCGCGTCCACAGTGCGTGACGGCTTGGCTATCTTGCCCTCGGGAATGGGCTCTGGCGCCGGTACTGCTTGCGCCTTTGTAGTCCTTCGCGATGTGCGACGCGAAAACTGGAAGCCGTCGTCATTCTCCTCGTAAGCTGCCTTTGCTGCTGCTGCCTTCTTTGTTGCGCCCGCCGCCCGCTTGGTCGGCCCATTCACCTCCGTCTTGGGTCGCTTTGGCGCGGGCGCATCGTCCTCTTCGAAAGCTTGCTTTACGCTTCTTCGTCGCGTCGTGGGTCGGTTTGTGGCCATGGGAAGCGATTGAAGCGGGGAGCGCGCGAAGATGGTGGTCATGGGTCCGGTTGTTGCGGTGTGTTCGTCGTGTTGTTGTTCGCGATGGGTCGGTCAAAGCGCGTGCATGGGCGCGAGCTACGTCAAGCGATGTGTGGCAGAGCGCAGTAAAAGCGCTCGTCGAAGGGGGGATATTATATTGTGCTGCTTGTGGATGCGTTTGTAATAATCGGGCGGTATCGCGAATATTCGTGCGTGTGGTGACGGCGAGGGTGCGGCGCAACGGGAGCAGGGAAGTGGTGGGTGCGCTCCTGCCCGCTCTGTACAGAAAGTAAACAAACCGTGGGAGCCGCACGTGACTTAGCGTGCCACTTGGCTCAGGACAACACCTCAGAGGTCACTCAACGCGAAAGACGTTTAATCGTTGACGGTGTTGAAAATGTCTTTATAGTAATATATGTGCCCATTCACTCAGCGTATATGCATACAACCTCCCACTACCTCAATAAGAGCTGCTCAAAACGCCAACGAAGAAGCAGCACCCATGCCGCTAATCCAAATGCTCGCGTACCATTCATCAATTCGTTACTCAACTCCACCTCGCGAAAAGATTCCCCATGTTCGATCCTGTGCCGCCTTTTATGTATCCAGTTCCCATGCATTCCATAACTATAACAAAGGTCTACTTTTACATTCCAGCTCCTGGCATAGGTCCTTTCACACCTTCCGGTGCAAGACTACCTTCAATACGGCGCTTGGCATCCTGTTTCTCTTCAATCGTGGGATTGTCCTTGCGCATGTCTGGGATATGGGGCGCCCTGTTGGGGCTGTGGCCGATGGACATGCCGACGCGGACCTCGAATCCTGTTAGTGATGCTTACACGAGTTACGTACAGCAAGGAAACTTACAAGTGTCTCAAGAGCAGACTTTGAGTTGTCGACAAGGTCGTCGTCGTATCTCATCTGCCCGGGCTCAAAGAGGAGCAGCAAGGTACTGCCACCAAACTTAAAGTAACCCAATTCTTCCGCGCGCTTGACCTGCTCGCCCTTCTTCCGCGTGATGACAGTGCTGCCGACCATCATAGCACCAATACAGATCACCATGACTCGCCCGTGGGCAACAGAGTCGATAGGGCACAAAACACGGACATTCTCACCATAAACATCAAGCGCTGAGCGAATGGCCATGGGGTTGACCGTGTAGTACTCTCCTTCGATCAGCTTCGGCTCGTCCATGACACCATCGACTGGAATATGGAAGCGATGGTAATCCTGCGGTGCAAGTCGGAAGATGCCTAGAGAGCCACCTTGGTAGCGCTTCGCATCTTGAGGATAGGCATCGCCAAGGAGGCGTTCCACAGTAAACTCGCGACCTTTCACCCAGATGGCCTGCGCCGTGTCGAGCGTATTGAATACCACCGACCGGCAGTCGGCAGGCGAAACGATGACCCGTGGATCGTCTGGTGCAGAGCATGGGCGTGCGCCTGGTTTGAGAGCTCGATAGAAGAATTCATTGAAGTTCTTGAACTGATCCGTTGGCAACAGGACCTCACCCATATCTAGCTGATGGAAAGCGATAAATGGTGTGATTTCCGCAGCTGAAGCGGGGTCGTCGTATTTCTTGCCCTGCTTGAAACTGAGCGACTTGAGCAGTTTGCGAACTGTAATTTGTTAGTGTGCGAAAGTACGCAGGTCGGCTTTGGATGCTTACTTCGTTTCTTCTCCATATTGTTCGCTTTCAGACCCTTGTAGAGCAAGCGAATGCCCAGGCGGACGTATACGCTCATGCGCTCCTCATTGATCTGCCCAGTCAGACGATCTTGGACGAGGATATTGGCAGAATTGGCACCGAGCTTATATCCACCATAAGAGATCTTGGTAATGACCTTGGAATACCACTTTCGCTGGGCCTGGCTAGATGTGACGAAACCGGCCATGACAATATTATTGACCTGCCTCCAATCCTGGCTGGCACATGTTGCAATGTGAGTGATGATATTAGCATCCGATCGCTTATTGAGCTTCGGTTGGTGGCAAATGGGGCATTCGCGAATTTCAATAACATGTTCTTCTCCTTTTCCATCTGCCAAGTCATCAATGTGAACGAAATCGCCCTCCTCGCCATCTTTACCCAAGGTATTCGTCTCAAGGACGGGAATCGAGGTGGTGGATGGATTCTGATTGATGGGCGTCAAATGCCCAGATGCTAACGAGGGAGTCTCTGTGCCAGGGGTAAGGAAGCCGGTTGCCGCAAAGTGATTTTCATTTTGTTGCTCAGTAAGTTGCAATTGGTCTTCCAGACAAATAACAGCCTCATCGAATGTGAGCAGCCACTCGCCGTTGTGATGGGCAACAAATCGTTCGAAGAAACTGTCAATAGTCGACTCGTGCAGGGTTGATCCCAGCGTATCCAACATGGTGGTAAGTTCAACTTTGTCAATCAAGCCACTGTCATCAGCATCGTATTGCTTAAGCATGGCTCGCCAGAATTGCTGGCGAAGTGCTCTGTACGGGAGATACTTGGCCCGAATGTGAAGCGTCGGATTGTGCTTATCTTCCCATCGATCCTTGTGCTTCATTTCCAACGCAAGAGCATACATCTTCAAATCCTCGTCATCGACGGCGGCTGGATTGATATTTACTGCGTTCCCAACAGTGAGGTTTCCAGAGGCATCGACTCCAGGCGTCTGCGGGGCGCTGGTGGGCGCAGGAGGCAAGACTCCGCTGTGGTCTTTGACGGATAACGAGCTTGACGAAGTCTCCTTCCTGAGAGACGGCCGGCCTAGCCGAGAAAGACTGTGGGACGAGGAAGAGCGAGACATTGGGAGGCGGAAGCGGGATCGTCTGGCCTCAGTCGGAAGTCCTGGAGAGTCTGAAGGTTCAGGCAGTCTATAGAGTCCAGTTTCTGGGTCCGCTTGGGGGGCCACAGATACAGCCTTGTCGAGTGGAAAGTTGACGGTCCCGACATAGTCATTCCCAGAGAACTTGTCCTTGTCGATCACAGTGAAGCTGACCGAGTAGTTGACCTCGTGTCGCAGGACCTGGAAGACCAGTTTCTCCTCAAAGACGGGATTCAGGTTATGATTGATTGTTCGCGTGCGGTACGTCTTCTTACCGAGCGAGGTCACGACGAAGGGATCCATGTCGAACGAGGTGCGTGTGACTGCAGGTCGATAAGCGTGCATTGAGTGCGATCTGCCTTAGGGAACTTACCATTGCGTTCTGGCGGCAGGTCGGTGATCTTCTGGATCTCGAGAAAGAGCACGCCTGCCACGTCGCCATTGCTCGAGTACTCGTAGCCGCTTATCTGCTTGGCCTTCTTCTTCAATTTGGCCAGCTTGAGCTTCTTCCGTCGCTTCTCCCTCTTCTCGGCGCGCTTGGACTCGTCCTGTGCCTCATCAGAGCTCTCTTCTTCATCCTCGTTGTCTGTGGCATTGCTGTCCCCGCGCAGGAGGGACATTTCCTCTTCTTCATCGGGGCTCGGAATCTGGCCTGCGATGGCGAGGAACTTCTGGAGAGTCTGCTCGGGTGCTGCCGACGGGCTGCTCGTGTCGGCGAGGGAGAACTGGATCTGGATCTCGCCAGAGACGACCGACTTCTTCTTGCCCGAGCGTCTGGATTGCAGGGCAAACCACTTTGGCTCCTGCAGTGTCTGGCCGTTGACGAACTGGTCCTCGAGTATGACGTCAAATTCGCCCATGTAGTCCTTGCCAAAGCGGTCCTTGTCCCAGCAGCAAATCTCGAGCAGGAGACTCTGCTCGCCCAGGATGGGCAGCTCGAGGGTCGTGTTCCATTCTGGGTTCAGCGTCTTGTTAATGGTGGGTGTGGCTTCCTTTGCATCGCCGAGCGAGAGGACGAGGTACTGGGTGGGTGCTGTCAGCTTCAATGCTGCGGTTGGGCGGCCCCCCACTGCGCTTCGGGTGGGATTTGGAGCCAGGCGGAAATACTCACAGGGTCAGAAGTGCCGCTCCTGTCCTTTGCAGCGAGGTTCCTGCCCTGCCACGACTGTTAGCTGGCGCTCCCCTCCGCGGGACACTGTGCAGGCGCACCTTGATTACGTTGGCCCTCAACACCAAGCCGGGCTTTGGCTGCTCTGCCATTGCGCGCCTGGGACTACCGCTGCGACTTGCTGGGACACTGGTGGGGGCGGAATGGTAGCCGGTGTTGTTGTTGGAGTGCTTGAGGCGGGCGGGGAGGGACAGTTTGCTGGTAAAAGTAGGTCGCGGCATGTTGGCTACGTCGATGCTGCATGTGCCCGCCGTAGTGGCTACGCGTCCGCTTCAACCGGAGCCTGCTGGCTGGGCCGCGGTAGCCAAGATTGCTTGTTGCGCGCCGCGGGTTGGCAGACGAGCGTTCTCAATGCAAGCACATGAGAGGTAAAGGCGCTGTCGCAGAGAGTCTGGGAGGAGTGGAGATGCAATGCGAGGGCTGACGCCGGTCAAAAGAGGTGAATTGAGCTTGGGGCCGTGGCCGTCCTAGCTCGGTATGTGTGCACGCGCAGCTGAGGGAGCAAAGCCCGCGCTCGCCTCTGCGGCGCAGATAGGGCCAGCGTCTGCCCGGAACTTGCGGCTGGCTGGTCGGAGGCCTTTGTTGATGCTGATGCGGGCTTGACGAGATCGACATAATGCGCGACCCCCAGCCCTCGCGCCTTCGTGTATCAAGGCAGCCACCGCGCAGTGCTGGACCTCGATAGGCAGACTTGCTGTTCAGGGCGCGTATATTTAGCACGCTGAGCACTGCGGCTCACATGTCTTCATTTCCACTTGAAACGGGTGAGCCGTCTGCGGTGCCCAAGCCAGCACCTGGCGACATAAGCAATTCTAATCTGAGCTTTTGCAGCACCCCAATATCGCCGCCGCTCCATTCTCGCCCTCTACTAACGTCTTCGTACCACGCCTAGCGACGCAATTCCGCTGGGCCAAAAATCCCGCATTTCGACTGTGGACGGCCTTTATCCCACCAGGCCCAAGAGGCGGACAATCAAGAGACCCAACGGGCGCCTAACTCGCAACTACCGCGGTGACATGGCTGCTTTGAGCTGCGACGGTGTTGCTGTCCGAGGTTCTAGAGCCCTACGCGACCACTTACAAAAGCCTCTAGCCGCTTAGACACTACCTTGCTGTCCTTCAAGGCCACCTTCCGTGTTGAGTTGGAATGTGTTGAAAGTGCACTGCCCGCTGTCGTCTCGCGCGTCTTGAAATGCTCATCTCCGAGTGTCCAGGTGTTACCTCCACCGCTGCCCTTCTGCAAGCGAGTAAGCCTTGGTGCTCGTTCCAGAGTTGTGCGTCGTCGATCGCGCTTTCCCAATTCGTTATGTTCTTCGCTGTACGCCACGCATTTTGGGCAGGAGCACTCTGCGACATCCTGCCAAACTGTAAATCCCATCTACGATCCCTCATGTAATCCATGGCGGGGTACGACCAACCGCGCATTCCGGTAGCGAACCATATCAACCAACCGACTACGCTATAGGCTAGCCTGCAAAGAGGGGCGTCCCGCTACCCGCACTCTGGGTCTTGACAGATGACGCAAGATTACATCGAACGAGCGAATTGCGGACGAATTTACGAACGAAGGTCATCTACTTGGAAGAATTGCTTGACCTCATCGAAGTAGCATCTCGATCGCACGAAAAGAACTTCACCACACCAGGCAGTATCAACTCTGCCACGTGCTATCTAGACTTTACCTGACACATGTTGTGCTTCTGCCGCCATGGCTTAGCCTATATGGCCTGCGCAATTATCCAGTACTATATCTGGCTTGAGCCTGGATAAGATGGTTTGTAGCAATTGGAGAGACTTGTCTATTGAACGTGGGAAGTTCAAGAACTTCACCTCAATTTGGTGCTTTCAGTCCTGCACAACATGGGAATCATAGACGAATGGTCAAGTCCGGCCTGATAACAGCCCAAAAGGTACAGTCATTGTTGATGGAGTTTTAAGAGTAACAACACCATCACAAAGAATGAATGTATTGGACAATTGACTACAGACCTTGTCTGCTGACAAATTCTAACCCACATTCTATAGCGAAAGATCGAAAAAGCATTTCGATCGTGTGGGTACAAGCAACGTGTGTCACTGATCAATTGAGTATAAAAATAGATGTGCTCCACAAGAAGGCGTAATGTAATTGTTCAATCAATAGACAAAAATCAAGTAGATGTTGCATACAAACAGCTAGGTCCTTTGCCTATAGTGCTTCTCTGGATGTGCAACATAACTCTACCATTATCAAACTCATCCATAGAAATATGTGCATGCTGACATGGGGCTGGCCATATGAATAGATAGCACGACCAGAGCGCAACCATACAGGAAAGCAGAAAATAACAGAAGTGTTCTCACGGACGGACATGTTTGTGAGATTGGAAGAAGGAGCGGTGAGGTTCTCAGGATAGAACATCCGCGGAAAATGATTTCATGCTTTCTATTATAAACCCAGCATCCGCCCCATCATGCAAAATGAGTCAATGTACGACAAAAAAATGTGGTAGCAGATCCGTAAGTGTTACAAGCTATGGCATCACCATTCTAATTTTATCCACTAGAAAGACCTGAAGATAGGTTCTTACACTGTATACGAGTTCATGATCGTCCTAGTGCAGAACTGCAGTATTGTGACACAAGAGATTCCTGTACATGGTTACACAGATACTGAGGGCAGGGCGTGCCGGTGGAATTGATCTATATTGGACATAGTTGTGGGAGTATTCAATTGATAGTGGCATCAAATTTAGTCATGGGTTCATAGCAGTTTAGTCAACAATTGAGGAAAACAGAGAATAGAGAAGACACCGCAACTATGTAATGGGGAGTGGGGTTCTAGAATGCACAATTGCCAGAGTGTGCCGAGAATAACCACGTAAGCATGCCGAATAGAATGATAAATAATAGTGAAGAATGTCGAAGAGCACGTCGAGAAGTCATCGAATAAGAAAACATGTAATCACACAATTTATCTACAAGCCTAAGCACTCCGAGACAATGTCTGAGAACGCATACCCACCACACCCTAGCAGTCCACTACGTGCACAACCTTGGTAGTGCTTTCTATCAGCCCATTTCATGAGCGTAAAATTATCAGAATGCCGATAAGCGCCCGAAGCCCAAAAGACGGAAGAATTATAAAAAATTCGAGATGAGCACGGGTCATAGAGTGAAGGAAATGAGTATCGAGACTTGGGGAAAAGCATAATTGTGGAAATGCACAGTTGATTTGCCTCATTTTCCCTTTGATAACAGATCTACATACCCACATGGTCAAATCTCCAGAACGCACGGGAAGCTCTGGACTACATGATAAGCAAGTTGCATCGCAATGCCAGCCGAAGAACGCTACTTCCATCACCTCCCGCCTGTCCGTCAAGCCAGGCATCCAGCACGGCAATAGAGCTATAAAACCCTAGTTCCTCATACCATAAACGCTCACAAAAACCTGCCTGTATGCTTGTATACTTGCCGTTTTCCAATTCTCGTCACACGGCTCGTGACTGCCGATGAAACACATGTTGCGCCGGAGATAGATTGGCCTGGCAAAAGTACCAGTGTACGCGGCGCACGGTTGGGGTGCTAAAAATGAACGCACCTGACCAACGGAGGTAAGATGAAGAAATTCCCCGGCTCGGAAGCAAGACGAGATCACTCGCTTGAAGGGCTGTCGCTTGAGTGTGTGTATTTGTGTTTACTTACTCATGCTCGATTCGGAGTCCGAGCGCAACGCTGCTATGCCGGTTTGGGTGGCGACGATGACCAACCGCCCTCGTCCGCCTTGTTAATCAACACAGGGTAGATGGGCCGGTGCGACCTTGTTAATCCAACAATCAACAATCACACATATACGCAATGCACGTACGTGCGTATGTGCGTTTGCGAATACTTTGATATTGGAGGAGCGAAACTATCTAGGAAAGAGGAAGGCGTGCGGTGGTTAGACTTGTCAACTTTCCCCCTTGTGATATTTTAGCCATCATGTACAATAAGCATGCCAACATGACATAAGCACCAGTACTTTTCCCAGTCAGATTCCGACGTATGTGATTACGGCCTGAACAGCCTTTGTTATTGTTGGCTCTCCAACACCGAAGTAAAAGCTTGTTCGCTCGTATCGGCCGTTCACGAGCACCCATCCCTTGCTTTAATGCCTTTGTTGACGACCCCTTGGCGGGAGCAGCCGTCACCCCACCCATCAATAGCATAATGGATATGCAAGGCGGGAGCAGGGTACGGTGGTTTGACATTCAGGGTGGTGGACTTGGAAATAGACTTGGACGGGAGACTTGGACGCCAATGGTTGGACTAATCAATCATTTCACTACATATCGCACAGATGCTTGAGCTCAGCTGGTTTTTACACATGTTTTGCGAAAAAAAAAGGACAAGTCGCCACGCCAAGTAGAGTTATCGAATAGATAGATACGAGAAAGAAAGCGGTATTAGGAAACAAGCTCTTTTGGCAGCTTAGCTTCAGTCGCTTGCCTTGAAAACGCTCTTTGTTGAGATGGAAAAAGTTAAAGAGATAGTGTGAGACCACTTCGGTGGAGTCATGGCTCCTAAGCCCGCCCGCAGGGGTATCAAAGAAGAACGACCCGGGCTTTGAAGCAAGCCACTCGACGGAAGAAGTGCAATGTCCACAACGCCTGTGGACGACATGGTGTGTTCATGCAACCCGTGACTCAAGATCAAGATGAAAGATTTTCATTTATACCGTCCCCCTGTGGTTATATCAAACCGCACAACCGAAGGTTTTCTTGGATGATGATGTCTGTGGCGAATTAGCACAATTGAGTGACGTTTCCTGGGGAGAGACATACCGTTTACTGCTGCCATAACGAATCGAATTTGCATCGTGTCTGTGGCGCAGGTGAAATGGGTGTAGATTTGCTTTGTCTCGTGCTGGTTGAGCGAGACGAATCGGTTCAGGATGTAGTCGCATGCCGCAGCATAGTCCGGACCGCCCTCGTAGTCGGGGAAGTAGTTCTTCATTGGGCTAACGGGGAGCTTCTCCTTGAACCTGTCGATCTTGTTCAAGAACAGAATGATCGATGTCTTGACAAACCACCGCGAGTTGCAAATCGAGTCGAATAGTGTGAGAGCCTCCTGCATACGGTTGACCGTCTCGTCCTCGAAGAGCAGCTGGTCGTATTCAGAGATGGCGACCAGGAAGAGGATGGTGGTGACGTTCTCGAAACAATGTATCCACTTCTTTCGCTCTGATCGCTGGCCACCGACATCGAACATGCGGTAGGTGAGGTCGCCGATGATGAAGGTGGTCTCGGTGATACCGGTCGTCTTGACACGCGATCGGAGCACGTCCTGGTCGTTGGGGATGTAGTCTGGCGCGGCAATGCGATCAATGGAATCGAAGTAGCTGCATCTGTTAGCACAATGGACATGGATGATGTTGGGTGATGGCGAGGGCTCACTATTTGGCCGAGTCGTTGAGCTGGTACTCGCGCGAGCGCTGGAAGCACTGCTGGACACCGGCATCCTTCCAGAGCACCGAAATGGCGCCGCCGACCTCGGGCGGTAGGCTGTCGCCCTCGATCTGTGCGGGTTGCATAAAGATGGTCTGTACGTGGTACTCGGCACGCTGGTCGTCGAGCGGGAGCTCAAGCGATTCCATGGCCTCGAGAATGACGCGCATCGACTGGACCGTGTTGCTGAAGATGATCTCCTTGAACGACTCGCGCTCGTCGCGCGAGTAGCCACCCTCGTGGATGAGCTTCATCTGCTTGAGAATGGTCGACTTGCCGGATTCACCAGCACCTAGGGGGGCAGGTTAGAGAGGGCCAGGGGGGGCACGGCGAGGCAGTGGCTACTGACCGAGGAGCAGCATCTTGATCTCGTTGCGCTGCATCATTTTGTCGCGCTTGAGCTGGTTCTCAATCTCCTCATTCCGCTGCTTTCCCTCCTTCTCCTCTGTGCTCATTCCGCAGCCCATGATTACGACGGTGGACGGGGTCCGGGTGGTGTATTAAGTGGGAATAGGTAGCGATGTTCCGCAAGGCCAGCCAAAGGGGAAAGCTAGCACGTCGTGTCAGTAGAGGGCACGCAGCGCAGCGCAGAGCGACGGGGGCGGGCAGGCGGTCGCGATGGGCTACCGGACAGCGAGGCAGGCGCGGCGGACAGAGGGCGCTCACCTGTTGGTACAAGAGCTGCACGCCGGCAGGAGTGGTGGGCCTGGGTGCGAATGGGGAAGGGATGGTGGAGAGGAAGGAGGTGAAGGGAGGGCTGGCGAACGACGAGGCTCGCTTCGCTCCGGGCGTCTCAGGGAAGCTGCAAGGTCGGTCGGGGGTGCCGCGGCTGGGGGGGCTGTCAGTTGGCGGATCCTCAGCGTCGCGGGCAGAGACAGATGCAGTGCAAGAGGCCAAGTGTTGCACGACAGCGAGGGACAAAGTCTGCCGGCGATGAAGCTAGCGGATGCAAGACAGAGAAGCAAAAGAGCGAGAGGCAAGAGGCAAGACGGCTTTTGGAGAGGCTGCGAAAGGAGTCGCGCTTGCCCCAAAAGTATGCACGGCATCCATGAAAGGAAGCGACGCCAGAGCTTAGTTTGGAGCCCGGGCCACGCCTGTAGCACCACCATCCTCCTCCGACATGTGTCTGTCCACTGCGACAGACCAGCCATGGCCGCTGCCTCTGCGTGCGGCCGGTGGGCGAGCGCGACTCCTCCCCGCGCTTCGTCATGGCCTCATGTGCTGCAGGAGCGTCCCGACGCAGGACCGACTCACACGAACCTGATGCTCGCTGCCCCCGCCCGCCTGTTCGTCCGCCCCTCTGCGGAGGGCAACCTCGCTCACCGTAAGTCGTGATTAGCAATGGCCCCTGGGCACGCCTGCACCCATTCGCTGTGCGTCTCCAGCCTCTGCAGGTGGCAACGCCGTGGCAAGGCCCTTGCTGTTGCCCCCGAGAGCCGCTGCGCTGTCCTGCCAGCTGCGATTCCCGTCCCGCCAGGCTCTGACTAGCAGCTCTTCTAGAAGCCTTGTCGAAAATGAGTATCCAGCGTCGACCCACCCGCAACCCATGCCTGATGCTCGGGGCCATGAACGGACCCTAGCCCGCTTGTGAAACTCTGTTGCGTCTTGCTGCGTCTGCTGTCGACATCCTCACCCGTCATGTCTTGTGTCTGCAGGCAAGAACCCGGCCGCAGAAACGCTGTCGCTGTATCCTGCTGCTGTTCGACGTTCACCAGCAGCTATGGTGGCGCTCAGAAAAGGTTTCACTCATGCAGAGCATCGCAACTTTTGGCAGCCACCTCCTCAGTGCCCCCCAGCCAACCAGCTACAGCCCTCGTATTGCGTCTATCCCTGTCTGGGCTTAGCCTGCAGGGAGATGAACACTCGCCAAACCTCCGGCGCATCGCGCCCTCATCTCCTCGACTCGTGCTGTCTCTCGCCCAATCACAGCGCCCTAGAGGCTGAAATGCTCCTGATTATCCTCGCCTTTTCAACTCATGTGTGGGCGCGAGGCGGGATCCTCTTATGGTTCTGTCTAAACATCCGGCCGTCATTTCGCTGTGATCTGCGCATACCAGTCCAATCTCTCTTCTGAAGCTGGTCCACGCCAGCAATTCGGTTCATACGTGCCAGAGTCATCCTCGTAACCCTCCTACCAGTTCCAAACCCCCGGTCGGGAAACCTTCTTTGTTGAACTTTGTGAAAAATATCGCGAGCAAGTGGCAACAATACCCACAGTGTACCACCTTCCGGTCGCCGTGTCTGCCGATATCACGACAGCAATTTCTGCCTCGGACCACTGCCATCCCTGTGCGAGTCAGGGGAAGCGGGAGGATCAACGACGACACGTGGATGCACATACCATGCGTGAATGTGGGTGAAAAGGGGGACTACTTCCATGGGCAGCTAGTAGCTGGGTGGCGCCAGACCGTCTTGACTGAGGTTTGGCTTGGACTTTGGTTTAGTGGCACATAATTCCCCTTTACCATAACTCGTGGCAGTCAAAGAATAGCGGCAGCAACCATGACTTTCCAAAACAGCAAACAGCAGTATTTGAAATCGCGACTTCCTTAAAGAGCGTCACCGTCGTAACTCTACAAGGCCTCTATACCAGCTCAGACTCGAGCCAATCGCGCCCGTAACCATCCATTCCGAACTTGCGAGCAGCAGATTCAAAAATACTAGTTGCTGAGCCCGGGGCTTGACCTACTGTTCTAAATATCTAGATTTCAGTACTCGGTGTTGACCAAGACTTTTGTAATGCAGTCTATTTCCACCTTTACCCCCATGTTAGACACCACTCACTACCTGGATAACACCGCCCTAGCACTCGATTCAGACATCGAGCACAGTAGGCGTCACGAGATTCGCCATCTTAGCGCTAGGATTTTGCACAGTCATTTAGTGTGCCCCGTGGGTATTGATACATGTATGCGACAACGGATTGCGACTAATACCTACAAATACCTTTGCTTATAGTATCTTTATTGGGGTTCTAGGTAGCCCAGCTATTGGGTATCGATAGAGGGTCAACTCAGTCTCAACTCCAGGCGTGCGTGAGACGATGCACTGAAGCGAATCAAGTGCCATGGCTGACAACAGCTCAGATATTGTTAGCTTTTCAAACGACCGCTGGAGTCATCAATCGTCAGTCGGGGGCTCAGATTCGAGTGTCACCCCATGCACGAACCACTGCGGATTCGTCCTTCACCGAGCATCGAAATCCCACTGATTGGGGGTTCAAATATTGACCGACAACGCAGTTTAGTACTGCCATGTACACGTAGGCCAAGATTCGCTTTTAGTGTTCTGCACGAGAATTGCAGAAATGTCGACCATCTACTGGTTGCTGCGATCAGCAAGCATTGACCTCGGCGCTTAGCGCACGATGCCAGCGCCTAGAATAGCTATCTCTGCGTCACAACACTATGCAACCGAGAACTTTCTAGTCAATCATTTTCTGCGAAAATTCCGAGCGCTTACCATGGGTAGCAACGCCTTCGAGAATCCACTAACATGACGCCTCGGCGGTTGCCCAGGCACAGCTCTGACAAGGCGGCTGGCAAACGTGCCGATACATATTCACAACCTACCATCCCCCCCGTCGTATTTCCTTTGCGTGCTTCAACAACATTTCATGAGACGGAGAATGCGTGACGAATTTCCTTGAGTTATCTCCTTGAATTTCCTTGCTTACACCGCTGCTGGCTCAGCGTTTCTTTGCATTCTTCCTCATGTCTAGATCTCTTAGTGAGTTCACTCTGTCCCACTACCGCCCCACGAAAGATGTAGCTTACAGCAGTACAGATTTTGTACAACTATGCTTTTGAGCCATTTGAAAAGGCTATGCATTACTTGGGCCTCTCTAATCGCAGCTTCGCCGCTCAAGGCAGCTCCTACTGTCGCTTCAAGCACATCTTCACTTCCACACGCACTTCAACAAGACGTTCCCCTCTGCGCCCAGTCATGTCTCCAGGCTTCGCTGGCCGAGAGATTTCCTGTAGCATGTACTGTCCAACCAGGTATCGAATGTCTTTGCTCTCGTTATAGTAATATGGGAGAGTCACTGGGCGAAGTGGCTCTGGGTTGCATCTATTCATCTTGCTCCGCTATGGACCGAAGTGCCGCCTCAGCTTATAACGTCTGTCTTGGGAAAAAGGACGCCGTCATGCCAACCAAGACCGCTCTCACGGTCGTTGCTAGCAGTGCTCCACGCACTACCTCAACGTCCTTTTCACGGTCAATGAGTACCATCACTTCGATCGCCATGTCGACGCCACTGAGTCAAGCACTTCCAACACAATCCGTGTTCGCGGACTCAATCTCGATCCTTCCATCTGCCACCGCTTCGGTGTCGCCTACCCCAGCACCAGCGACTGTTGCAACACAAGCCCCAGCTAGAATGTCACCAGCACAGATTGCGGGCTTGTCAGTGGCTGCGGTAGCGGCTTTCATCTTTGCTGTTGGGTTGATGGCTCTGAGTGTATGCTTACGAAGGCGAAAAGAGCGGAAGTTCGTCCTGGATACAGATGAGAAAGGACGAGGCCAACGCCAGAAGAAGCAATCCGCACGATTCTCACACTACGTTCCAGTGGAGCGCCTTCCCGAACCACCCAAGCAATTTCCCCTAGCACCTCCGCCGGTTCTACGGAAGGGTGGCAAGCATGCTCCGCCAAAGGGGCCTCGTGCAGTCCAACGACTTGGTGTTGGAACTTCCAATAGCTCTTCAGACTCATCGCTGCCACTTGACCAGATCGGGCTGGCCATAAGTGCTGAACTGGACGGAAGATCTGCGGCACCCAAAACATCCGCAAGAGCTGTCACGGAGCACCAGCAACCAGTTGTCAATCAGCCGCAACGTGACGCTTCTTTCCGGCCACTCAGCAGCCTCACACAGAACACCGTATTTGAAGAGGATGATATCTCAGCGCATCGTAGGTCCTCAGTGTTGCTGCCGACGCCGCCTGTTGCTATCCCGCCGATACGGGCCCTCCAGCCTTCCAGACCCGTGTCTGTGGCCCAAACAAATGCTCGTCAAGCAACACGGAGATCCGAGCTCTTTCTTGACATCCCGATTCGTCACGAAAGACCCCAACCCAGGAGAGTAATTGCAGCTGAGATACCTTCAAATGGCTCGCCTAAACCTCTCCAGCCTACGTCTCGCGCTCGTCTCGCGCCAGCCATTCAGATGACTCCCTCGTCCTCATATGAGTCAAAGTCGACCACAGCGAGCTCTCGCGAGCCCGGCAATAACGGGGATATCCTAGACTACTACCTTTCCACGCATCCGCGGCCTACGCCACGAGCCAGTCCCGCGCGAAGGGAGTCACCGAGAACCGTGCAGATTAGGTCGAAAAAGTCACTTAGCACCGTATCACGAACAACATCGCGTGCCTCAACCAACAATCGGGATTCTTTGTCCTCGCAGACATCGTTCGAGACCGCCGACGCGAACGATCCTACGCCTGACGACGAAGATGATGACAAGCAGCTCTCAGACGACAACGTGCAACAGCTATCTCCGGTAGCCGAGTCGCCAATCTCAAATTTGCGGTACCCCAAAGTCCCACGGTCATCGAATCAGCTCGTCCCACGAAGCCCTCGCAGTCCTATTCACTACAAGTCGCCAAGTCAAGCTCAAAAGTCATCTCGCAGACCGCCTGAGTATGCTCCCGTCCTCCAGAAAAGACATCACGACCTCCCACCTCCTCTCCTAGAAACGCGTCCGCGCCTCAACAGCCCACACAGAGATCCCTTCACGAATCCACCGCGCAAGCCTCGCGCGCACGTGCGCAGTGTTAGCACAGACAGCTGGTCTGCTACGCCAGCATCAATGGTCGATCGCAAGAGCAGGGTGCAAAGCGGAGTGTGGGCGAAGAGCCCGATGATGTACGAGCCTGCAGTTGTAAGGCCACTCAATGTGCGTAGGCGACGGGATGAGATGATGGAGGTCAATGTAGGGCGGGATGTCGATGTTGATGCTGAGGGGCTGAAGAGTCCAGTATGGGTTCCACGATTGACGCCAACGAGGAAAGGAGATGATCTATTCATCTCGGTGGGATGGGGTGGCAGCGGACGTTGATGGGGCGATTGGAAAACACACTTTCACTTCTTGAACATCTCTTTTCTTTTGGTACGTTATTTAATCATGGAGGAAGGTACATATAGACACCTCAGACTGGACGTCATTTCTTAGCATATTTGTACAGTACGAGATACCCACAGCGCTCATTGGAACATTTTCATTACCACGCCGCATTAGCATTCTGTAGGAGTAGATGAGTTGAATTGCATAGTAGCTTTGAAGTGGATATGACTGAGCTCGCATTCTGCAGGAGTAGGTAAATTGAATTGCATAGAAGTATTGAACTGAATTGCACAGTAGTATTGAACTTGAATTGGCTGAGCTCGCATTCCTTGGGTAGACATGTTCAGCTGTTCCTGCATCGGCCTTGGCACGGGACCCAAAGAATGTTGAGCTTGCAAAATAGGCCAACGCTGATTAGACTACCAACGGCGCGGGTTTACCCAATTGCCCTGACAACAACAATAGTCCCACGCTGGAGCAGACTTCGCAACGTCCTCGGAGAATAAGGATAAATGGGCGGGTTGAATGGAAGGTTGGGGGTCACGATTTGAGCCTCCTATATACTTTCTCCGTACCGGCCGCGGCGCCGATTCCGGTACGCGATAGCCGCCCGGAAGAATTTTTGTGTTGTGGTGATTTGATTTGGTACGAGGAGGGAGATAGAGGGCTGTGTGTGTGTGTGTGCAGAGAAAATGGGGCGCTCGTAGCGGTGGAGTAGTGAAGAGTGGCAGATACGATGGTTGCCGTTGTTTCGGTGCCCGGCATTTGACCCATCGGGCAATGGTGCAAGTTGACGAGACAGGTAAATGGTTACTAAAGGACAGTCAGGCACGGCGGCCGTGTCGGGGCAAGAGAGTGTCTATGTCAGCGCTTTGGCGGGGCTTACTCAGGCCCACGACCAGGCCTCGCCTGGCGGCGGAAGAGGCAGAGAGGGCAGCGGCGACTGGT
The DNA here is from genome assembly GCA_003313425.1 of Pseudopyrenochaeta lycopersici. Taxonomy (NCBI): domain Eukaryota; kingdom Fungi; phylum Ascomycota; class Dothideomycetes; order Pleosporales; family Pseudopyrenochaetaceae; genus Pseudopyrenochaeta; species Pseudopyrenochaeta lycopersici. The sequence goes on along the minus strand of NHZP01000040.1, from coordinate 156,983 downwards.
TGATGCAATCGGGTTTTGTTGTGGGGACGGCGGATTAATCAGTCGTCACTATGGCAAGGCATGGCGGGCCATGCACGGAGGGAAGCACCCCACTACTCTACAAAACCTTAGACTCGCCCCAGCCCACCGGCGCTCTTTCTCTTCACTTTTTCCCATCGACAGTCTGCCCACCATGCCGTACGGAAAGGTCGACGAGCTCGCCATCAACACCATCCGAACCCTCGCGGTATGTCGCGCTTTAGTTGACGCTGGCCGTGCCCCGCCATCCTCACTGTCCCTGCCCCAAACAGCTACCCCGCTATCGCCGAATTTTTTCCCAACGCTGCGCTGCCAGCGGTGCCTGTAGTAGTCGGGGCGTCAATTGCTAACAGGACATGTTTGCTAGGTCGATGCCACCATTGAAGCCAACTCTGGCCATCCGGGCGCCCCTATGGGCATGGCCCCGGTGGCCCACGTCCTCTGGAACAAGTTTATGACTTTCAACCCAAAGAACCCCCATTGGCTCAACCGCGACCGTTTCGTTCTCTCGTACGTACTCGCTTGACTCTTTCATATCCTTCTGTTTGCGGTGCTCTCGATGTTGGCAGTGAAGCATTCCAGCGCCACCCTGAAACACATTTCCGCGGGGGTATCTGGATGTGTAACACTTGCTTTTCTTGCCCACTCCCAGGCCCGGAAATGGTATCCGTGGCTTCTGTGGGCCTGATCAGCAATTCCGCGCTGCTCCGCTGCCCCGTCTGGACATGACTGCTTCTTTTCACAATTTTGTTCTATGACGTACTGACCCGGCGTGCAGCAACGGTCACGGATGCATGCTCCAGTATGCTCTGATCCATCTTTTCGGCTACAAGGTCACTATTGACGACCTGAAGCACTTCCGTGTAAGTAGCATCTGCAGCACTGTGTCAAAATCTTCTCCGGCATCACTTGCTCATTCCCCCACAGCAAGTCGACAGCATCACACCAGGCCATCCCGAGTCGCATGACACTCCCGGTATCGAGGTCACCACTGGTCCTCTTGGCCAGGGTTTCGCCAATGCCGTCGGTCTGGCCATGGCGCAGGCGCATACCGCCGCTGTCTTCAACAAGCCCGGCTTCGACCTGGTCAACAACCACACCTACATGTTCTTTGGTGATGGCTGCGTTATGGAGGGTATTGCCAGCGAGGCTGCCTCAATGGCCGGCCACTTGAAGCTCGGAAACCTTATTGGTATCTACGACGACAACCACATCTCCATTGGTAAGAACTGCGCGACTTCGGGAAGAATTTCGGACACTAACGTCAAGCTACAGACGGAGACACCAAGTGCGCCTTCACTGAGGACGTTCTGAAGCGATTTGAGGCCTACGGCTGGCACACTCTGCACGTCGAGAACGGTGACACCGATCTCGAGGGCATTGAGAAGGCCATTGCTGAGGCCAAGAAGGTCACAGACAAGCCCTCCATCATCAAGCTCACCACCACGATCGGTTTCGGCTCCAAGCTCCAGGGAACCGGCGGCGTTCACGGCAGCCCCCTGAAGACTGATGACGCCAGGCAAGTCAAGGAGAAGTTCGGCTTCGACCCTGACAAGTCGTTTGTCGTGCCCCAGGAGGTCTACGACCTGTACCACAAGCACGCCGCCGAGGGTGCCGCTGCTGAGGAGGAGTGGAACAAGCTTTTCGAGAAGTACGGCCAGGAGCACAAGGACCTCCACGCCGACCTTAAGCGACGACTGACCCGCGATCTTCCCGAGGGCTGGGAAAAGAAGCTGCCCACGTACAAGCCCACCGACCCTGCTATTGCCTCAAGAAAGCTCTCCGAGAGCGTTTTGGAGGCAATCCACGACGTCATCCCCGAGATTGTCTCTGGATCCGCTGATTTGACGGGCTCAAACAACACCCGATGGAAGAAGGCCGTCGACTTCCAGCCTCCGGACCTTGGTATCGGTGAGTGGGCTGGTCGGTACATCAGGTACGGTGTCCGTGAGCACGCCATGGCTGCCGTCATGAACGGTCTGTCCGCATACGGCACCATCATCCCTGCTGGTGGTACTTTCCTAAACTTCGTTTCCTACGCCGCCGGTGCTGTCCGTCTCTCCTCCCTCTCACACCAGCGCGTCATCTACGTTGCCACCCACGACTCCATTGGTCTTGGTGAGGATGGCCCGACACATCAGCCTATCGAGACCCTCGCTCATTTCCGTGCCCTGCCCAACATGATGGTCTGGCGTCCGGCTGACGGAAACGAGACGTCTGCCGCTTACTACATGGCTCTTACTTCCAAGGAGACGCCTTCTATCCTTGCTCTTACCCGCCAGAACCTTCCCCAGCTTGAGGGCTCAACCCTCGAGAAGGGTATCAAGGGTGGATACGTTGCGCTCGAGAACGAGGGTGCCCAAATCACTCTTGTCTCCACTGGTTCCGAGGTCTCTCTCTGCCTTGAGGCTGTCAAGACTCTCAAGGACCAGGGCATCACGGCTCGTGTTGTGTCGCTGCCTTGCGTTGAGGTCTTCGATGCGCAAGATAAGGACTACAAGCTGTCCGTCATCCCCGATGGTATCCCCTCTTTGAGTGTCGAGGTCATGTCGACGCTTGGTTGGGAGAAGTACTCGCACGAGCAGTTCGGTCTTAACCGATTCGGTGCATCTGGCCCATACAAGGAGGTCTATGCCGTAAGTCCACCTCCCACCATCACTCTTTTGCCGAAGAAAGATACTGACGTTCGCCATAGAAATTCGAGTTCACTCCCGAGGGCATTGCCAAGCGTGCTAAGCTCACCATTGACTTCTACAAGGATGTCAAGCCTCTCCGCTCTCCTCTCAACCGTGCATTCCAGCAGCTCATTTAAGCGTTGGACTAGCGTAGGTTTGGTGTGATTGGCAGGATATGGGTTTGCGGAGCTTCGGTTATAACCAACTGACGCCACAGAATGGTGGACTTCGCACAGTTCATAAAGAAAAGTGACGACCCTTATGTATAGAATTGATTCCCTTTTGACCAAAACTAGTCTTGAAAACCGAAGTCTTGTCAGGAGACTAACATCCAAGCGTGTGATGACGTTTTGTGATATTAGCGCGAGTTGTGTTGTGTCTTGTGGAGTGGATGCTTGTCTACCGATGTATAGATCCTGTATGAGTTCAGTGACAAGAGTATGAACGGCCTTCGCAGCTGAGCTGGATCCTGCCTCGTGATTGTAAAATCCCAATAGCAATCAATTGAGACCAAGGTTAAGTAGGATGGAGTGCACGGATCTCCTTTTTTTTTTACCCCAGTCCGGTAAGCAATACCACCACTTCAAACTCCAACAGCCCGAACAACATTTCATCCTGAGTAAAACATTTGTGCTCTACATTTCGGAGAAAACTTGCAAGGTTCTCATGATTAAAACTGGGAAGTGACAATTGGCCTCAAATAACTGCAAAATATCGACATTTCGTGCAGCTAACTCTTGCAGCACCATGATGTACTTGTGATTTGTAGCTCTGCGTGATTGCTAGCAGGGAGGCTGCTGTATTTTATCTTTAATGACGCTGAGTTACTATCCCCGAGATACGGTAGATCCACTCGTAGAGTATATTCAGGCCCACCGGGTATTGCTGCTAGCATCCACAGCATAAGCACTACCACCAAGGCAGGTTCGTGGCGCTAACAACTCATATAAAGCGTGAGATTCGTCTTTGTGAAGCTTACGCTCACAGAGGTGAATAAATTACTTTGAGAGGCCCCATAATAAAGTTGAAGAAATTCAATCACAACATTTGCAATGGCATTTAGTACCGCCAACGTTCCCAAGCAAGCCACAGCCCTACTACAAGGCCAGGGGAAAGTCTCCGTATACGAAGAAACGGGCGGTAAGGTCACTGCTGACTTTGCTGCCCACAATCTCACACTTCTTCCGCCCTTTCCGTCCGGATCCATCATTCACGATAACGCGTGTGGCGCTGGTACAGTGTCTCGGCTCATCCTTTCTTCCAGCCCTCCTCCAGACATCAAAATCCACGCAACAGACATCGACCAGGTATTCCTCGACAACCTCCAAACCGACGTGTTGAAAAACTCCTGGCCCATAGAAGTCTCCAACCAGCGCTCTGAAAACCTATCCTTCCCAGACAACTACTTCACACACTCCATCACAAACATTGGCATTTTCTTCACCACCTCGGCCGGCCTCGACGGCGCAAAAGAAGTCTACCGCACCCTGCAGCCCAACGGCACGGCCGTCGTAAACTGCTGGGAAGCACTCGTATGGCTCCTCCCTTTCAAACGCGTGCACGAAGCGCTGCGCCCGGGGAAACCGTACCCCTCGCCCCCCGTGCTATGGAACGACGGAAAGCAGATCCAGAAAGTCATGGCCGAGGCTGGGTTCAAGAAAGAAAATACGCGTGTTGAGAAGAGTGAGGCGTGGGCTAAGACGTCGGATTTGAGGGCCTGGGCGGAGAAGTCGTGGGCGTTTTTGGGTGGTCTTGGGGGGTGGCTTGAGTCGGATGAGGGGAGGTGGGATGAGGCGGTGGATCTGCTGGTTGAGTATATGCTGGCTGATCCGGATACTAAGACGATGGATGGGGAGGTTTGGATGAAGGCGAGTCAATGGATTGTTATCGCGACTAAGTGATTCGCAGATAAGAAGTATTATAGGAAGATGAAATCCATTTTCTTCCTCTATTTCTGTATTTCTTTCCTCCTTACAACATATGCAGTCGACAGTGACAGTTAAGGGCGTTTGCAGATTTCCCTACACGATATTCGACTCGCAGTATATTTAGTCAATCAGAGCAGTAGTTGTCCAGTCCGATTATGAAATGGTCAAAACTAATTACGTCGTTTAGTGAACCATAGGCCGACCCAAGTCCTTCGTGGTACAAAGAGATGGAAGGCTGTTATGTTAGCAAAATGTATCTTTCGGTCTGCTTCGGAGCCGCAGTTTGAGACGGCTTGCCCAGGACAGGGAATACGGCCGCCAACCCTCGTTCAAGTCATTGTCCAGGGATTGATCGGACTAGATAGATCTTTGGACTCTTGTGTTACATTGTGGTTAGCGACGGCACTAGTTCGCTTGCGCCTGCCTCTTTAGTCTTCCATCGAAACTCGCCTCCACCTGCCCCGCGACCGCTATCTGTTTTTGAATGCCGACCAGCCTCATAAAAGTGACCCCTCTTCCCCGCAGGTTTCAATGGCACAACAACGACGTATTGGTACGCTGGTGCGTTGGTTAAGAGCGTTCAATCACTTCCCGCCTTGAGGATATTTGAACTTGGAACGTCTACGCCTTAATTGCTCCCATCTCGACAATTTTGAGACGACACCAATATGCCTATCCAAGTAACCCGCATGACAGAGGCCGACATCGACGGGGCGATAGACACAATTCAACAGGCCTTTGCCGAGGATCCCTATAACAATTGGGTGTATCCTGATCGCTCCAAGGTCTCCCTGACTCGAAACCGCGTATCCCTCACCCTCCGCTGCCGCTGGGGCATCCAGCATGGCCTGTTCCATGTCGCGCGCGACACAGCCAATCCCTCGAAGATCCTCGGCTGTGCAATGTGGCTGCCGCCCCATCCCCCCAGCGAGCCCGAGTCATGGTCCTTGTACTTGTCATATTGGTGGTTATGGGCAAATCAAATCCGCATGAACCTGTGGTACGGGCGCGGCGGGCTGTCCACAAAGAGGTACTGGATATGGAAGGCGCGGCAAGCCGAGGCGCAGGGAGAACTCTGGACGGACCCCAAAGGCTACTATTTCTGCAATATTGTCACGGTATTGCCGGAGGCGCAGGGCAAAGGCGTGGGGCGGGCGATGATAGAAGAAGTGCTAGGAATGGCGGATCGCGACGGCGTGCCATGCTACTTGGAGAGCAGTAGGAATGTTCCGAATGTTGCAATATATGAGAAGTTTGGATTCAAGTTGGCCAAAGAGATGGAGTGTAAAGATGGGGAGGGAGAAAAGGATACGATAACATTGTATTGCATGTTGAGAGAGCCAAAGACTACCTAAGGAGAAGGAAATTCAGCCGCTGGAATTTAATCAAATAGTGTGAGGCTATTCACAGGCATAGCGATTGTGTAGTTTTGCCAAGTAATGGAATGAGGGATCAGCGGAAAGACCTGGCGTGAACGGCATTAAACACACTCTAAAGGTGTGGAATACGTTATGATCAACGACTTTCATTGTTAAGACTGCACCAATATCCCCAAGTCTGCCATGTCAATCCCGACAAGGTCATCGAGATGTGTCAACTGCCCGAATTCCCATTCTTCAGCTTTCTTCAATCCTTCCTCCCATATCACACCTTCCCACTCTTCAAACATACTCTTCGCAGCCTCCTCTCTCCCCTGTGTTTCAAACACCTCCACAATTCTCTCTGCACCCCTGAATGCCTCTGTCACTGTATTCCCGCTTCCATCCCAACCGCCATGAGCCACCTGCTCCCTGATCACTCTTCCAATAGCACGTATGACTCCTCCCACACACTGGCCAACCCACCAGCCCTTGGGTACCAGATCTGCCAATGCAAACCACCACGCGACCAGCGTCAGTGCCCTTGGCTCTCTTGCCTTGACCAGCTGCATAAAGTCTGGCATTAAGAACGAGGGAAATACGACGATTCGGACGTAGAAGTCTTGGTTTAGGCGATAGTAATACAAAGACAGGAAAAGGGGCGACAGTGCGTGGAATACAGGCATTAGGATCTGTCGCTCTGGGTCGATAGTGCCAGTGGATGAGGGGCTGATGGCTGCTTGCAAGAGAGCCATAAGTGGTGGAGGGAGAAAGATAGGGTTGGAAAGGGGATGCTGGTGAGGATATGTCGGAGCTGGGTTAGGGTGGTTGGGGGTTGTACCTAGAGGCCCTACTGGCGTGCATAACTTCGCGTCCTCTCTCCCGTGGATAGCCGGTGGTGGTGGCAGTGTGCGTAGCTCTCTGCAGACCAAGGGATATATGGAAAGCTTCTCGATACCCTGGGCCCATCGGAGCGACGCCAGAACTCGTAGTCCTTCACTCATCTTCAACAGTGAGTACATCCATCCCAAATGCTCTTCGTCCGTAGCTCCTTCTCCGGGAGAGGGGACCAAGGAGAGGAGAAAAGTCCCAGTCACCAATATGGTTTCATAGTTGTCCGCTGTGATGTTCTGCAGCGCTTTGCCGTAGGCTTGGAAAGTTTTTTGTCGGTACACTAACGCTTGCTTCTCTATATGCTTTGATGGATGTAGCGCATTGCTGTGGCTCGCTGCAATGCTAAGCAAGGCATAGAGAAGGTATGGGTGTGAAAGGGACAACTGGGGAACCAATTCTCGGTGAAGTGTCTGCACGACTGCATCCTCTCGGACAGCGAAGGTTTCCCATGTTGACGTCGTATAGTGATGGAGTAATTCATGGTCCAAGAAGGTGAGTTCACCGGATGAAGTGAGTGCTGCTGGGATGAGCCAGGTGGGTATCTGGAGGGTGGTATCATTGAAGTCAACTTCTTCAACATTGGATGTGTTTGAAGGTGGAGTTGTGTGATTGGATGAGGAGGTTGAAGGCGATGAACCCGATGCTGTCACTTGCTCCTGTATGTATTGGCAATCTAGACTCCTCAAGGAACAATATCCGCAGGCTGGTTGAACTTCATCGCACTGGCTTCACGTTAATTTGGACTACAGAGCGGCTCGAGTATCAGTACCTTGACTTTCTTTCTCTTGCATGTCAGGCAGCCTCCCCTAGATTTCCGATGCGGCTTCTTGCTCACGAAACCAGCGCTGCGCCGCGCCATGTAGAAGTATTCGATGCACCGAGAGTGTATCCTGGAGACATTCGCATTATGGCTAAATCGAGCTCTCGCTCAGAGCTGCAAGGCGTCCAGCACCGCAGACTAAAACTTGAGGTTGATGTAGCTTGGCGTGCTGACAGCAGATCCTCATCAGTAATAGTGTACGTCATCGCTTTGTTGTTCTGTATTCAATACAACAGACGCGTAATGATAGTGAACGTGCATGTCTTGGAATTTTTGAAGTATGATCTTTCATGCTCCTCTACGCACTGCCTTCTCGCAAATTTTGCCAAATGTAGCATCCTTACGCGTGCTTTCATTTTGAAAGACGAAGACTCATGTAAGGGATTACAGACTTCAGACTTCAAGTCAGCATTTAGCATCTCAATGAGAATCAAATATTTTAATATTGTAAAAGCTATGGAAGTTATAATGGTATATTACTGGTGCATCCTTGATTAATTGCATTTCTGGCAGTTGGATGGGAGTATACTAAGCTGGCAAGTGATCAATGATTTGCCTATCCTTGAAGATAGGTATAGACAATGAGAGTATTCACATTATTCGCTCTGCACAAGCTCCAGCTCGCCAGCTTCCTCAACTTTATTTCTCTCTTGCAGGTCGTACTTGACCGGCTGTAAAACCAGCAGCAAGACCAAAACCAAGAACATCGGCACCGCATCGAACACGTACAACGTCCATTCGTGTGCGATAAGATAGCTAGCGTTGCCCATCGCATATTCGATCAACCTGAACACGCATCGAGCGAGAACAAGTGTGCTGACGCTGTACAAAATGTAGAGCATCTTCCTCCAGCTGTTTGCAGGTTCTGTGGCAGCTTTATAAGAGGTGCGTGCCACCTTTTTGTTCATGCGCATCTGAAAATCAATGGCTGCGGCGAGGAAGACGATGAAAGTGGCAACCTGAAGCGCGAGGCCGGCGATGACGATTTTCTCTCCTGCAAGGGCGAGATGCAGTTGCATTGTGCCCATTATGCCGGCGCCTGAGTGCTGTCAGTACATAATCACTACTTGTTTTCGGGCATGCTTGAAGGATCTTGCGGGAGTACCCAAGCCTGCGTTTGAAAATGTCGTAAACCCCATCAAGCACATCTATCTATTGGGGTAGTAAGACCTACCCACGCCTTGAATCGTCAAGGTACTAATATCTGCTGTTACGAAAATCCTTGTATACCATCTTGCTGGAATGAGGCTAACGTCCTCACCGTCAGCGAGTCGAATTGTACGGCCCAGCATCATGTATATGGTCGCTGCGAAGAATAGTGGCCCAACAAGTAGAAGTGTTCCCTGGACGATGAATGGGCCCCATGCGCTATTGTCGAAATGAGACCCCACACGGGCACCGAAGCCGCCCACTTCGCCTAATTCATTATGTTAGTGACATATTCTGTCCAAATATATGTATCCAGAAGCAATACTCGACTTGAGCGGAGGGATATTGAGTGATGAACACGTACACAGAGCACCGATGACAACAAAGATAAGAATGCGGTTCTTTAGCCTGATGAGTTGCCAAAGATGGAGCAGAGCCATGATCAAAAAGACGACGACGCAGGTGACAGCGCCAGCCAGTGAAGGGATGTAGCGGTACATCTTTCAAACTCCGGGGAGCTGGGAGGGTTTGCCATGTTTGGGAGAGGCTTCGGGATTCTCAAGAAGTATATGAAAGTGTGGTAGAAGAGTTGAAGACAAGAGAGAGATTGATACGCGAGCTGGGCCAGTTGCAGTGATGGATTGAATAGATATCGCTGCTGGCCTCTGAAGACATCTTAAATACTTGTATGAAGGAAATGCATAAAGTTGGCGAATGCGGACCATCATGCTGATGATCCTGCATTTGGCGACGTTGAGTTCGCACTCGCTTGTTTGCCCTACTTAAAGTCCAAGACGCGATCAGTGTTCTTTGCAGCTCGTGAATGACGACGTGTGGAAAGAAGCTGCGCCTACAGCTTCGCATCTGCTTCAACGCTAGTCTGATGTTGTTGCGCTAACTTCGCATTCGCAGAACTGACCAATGAGACGCCCCATGATATACATGGGTATTGTGTTACGCGGGTTGCTAGTGGTTCTCTAAAGCCCGTTGACTGAGAAGTAACAGTATACAACGATTGGGAGGCATGGCCAAGGCTACTCGTAAGCTGTCTCCTTGGTTTCCAAATTCTGGAGACTGGGCATTGATATAAACGTTGTGTCTGGAGGGGTGTGGCTTCTCAGTACCAGCGAGGCTGCCAGTTATCGTCTACAACCACTTTAGAGGACGGCGGGACGGCCGTGTAATCTGAGACCTCCGCGGCCAACGCGTAGCCTGGTTCTCGCGTTACAAGCAATGTCGCCAAAAGGATGGGCAAAGGCGATCCTACAAAGTGAGACACGTCGCGCAAATTTGCAGAGATAAAGACTGCAGGCTTGTCAAGACAGCGTGGCCACAGCGAGTTTTGGAATGAGATGGAGATAGCTCAGGGATGGAGCTACTTTCGCTTGGCGCGCACGGACAATTTCTGTCTCGTCGACACGTTGCGAGAAAGTCAAGCTGCCCCCTCTCCATCTCCATCATCTCCAGGTCCGCCCGCAACCGTTTCTTCTTCACTTCTCTTTGTCTTCTCTTCTCTTTGGACCATAGATCGCAATCATGAGCGGCCGTAAGTTGTCCATTGCGCGCAATTGCGCCGCCATCCCTGGGCGCAAATATGAGGCGTTGGAGCAACATGGCTAACAGCAATTGCGTGCAGTACGGTTCCTCGATCTCGTCAAACCCTTTGTCCCTCTGGTGCCTGAGATCCAGCTCCCAGAGAGCAAGGTTCCCTTCAACAACCGCCTAGTATGGACGGGCCTCACTCTCCTCGTCTTTCTGGTGATGAGCCAGATGCCTCTTTACGGCATTGTGTCGTCTGATACGTCAGATCCGCTATACTGGCTCCGTATGATGATGGCGAGCAACAGAGGAACCCTGATGGAATTGGGTATCACCCCCATCATCTCCTCCGGCATGGTCTTCCAGCTCCTTGCTGGTACCCACCTCATCGATGTCAATCTGGACCTGAAGTCGGACCGCGAGCTCTACCAGACCGCACAGAAGCTTCTTGCCATCCTCCTGTCTTTCGGCCAGGCCGTCGTCTATGTCATCTCGGGTCTCTACGGACAGCCCTCTGACCTCGGTGCCGGTATCTGCGTTCTCCTTGTCATCCAGCTCATCATTGCCGGTTTGATTGTCATCCTCCTCGATGAGCTCCTCCAGAAGGGCTATGGTCTCGGCAGCGGTATCTCCCTCTTCATTGCCACCAACATCTGCGAGTCCATCATGTGGAAGGCTTTCTCTCCCACCACTATTAACACTGGTCGTGGCCCTGAGTTCGAGGGTGCCATCATTGCCCTCGTCCATCTCCTCTTCACCTGGCCCAACAAGACCGTTGCGCTCAAGGAGGCCTTTTACCGCCAGAATCTCCCCAACGTCATGAATCTCATCTCTACTGTCATTGTCTTCGGCGCCGTCATCTACCTCCAAGGCTTCCGTGTTGAGATCCCGGTCAAGTCCGCCCGCCAGCGTGGTGTCCGTGGCTCGTACCCTGTCCGTCTGTTCTACACTTCCAACATGCCTATCATGCTGCAGTCGGCTCTGTCCTCCAACGTCTTCTTGATCAGTCAGATGCTTTACAGCCGCTTCTCTGACAATCTCCTCGTCCGTCTTCTCGGTGTATGGGAGCCAAAGGAGGGTTCTGCCCAGCTCTTCGCTACTTCCGGCGTTGCCTACTATATGTACGTTTCATTATCGTGTCTTTCAGTGAAGTACGCTTGCTAATCCAACCAGGTCTCCCCCTCTCAGCATCACCGAGGCTCTCTCCGACCCCCTCAAGACGGCCGTCTTTATCGTCTACATGCTCGTCGCTTGCGCCGTCTTTTCTAAGACCTGGATCGAAGTCTCTGGCTCCTCCCCTCGCGATGTCGCCAAGCAGCTCAAGGAACAAGGTCTCGTTATGGCTGGTCACCGTGAGGAGTCCATGTACAAGGAGCTTAAGCGCGTTATTCCTACGGCTGCCGCTTTCGGTGGTGCATGCATTGGTGCTCTTTCCGTAGGCAGTGATCTCCTCGGCGCTTTAGGAAGTGGAACCGGTATTCTCCTCGCTGTTACTATCATTTATGGATACTTTGAAATTGCCGCCAAGGAGGGCGATATGGCTGGTCTCAAGGGCATGGTCATGGGATAGATGTGCCTGTAGTACTTGGCACAATAGATTGAAAAGTGGTCGTGGTGTTTTCTTGAGTTTGGAAATGCTGCCAGCTAGGACTGAAGTGCTTGAGCACTTTGTAAAAATATGATCAAGAAATGGAAAAGTTGGCGAAGGTATCCTAGCATTATTTTTGCATAGCACGGCTGTATGGATACTAGGCAGCTTTCTTTGTAATGTATCATTGTCAAAAGTCAATCATGCGACCTAAACTTTGCTCAGTGCCGTCCGCAACTAGGCAGCGAATAGCGGTTTTTAAAACATGAAATGCTCAAAAGAACACGGGTTAAGTCTGCAATCGGTACATTCATGCTTTATTGGACTGTCGCCTGCGCCCTAGAAGCCCACGCGACAAAAATAAGCGCTATCCATGTAACAGTACGAGATGGTCGTGACAACTTCCCTAAACCTTGCAGGCCAACAGCTAAGGCAGCAAGCTCATAAACAATGATCAATCCAATCATTGTGATATAGCAGATCCTCATAATGAGTGCCTCGAAAAAGTTCATTTCATTCAGCTGCTCTAGCCGTGCTCTTGCTAAAGCCTGGGCTTGTTTTCTTCGGCATGCTGGACAAGCCCCGTTTACGCAGTCCGCAACGATGTCGAAGTAGGAGACTCCCCTTGGAGAGAAGCACAGTAGCTCACTTATGCGATTGATGACACCAGTTTGGATGTTATCAATTTGGCCGAGGACGTGTGGAATGTAGAGAGACCATGAAGATGGCTCGTGAATGCTTTCTTCAACTGGACGGTTTGTCGCAGCATCTATATTTGCGGCCATCTGGAGAACGAGGAGTGTGGCCTCGTCTTCCGAAGCAGATACCATAGTGTCGTCTTGGTTGTCTACCCAATGTAATGTATTAAGAACAGATTTGCGTGGATGACAGACTGTCGCAGATACCTGAGCGATATGTAAGGCTGTTCTACCAGCGCCATCAGCACAATCGATAGCCTGTTCCGGGTGTTCCATATTGGCCAGCATAACCTTAACGCATTCGGAGCGTCCGAGTTCGACGGCTAGTGTAAGCCAAGAGTAGTTTCTTATCGACTGGAAGTGATCTCGGTTTGTAGCGAACATGCTGGCAATCGTGAGATCCAAGGGAGGATTGTGTTTGAGCAACAGTTCGACAACTGTAACGCGATTACGAGAAAGAGCCTGGAACATGTAACTATTGGCGGGATAAATAGTTGGAGAACCATGAAGTAGGGAAGCAGAGAATATCTCGTTTCTTAGAAGAGCTTCTGGTGCATGCGCTTGTGCTTTCAGGGCTTCCGTGCTCTCAATCATCGCTAGTAATGGATCTCTACACTCCAGGGCCTTCTTACTAACGGGTTTCAATCCGTCCACCAGCCTGGTGAGTAGCTCTGTAAATACTTGAGAACTGATATCTTGGCTGCTGCAGAGCGTGGGGATGGCTTTTGCAGTGCACGCACCCGCGTGTAGTAGCATTTCAAAAGTCTCTCGGTTTCCTACTTTTGCGGCAGCCCCTAGATAATCACCGATGGGTCCTCCCTCGTTTAAGTCAATGTTGGCCTTGAGAAAAGGCGCAAGCATCATTGGTTTACCTTTGCTAGCCAGGGTATTCATGAAGAGAGATCGGTCATTTAAATTGGCAGTTTCAACTTCCTTGACGATACTGTTCATGTCCAAGGTCGAATCTAATAAATTATCAAGGGGATTTTCGTCTGTTGGAGTAAATTTCGATCGGAAGCTTCGAGCATACGTTTGAAGAGCCTTCTTGAAATTCTGGTCATGATGGGCTAGGACTGCCACATACCATCGCCCTCTTCCAGATAAGTCATCTACTGTCCATAATTGACCTTGGTGGAAGAGGCAACTTCGAATTGCGTCGAAACCCAATACACCCTCGACAAGTGTGGGAAGAATGGACTCCTGGAACTTGTCCCCGTGTTTGCCAAACCGATGGACTACCCATCCTTGAGGGACGAAGTGCGCAGATGGGAAGCTGAAAGTATCAAAGCAAATCTCAGTACGGTTGAGCAGTGTTTGGAGGTAGTTTTGGGCAGATCTAAGAAGCATTTGTGGCCGATCGTAGGCCCAGTTAGAGTCCATGCTCAAAAAGAAGAGAATCGCGGCTTGTACACTATGTACGGGTAGTACGTTAGATTAGCGCTCGGTGAGAGTAGATCTGCATTCTGGACGTACGATTGCGAAGCCCCTTGGTCCATGAGAAAGCATAATAGTTCCTCGTGTCTGGAAAGACCGTTACTGCATGGTATTCTGCGCGCAAATACACGCCACAATGCCTGCAAAGTTAGGAAAATGCAAACTGTTCATAATGTAATCAATTCTTAGACTTGCCTCGGACAAAGGAACAGGTTCATCGGTCTCAAGATTCATGACCATATCATTTGGGCTGGCTTGTCCTGTTTCAAAAAGGTGTCGTATCTGCAATATGTCAAAGTGGCGAAGCGCCTCTAACAGCTCCGGGCTCTGGTTGATGGTTGTGGGTGTCAAGCTGACCATTGGGCGGACGCTGTTTAGATTCAATCGGCTGGGGAAGTCAATATCTGCTCGTATTGCGGTTCGGGACATCCACCACGGGGGCACAAATGATACTTTCAAACGCATACCACCGCGATTGCGATTTGGTAAGTGCCGCGCTGGTGTGTGGGTTTTAACAGCTTGGACGGAGAGCAGGCCAAAACCGAAGTCGTACATTTTCCTTGTCCGGAAACACCCTGCGGTCAATGACACCTCCATGCTCTCTTGCTCATCCCCATATATGGTTAGCGGCTCCTCACGATCTACAGGGGGAAGTATTTGCTGTCCTTGGTGGTTACGTCTCAATGGTCGCATTTGTGACGAGATTAGTCCAACAAACGCTTTCATTTCAACGTTATGCTCACGCAAATGGCCGACGGCATAGCTGAGAAGTCATTAACTCAATAGGCACTTGACTTATCGATTCAAAAGAACTGACTTAGTGATAAGAACCTGTGCCATGATTAAGTATCCGAAGTGCGTTGAAATTCTTCCCAAAAAATCATCTATGGTAGATTCGACCATCACATGGTGAGACCGCGCTCTGAATCCCTTGCCAATTGGGGCAGCCGATTGCTATTAACCTGACTAGCAACCTTATCTAGCTCTTCCAAAGTTTGCTTTTGTTGCAAAGCGAGGCTTTGGCAAACCTCCTGGAGTGTCGGGGGAAATTCGATCGCCTCATGGCTGCAGATTTGAGCTTGGATGGCTGTTACTAATGCCTGGAGATTCTGCAAGTCATGATGAAGTTGGATAATCTTCTTGGGTGCATGTTTCAACCTTCTCTGCAATTCAAGGAGCGTTTTGGAGACTTTTGCTATCGCATCAACAATTGTGAGAAGGCTGGCGCTAAAGCCGGTAAAGGCTAGGACAGCAGAGAGCGGGTCCATCAGTCCTAGATCAAGAGTACGTATCTAGCGTTGGTGCGGGTTGTTCTGCGCTCCTTCACCGAGTCGGATTCGGAAATAAGGTCATTATTGAGCCTTTCGATGTAAAACGTTTTCTTTGAGTGATGAGGTTTCAGTACCAGTAAGGCAGATGCGATAGGGTGGAGGGTTGATAGCTTGAGAAATATATGATTAATTACGGGGTTTCAAACGTGGCAAGGCGCAAATAATGTATTGGTAGGTTGGATTTTACGACAAAGGTTCACCGGTCTGAGGTGGCTGCATAGGCGCTTGTTATGTTAGGTGATTCGTTCTACGATGCAGTCAATCCAGGCAACGACTGTGGATGCAGCCCATGCACCAGCCGGTGAGCTGGATTCGAAAGCCGCATCACAGATAATTATCGGATGAACTCAAAAGGCCTGGCCTCGCACTCTATTTGCCAGTACACGAGTAGAGACGAGGACGTAGCGGATATATGCGTTATAGGCAGATTAACGGCCACCTGGACGAGCCTGTCCCGCGTATAGCGCATCCAGGACCTCGAACAAGAGCATACATTCTTTTCCTTTTCTACAGTAGCCCTGCGCGACAGTGATGACTGCTGCTCAACTTCGAGTACCGGTCTCCTTCTGCGGATGTAGATCCACTCTTTCAACATTGGAACGTTCCATGATCATGCTTTGCGAGCGTTCGAATGACGCTGGATAATGATTTGCGCTGAGCAATAAATAGGTTGGTTCCCTTTTAAGATAAGCTTGCATATTGTCTACAGGGAGCGGGAGAAGTAATCATCAAAGTATGAGAGGCGTATGAGACGCAGCCAAGAAACGAGGGTGAGGACTGAGAGAGGTCACAATGAGATCATTAGAAAAGGTACTGAAAAGGGATTGCAAGGAAGTCATCTGCTGATAGGTGTGGTTTCCTATATATCAAGTAATGACCGCATAGATTTTTGTACACTTAGTGCACTGATTTGCAACAAATCGCTTTCGTCACACTGGCTTCGAAGGCTGCTAAACTGCTCAAGCTCAGGCCCCGATCATTGCACACCAATCACCGTCCGTTGACTCGAATGCAAGGCGCCCCAGCTGAAGAGCAGACTTTACCAGGTTTTATTCCATGCAAAATTTCGCGAGACCACCCAGACCGTCATATCTGATCAGTCGTTGGAATAAGTGAGCCTAGCACCCGCAAGCCCCGCGTTGCAGCGTCTCCGTCATGATCGACAGTCTTGCGTTTTCTTGTTTCGGTCCGATGGCAACCTCGTGCATCATCAGCAATTGGGGAAAGCGCGAATTGTATGTGTGCCGTGCCGGGAGTTAGCATTAGTTGCTGGATTCGTAAAGTTTATGGAATGTTGTCGGTTGGTTATGAATGATGATGCTTGTACGGCAATTCAAAGCCACCTGATGTGGAGATCCTAATGATGACCAGTAAGCTGTTGAGGGTTCAGACTTTGGGTTTGATCAAGATATTCGGTCCTAATATCAGTGAGCAAATACGGTAGGTGTTATTTAAAACTCCGTGGTGTAGATGCGGAAGCTCAGTTGTCCTCGTGGCCCTACTCCATCCATCGCGATGGAAAGCGATTGAATCACACGTCGCAACCCACATGAGGGCTTCTGTTGTGGCGCATATATGGTTGATTGGTCAACAATGTGGGTGCTCCTGACCCCGAATGTCCTTTGCTGAGCGACTCCTGTCGGGGCGACGTGATTGGCGTCGGCCGTTTGAAAATTTTCGACTTTGTACTTAGGGATAGTCTTATAAGCACCTAATCGGGTTATGATTTTCGTATCCTGCATCAGTGACAGTCAGTGAACTCCATCAAGCAGGCTTCGAGAAGGAGTCGGTGGCGAGATGATCACCAAGACATTAGAGCTGTAATGCAAAGGATATGTGATAGATGAATATGTGAAAAAGGAGCACGACGATCAAGGGTGATCGATGATTTGGCCTGAAGCAATGTCCATCTATGATAAGGGGGTTGGTCTCTCGGAAGAAAGTGACGCGAAGGTAGCTGCAACTTGTCGTGGTCCAAGCGACTGAAAAGCTGAATGATGATCAGTTGAAGACGATCGATGGAGGCTCTGGTGTGGTCCACATGGTCTGGACTCTTGCGTATGACGGAATACTGCGCATGCACCATTGCTCTACACGTTGAACTTATCCAGATGCACCTTAATTAAATATGAAGCCACTTGGATAAGTGAATGCGACCCACCAGCGATGTGCGGCAATTGGGCAGCAAAAGTGCGAGTGCGAGCGGAAAAACGGGAGAAAAAGGAAAGGTTGACGAGGGATGAAACGGTTTTCGGGAAGCCGGCAACCCTGTTGTGTCGTGCATTCTGTTATTGGCGGTCTGTTTGAGACGAATCCA
This sequence comes from Pseudopyrenochaeta lycopersici, assembly GCA_003313425.1. NCBI lineage: Eukaryota > Fungi > Ascomycota > Dothideomycetes > Pleosporales > Pseudopyrenochaetaceae > Pseudopyrenochaeta > Pseudopyrenochaeta lycopersici. The sequence continues at coordinate 139,234 of NHZP01000040.1, read as the reverse complement.
GGTTTTCAAGGGTCCCATTGATCGGCCGGTCAATTTCCTCTAAGGAAGGCTAAGCCGTGGGCGGCTGATGGAGCACCTAGCCTTAGCCCTACCCGTGGGGTTCAATGTATTGAGAATGAGATGCAAGCTGAGCAGTGGTCATCCGTCAAATGTGAATAAAAACTGCAATGGCGGCTGAGTCGGGCAATAAGATACGATGTATGTTGTGCGTGCACTTAAGGCAGAGATCAGATCTTGTCTCAGCCAAAAATAGGCATTCAATAAGCTGGGGTTCCGCGATACAGGACGCATGCATGTGTGACCGCCTCTGCGCATAATCGCGAGCGAATAAAGCAAATGCTTGGGTTTTTCCGCTCAGTGGTGGATGAGACTCGGATCGCCGCGTAAGCTCGCTGTCGTGATTTAGCCTAGAGGTTGTCGAGAGTGATTCGATTAGCGATTTGTTGATCTGTGAGCTGATTGAAAGGGAGGTGCATGCATAGTATTTGCGGATAGGTTCCGCCATTATACCTTTGATGGGAAGGAAAGCATGTCGCCGCCCGTAAGCGCCTCGGGTTGGGTTGTCACAAGCATACGAGGCCCTCGTCAGCCGTCGTCCGCTTAGTAGCACCGAGCCCGAAATTGCCTTTTAACACATCGTCTATCCGGTAACAAAACGGCGTAGGATGCATGGCTGGCGGGCACAAAGCATGTCTTGCAGGCAAGTGGTGATTTCGGTATAGTACCCTGAGAAGAGGCCAAGGCAGAAATTGACCTTGGAGTGGTTTAAAGCGGGGTACGACTTCCGTATTTGTGCCTAGTATTACAAGCGTCAGACCGGTGGTGTAACTGTTAAAGGTAAGCATAATATAGGGTTGGAGTGGTCCGACCTCGGATTATCTAAGTGCTGATTGGGAAACCTGCTCTATATTAGCTGCCATGCCGACACAATTTGTAGCAGCAAGCGCCTCAATCCTGTCCTGATTTGTGATGACCTTGCCTGAATCCATCGCTCGCCCTGGCACGCTCGTGTCGCATCGAGGAAAGCGAGGTTAGGCTGCCTTGGACGCGGACGCAAGCAGTCATCGAACCTAAACAGGTGCGACAAGCAGGCTGGGTCACGGTGGAGCGGCAGAATGGAAAACAAACACCCGCTCTGTGCGTGAAACTGAGTCACCACCTGGTCTTGGGCGAATGGAGTCGACTTTGCGGAGGACTCAAGACGGCCTTCAGCTGCACCGGAAGGTGACTTTGCAGGGAAGCCCCCTCGGAAGGATTGATTTCCTCAGCGCTCCATGTGAAGCCAAAGTCCCTACTTGTGTGCATGCGTATTCCAGGGTTACCATGTTCATTTGGAGATCGCGATTGCGGAAGGCCTTCAGTGTGGAAGCATGACTATTGAGACACCAGGTGTAAGGCTCTGCAAGTTGCACGCCGAAGCGAGCAAGTCGCGGTTAGGATGCAGGAAGGGTGACTTTGACTGGATGGGCAGATACACCCCTAGTTCTCCGCTGGAAAGTGCCAACTTGCATCATATCCATGTGCTATGTCAGGGATGAGTCAGGATTTTATCGGTCATCTTTCTGTCCCGATCACGGACACGTATGCTGAGTCGAGACCCTGGGCGAGCACATCTTCTCAGCCCTTTGGCGTGAGGGAGTGCTTGCGACGGCTCATTGCCCACTGGAAAGGTACATACACTTAAGGTCACAGCCGACGGCCCCAGTGAGAGCGCCGATCAAGGCATCCAGGAGGCGCTTGCGATTGGACAAGTACGACTCGGCGTTGAACGTGTGTGTGCTGAAGCTAGCGCACGCATCAAGGGCCAAATGCCGCCGTGCCCGCAAAGAAATTTGGGTGTGTTTGACATGGCCCTAAGAGTCCAGAACCCGCATCACTAGCAGACAAGCCGACTCCTTGCTAAAGATCGTCGTCGCCCACAAATGATGCAGCTAGCCCGCCCAAAACCCTCTTCATGCAACTTGCTTGGTCAAGGCTTTGCGTTACCAGGAGAAGCACGGAGGTGAGCGGCATCAAAGGCTTTAGATCGCTTCCCTCAACGCCACCGTCAGAAAACCCGCTTGATGAGGGCATACAGCAACGCTTTTTATCAAGGCATTATTGACGCTTATCCTCACGAGCGTTCTGCTTGATCGCAGGGTGGGGAGTCAGCCTTTCTCCAACCACGAGGGGGTAGGGTACTGGAACTGTTCTCGTTTGCCGGCTTGCATGGTCTGTGCCGCTTATGCCGCGACCTTTTTATTCTTGCCCACAGATGTCTTTCCACGGCGCAACGCCACGTTTGAGGCCCACTCTTCTCGTGGGCCGCCAAATGCATACGTCATTCGAAGTTTTTCTTTCTCCCGTGTCGCAGATTGCCGGGCTGAGGCTGTCAGAGATGAGCAGTGCTTGGCTAGGATGGAGCTTCCCAGAGTGAAGGCCCCGGCGTCTCGGCCAACGAAGCGAGTCCAACAGGCTGATCAACAAGTCCTGCAGAGGCCGCTTGAAACCACGGCCTTCACAATCTCGAGGGATGAGACCAGCAAAGCGCAGCGCGGCTAGCAGGCACGGTTTCCAAATGGTGCAAATGGCTGTTAAGGTGTTCAGCCCAGGAGTCACGGTCTGTTATTTCCAAGCTGACAAGTCCGCAAGGAAATGCAGGTCAGCATCCGTCTTTCTCGCTCCGATACCGTTCGAAGTACACATGTGCGAAAAAAGTGTGCAGGACAGTAGCGACAAGGTTGACCGGCCGGCGCTTACTCTTTGTACAAAATTTTGTCTCGTGATGCACAGAGGTCGCACGGCTGCGATGCAATTTTCCGTCCAGGCAACCGAGGCTGGCTGCTGCAGTCATGCCGACCGAGTGTGATACGCGGGATGTGCTGAATTACAGGATCCTGTGCATATCATTCGTCCCATGTTACTTTGAACTAGTCCCAAATTTAGTTCTTCACCACCCACCGCGATGGTGTCTAAGAGCGATAGTGGCATCTTTTGGCACAATCAAATTCATGATTTGGGCTCGGCGTTCCAGGAGCCGGCATCTGGCAGTAGTATTGGGATGCGTCGGTTCCAGACAATGGGGCATGAGAAAAGGAGCATGGCGTTTTGCTGCAGCCTAAGTGGACATTATTGATGGGCGTTGAGTGCGCATTTCATAAAGGTTACCCATGGGTGTGCCACCATACGTTGTATGGCTTTGGCAGGCTCGTTTTGGCGACAAGACGCAGAAAGCCCCCTGACATGATCCGGTTCGTTTGAACGACCAAAAAGCATCCTTGCGCCCGCGTTGGACCGCTGCCGATCATTCAGGCGGGTTCTCGGCGCTTCGGCTGCATCTCATCAGCCACGCCCCGGGGATTTCTCGTTATCGAACGGTATTACCGTTCTGGGTCTGGACACCGTGGGGTCGACAGGGAGGGCTTGGTGGCACTTTGGTACAGGCGCACCACTGTCAACCGTCGTCATCATGGTTGGGACAGCCTTCCTGCAAATATCGGAAGTGGACAGCGGCAGGCTTTCATTAATGAGGCCCTCAACACGCAAGCTGCTTTGTCACAGAGGCGCAGCCAGGCCCATCCTTCGCTAGAGTTGCAGCGAGCAGTCTATTGAGATGAGCAGCTCCACTCTCTAGCATCGTTGAATAGTGTACCGATGAAACTGAGCGACTATCCTATAATAAATAGGACCTGGGCCATACGCTGGCTTAGTTTGACGGCGAGAGACGATCGCAGCCGAGTAGCACACACGGGCACAAGGCGTGCAGCATCGAGTTGCAAATGTTTTGGCGGCCGTGATTCAGGTTCAGCATGCGTTTGGGTTCTGACTCTGGCCGTCGCGTATCCGTAATTCGATCAAATAAGGCCGGTGGCTCCGTCGTCTGCGCCCGGCGTCCAACGTTAGCAGCAGTGCACACGGTTTCAAGGCGGGCTCGGTGGACCACGGCAATGGTTAAAGAAGACGGTGGCTTGTCTCGGCGGTGGCTAACCACAAGCAGCATGTCAGAGAGGACAGATGCATGCGATGTGCTTGGGCGCAATCCATCGTAACGGCACACGCACCCACGCCGAGGGGTCGACCGATGGCAGGCGGCTGCTCGCGTCCGGCGTGCTGTGCTGGTGTTGGATGCGTTATGCGAGGCTGATGGGCCTGCGTGTGCCGGGTGGACGCAATGCGCTGATTGCTGCAATCTCCGTGACGGGCCCGCCGTTGGCTGTGTGACCTCAGCCAGCGATGCACATGTCCAATGCTGCATCCATCCTGCAAAGGCCCATGTCGTGGGCTCGCGGTCCCCGTTTGCAGGCGGACAGGTGCAGGGGCAGCCTGGCTGCAGCTCGATTTCTGGAAGACGCTCGGCTACGAGGAGGCGAATGGAGCAGAGCCCACCCCAGATCGCGCTTGGGTCCCATGGGCCAGCAGCTTGGTTTGCCGGCTGCACGCGCAACCACGCAGGAGGTGCTGGGTGCGGGCGGGGTGGAGCCATGCAGGCCTCGCTGGCCGTCCTGGTTGGCCGCCCAGCCCCGGCAGCCCCAGCGCAAGAAGCACCAACCTCGCTTTCCGCTCTTCCACTCTTTCCGAAACTACTGCACCAACCAAAGTTTGACCCCCATCCGCCCCTGATCTGTCGATGGTGCTGGCGCTGACACGCAGCGCTGCTCCCAATGCACACCCACCCACCACCCCCCTCCCATAGGCTCGTGTATCACCACTGCCTGCCACACGCCTGGCTCGGCCACCCGCCCAGTGTCGCCGGCCTTCTGCCACTAATTATGCTGCTTGCGGGCGCGGCTAAAACATGACGCTGTCGTCCTGCTGGCGTCGCCATGCGCCGTCCTTCCTTCGTCTAACATCAATCATCAGGGCTAGTTGACCGCCTTGAGGGCCACCGCCCCATGCACCACGACACCCCAACCCCCCGGCACGGAGCCCAGCTGAGTCGCACTGCAAAGTTCCCTCGTCCCAGGGCCTAGTCGCACTACCGCATTCTGCCATCATTGTTGCGCCCGTCGTGGTTTCCCTTGCCTGCTTGTCTCGATGCGCCCGCCAAACGTCGACTGCACGGATGCTCCGTTGCGCCATGATACATCGGTACCCGCTCCCTCGTCGTCTTTCTCTGCCCTCTGATTCGCCTGTTTCTGGCGTTTTCCTTTTTTGCCTTCTGCATCCCATGCTCTCGTTGATCGTTCCAGCCGTGCCACTCGCCCTAGTCGTCACAGCGCTCCCTCACCGAGCCATCCCTTGGTGCCCCGTATAGTCAATAACCTTCCGTTCCTTGTCTGCATCTATTCCACTATTAGCAGTTCTTGAGTTTCCGCTAGCTTAGCCCTGCCACTCCTTGTCCACACCATGACTCTTGCCGCCAGGTCGCTCTTTTCAATTTCCCCATCCACCCTTCCTGATATGTCTATATCTCTTGGCACCCCATATACCTATGCACATGCCCCATACCTGCCACCCCTCCAAGCCAGACAACACTGATTGTCACCGACACAACTCACACTCTCTCTCACAAACGCCTACACATAATACCCTCTCGGCCCCCCGCTACTGTTCATGCCAACTCTCCTACCACTACACGATCTTTCCAACATGTCTGGCCATATGCATACCTCACAACTCCAACGACGCAACTCTCGCAGCTCAGGGAGCCTGCCAGTGGCCCGCTCCTCCCGCGTCGAGAAGCCTAGGAGCCATCACAACAGTCCAAGAACCATGGAGCGGAGAAAGACTACCAATGAAACCAAGTTGTATGCTACATTGGACGACCACTACAGGATGATGTTTGGAATGGCACCCGACGAGGTGATTGAAGAGCGTCCCCAACCAAGCAGACCAGTCAGCTGGCATCCTTCCTCTACACAGTTCCAAGCCCCACGGTCAACAGACTATTTCGAGCCCATGCCACAGCAGGACTGGTCACAACAGTATCCTACTTCTCCACGACACTCTGCCCATGGCTCTGACTTCTACTCACTTTCCACTCGCAACTCTATGTATGAGCCGATGCACACAACTCCAACGTACCCCAACGCCTATGGACTGCACCGAGGCTCTGATGAGTCTGATTATAGCTGGCAAAGCGCCCCTCAGCAAACACCTGGCTATGTTCATTCCGCTCTGAATACACCCACTACTGAGCCATTGCCCTGGTATTTGCAACGATGGGCCCAGAAGAATCAGGCTCAGGCTACATCCCAGAATGGATCTACCGACTTCTTACCCATTCAACGCCCCAACGAACAAGATGAAGAGATGGAAGAGGACGATGGCGAGAAGCTTGTAGCTTTGGGTCTATACGACACACCCGAGCCATCATTGTCCTGGGGCGGGCTGGTCGAGGCTACTGGCAAGGGCCTGAAACTGGAAGAGACCTGGCAACCACCTGAGGATGATGATGACGATGAGGAAGAGGAGGAAGAGGAAGAGGAAGAGGAAGCAGTAGATGACGCAAGTTCGGAAGCTAGCATTGAGGAGCCATCACCGCCACTGCCCCTAGTCAATCAGCAAGCGACGCAACTACAGATGCCCGTCCATGTCAAGGCTCAAACACCCGGAAGCCTAGAGGGCCAAAGCTTCTTCTTCGACGAGGACGAGAGTGTGTCCAAAGAATGGTGGTTTCAAGAGCTCAAGCAGCCTTCAATGCCAGTGCGGGACGCTGGTCTGGGTTATGGTTGGCTATGAAAGTGCGTGACGTTTCAAGTCTGCTCTATTTGGGCATGACACGTCTCCACAGGTGCGAACTGTTTCGATGATATTTTTTTGGCATAGCGAGGCGTTTTGATTATCCATATTACGGGGTTTGGGAAAAGATATTCCACGGATACCCCTGCCTTCATTGGCAAAAACAGTGCGCTGGAGGACTGCATCGCTCGACATGAGGTCAGATGAAAACCATATGTGTAAGATATAGTGTCACCGAACAACGTGGACGCAAGACCATGAGCATAAACCAAAATTTAACAATGCGCATATCTGACCTTCCGTGTATTGTCATGGCGATGATTTCCATATCCCTGATCGCAAATGCCTCTGCAACTACCGTGACGTGATCAGCCATGCCAACTCCACACCTTCAACGCTTTTCAGCTTTGTCTCAACCATGGTAATGGTGCTCGCTCGTATCCGCGCATGCCCTAGTGTACCATCCAAGGCGAAACATCAACAAAGCAAAAAATGTCGGCGTCATGCCGCCGTTCAGCGGACATTTGTCCGCTATGCGCTTGTTTATCAGCCAGCTTTTTCCACGAGGAATCCCAATGCCCGGATATTTGCCGAAGAACCGACAGGGTGATGCTCAGACCTCAACCATACAACCGTTCATCCTTCTCAGCACACCGGTATTGCTGACGCCCAACAGTCCGGCCGACTTTGCACCGTCAAACGAGCACGTTGCACTTACAAGCCGAAGCAAGTCGCAGGATCACTCGGCGAAGCTCGGCTAACATGCGCCGTACCTTCCTATTATTGTTGAGACGCCATTGGAGAGAAAGCTGACTGCCGAGTGTTGGCGGCCACGCTGCGCTATGTCGGACGCTAGGGAAATAGCCAGCAAAATTAGATTCCGAGTGCCAAAGTCTCCAGAAGATTTGGGGTGAGCTGAGTTTTGCGTACGTCACTAAGGAGGCTCGAAATGTGGGGACGACTAGCGGCTCGTATCGATAAGCGCCCCATAAATCGAGATTTTTTTGCGAGGCGCGTCCTCACGTGCGCACGTTGCTTCACGCCTTAATCACAGCCTGTCAACCAATCGCAGGCCTTTCTCCGTCGGATATTGTCAACGCGTGTTGCATGGCGCGACTCAGATCCAGCTGGTGATGGACTCAGATGCAGAATTTGTTGTGACGGTATGGCGGAATAGACAAGAGCTGCTTCAGCTGCGGCACGACTTGTACAGCCCCGAGACAAAAAGAAGAGAAAGGGCGGTGAATAAGGTAAGCTCTGGTTACACTGAGGATCCGAATCGATGTCTCGGACATCACGGGTGAGTATAGGCTTACGGTGAGAAGGTCTTTGCATGGCGTTTGCGGAAACCAGACGGCCTGCCTCTGCTTTTGGACTCGACGGCAGATATTGTCGACGTCGTTATCCAAGATGAGAGGGCAGAATTGAAACATAATGCATTGAGGCTGCTATATGCAACGGCAATTTCGAGGTAAGAGTCTCAGCCATCGCATGTTGGTTCATTTAGTTTCGCGTCTTTATCAGCCGCCCCCTATTCCTATGCCGCCGGTCTCTCAGACGACCCTCACGAAGCTGGTACTATAGCTATCTTGGTTATCACTATCAAGCCTTGAATTCGGTACCTATTCAATTAGTGCTTCGCAATTCCATCAATCCCCAAGCTTCCATTCTGATACTTCCCAGATTCGTCACTGGCCTAGCGGACACACAAATTGATCTCATACGAGACAAACCATCGTGGTTTCCTCCAGGAAAAACCCTCCAGCTACCCTCAGCGCTTCTAGAAACACGGCATCGCATCGTACATCGCCACCTACCATCCCTCGCTGAGCTAAAATGCGCTGCAAAAGAAAGTCTGGACTGGCTGTGGGAATGGTACTGGAGTCAACTCGACTATGCCTTTGGGATCAAGAAGGCCGACGAAAGCGATGGTGAAGTAGAACCCCAAGAGGTACTCAGAGAAAAGCTGAGCGCCATCATTAAAACATATGTCAAAGAGAGGAGGAGTGAGATCAAGACAAGGAAGAAGGAGCTGAGCGCCTCAGATAATGCACTCTCAGCGTACAATCTTCGTTTCAGACCAAGCAGCACCTCTACGCCCACAGAAAAGACGCAACATCTCCTCATCCAGCTCTTGATCGGCGACAAAATGATCCTCCCTACAAATAAGAAGCTTAGAAGCAGCATGTCCGGCGCGTTTCTTGTCTGGAATCCGTTGCTGCTCGCCTTCTGCACATCGTCCCCATTGATTTTGTCAATACATGATCTTCTTACGAGCATCAGGAATACCATGAATACCAGAACGACATCCTGGGACATGGTACATATTGAGTCTGACCCAGTAAGAGAAGGCATGTCGGATTGGCTCACGCACATCTTGACGTCCGACGAATGGGCGTTGGTGCGTGGTAAACAGGGGCAGACTTTGCTCGAAGACGCATTAGCTCAATGCTTCTCCGACCCAACATTCTGGAACTTGAAGCTCGCAGCGGTACTCTTGGAAAGTGAAAATATTCCGAATCGAGAGCAATGGACTGCTATTCTGCGCGCTGCGCAGAGTGAAGGCGAGGCCTTCGAGGTTGAAGATGTTGATGCAGAAAGAATGGACATTGATGTGGAACACTTGAGCAAGGGGCTTGCGGTGGCTGAAGCGAAAGAGCAGAAGAGTATACCCACGAAAGAGAAGACTAGAGGGCCCCAGAAGGTGCTAGGGATATGGAAACCTAGACCCATTGGCTGGCTGCCAGAAGGCTGGGATGATGAATGACTGAGTTCGTTTTAAAGACTGGAAGGTCTGCAATATCTAAAGACCCCCCCCCCCTGCTTTATCAGGAACTGCAGTTCTTGACCCTTCCGTGTGCTCATACACGGATTGCACCCCTCGCCTTTTTTCTGCTTGCAGATATATATATATGTTTTACGGTAGACTAAACACATGTTGACGCGGTCGTCTTTAGAGATACCGACAAGTTGTGCAGAGAAATAAAATCCCGATACCCATTCACCAAGAAACCTGTTGCTCCCCGCGTCTCCAGCCGTTCTAGGACGATTACCAGAAGATGATTCTATGCATGGTGCGCCTTGGTTGGTGTTTGAAATCTCATACAATTCTTCTTCTATTGCCATATTCGCATCAACTGCGAAGAGCAGAGTAATTTTCCACGTCCAACAACATGTTCTAAGCCTTTTCCAAACAGCCGTTGCTCCCTAATGCCCCAGTTCCATTACACGTTCCACCTGATTTACACCAATTGGCCCCAATAAGACAAAGACCGAACCGCTTCGCCAGTTTACCACCACGCTATGCCAGCCAATATGAAGGATATGAAACATATACACTCTTGAGCCATGGATTGATTATTTAGTGTCACTTTATATCTTCGCCTCGACCTCAGGGGATAAAATGCGATCCTCGACCTTCTTCATAATCTTGATGGTTTGCTCGGCAAGCGTAAGGGTAAGAATCTAGTTCAGTCAGCAAAGGACCGCCTCTCAGGCCCAAGTTGGAACATACTGTATGTGGCAAGATTCTCGCAAGATGTGCAAAGTAGCCTTTATAGACAGCCAAAAGTCCCTCCGTCTTGACTGTCCGATATAAACAGTCAAATGCTGAGCTGTACAGATTTCCGGTTTGGTTGTACATGCGCGACATGACAGTGTCGGGTGGATGCATGACGCAGCATACCACAAAACCACTGGCCGTGCTGCTCGCAATGTGTAGTGGCATACCCTCTTCCATCCCGAGATGCTTGACTAACCGCCTCTTGGCAAAGAAATAAGTTGGGAGTTGCACTGAACTTCCAAATCCTGTTCGTACCATTGCAGGGCCTACACCCCTGTACAGTCCCTTCAAACCTTCGGCGGAGTATATTTGTCTCATCCCGTCAACGGCATTTTTATAGTGATGCTGGGTTCCTACGGGGAGGAAGGGCGAGTATGATTGGAGACGCGTTTTGACAAGGAAAAAGGGAGATCCAGCTGCTGCACCCAGAACACCGCTTGCAGCCCCGGAGAATATGTTTATACCGAAGGATTGGACGGCATTGTCCTTGTAGATTGCGTTGGTGAGGGTTTTTCGAAGCGGTTCGTAGAAGCCCAGACGACAGCCATTGAGCGTCATCTGGTAAATGTACTGCAAAGAAATTAGTTGGCTGCACATTTACTTCCAGATCCCATCCTTCCATACCGCACAGCCCAAACCCCGTAGCAGTCCCTTCGGCCCTTCGTTTTTCAGAATGACGCCGACGCCGTGGAAAACACCTCGATATAACCGCGGGGCGTCCTTCTTTGCCTTTAATTCTCCTTGGAGCTGTAATCTAGGCCTCTGTCAATGGGATGCCGTGTCCGTATCGTCGCGACCTGCGCACCGAATCTTGACTGTTTCAAAGCCATGGGTAACCGTTACAGCACCGCATGCTGCTATTCCGCCGGCAATGAAAGCTCTACATTCATGGCAGTTAGCATAGGCCGGCGCCGTCGGTAAGAGACGTAAACTGCACCCACCCGAGTGTTGTGGACATGTCGAGGCCTTTTGCGACAGCTGGCACAGAAGCTGAGGAAGTTCGGGGAAGCCCGGTTCTTTCGGTCTGTATCGTACACTGTTTGCTACCGCGCTGTCATGAACACAAAGAGAAAAGTTTGCGCAAAGAGTAGAAACGAAGAGAAAAGAAGAGGCTGACGTTATGCTCCCCTTTCAGTGAAACGATGGTGATGCTGATGTTCTGAATAATCTTTAGGCGTGAATTACCGACCTCCGAGTCCGGAGCCGAAGATAGATGGGCTGCCAAGCCCAGGGTCCTGGCTGGCTGGAGCTATACAGCATACACTTTTGCGCATTTCGCCGGCTCAGCTACTGTGACAGCTGCGCCTGGAAACGCCTCAACTCTGATTTGCGGATCGAGTTGAATGTAGAGGAGATGCAGCCAGACCTCGCAGGACAAGATTAGAGGTTCAATTCTGCTATGGCGACTGGGTCAGCGACGCCTGGGGCTCCCCCTCCGCCCGCAGGACCGCCTACGCAAAAAGTTAGCGACGTCATAACGAACTTCCGGCCCTCAAGAGTGAGCTGAATGCACCCTGGCCGTCATACACATACACTGACAGCCATGTCAGCGCTTTAAGCCTGGCTCCCAAGGCACGTCAGTGACCTCACTCGACTTCGACGACACTGGCGAACTCGCCATTGTCGCCCGCGACGACGACACGCTTCAGATCTACAACTGCAAAGAAGGCAAGCATGCGAAAGAGCTCAAGTCACAAAAATACGGCGTCCATCTTGCGCGCTTCAGTCACCATGCGCAAAGCATCATCTACGCGAGTACCAAGGTTGACGACACCATACGCTTTCTCTCTACACATGACAACTCGTATATACGATACTTCAAAGGGCATACCGATACCGTGACGAGCATCCAGCTGTGTCCCTCGTCAGATACGTTTTTGAGTTGTTCGCGCGACAACACTGTCCGCCTCTGGAACCTTTCGTCTCCAAGCTACCATGGGTTGCTAAACCTACACGGACCGTATCTTGCCGCATACGATCCCTCCGCGACCGTCATCGCAATAGCCTCTCCGCCCACACAGTCAGTACTTCTCTACGATATTCGCAATTACGACAAGCCACCTTTTGCGAGCTTCGATCTACTGGAGCTTGAACAACGCTTCCTCGGCTCGCAGAAGGGTGAATGGACAAAATTGGAGTTTACCAATGATGGAAAGAACTTGATCGTCGCAACAAACGGCCCTGGCCATTTCGTTCTCGATGCCTTCTCGGGCGATATACAGCATTTCTGCTATCGCAAAGCGGGGTCTTCTGGACGTCTCACACCCGGTGCCTCGAATCCCAAGCACAGTGCAGGCACAGCAAACGGAAACTCACCAGTGAATGGGCAGGGAGATGTTTGCATTACGCCCGATGGGCAATACCTCATCGGCGGCAGCGGTGAAGACGGACTTTTGGTTTGGGACATCTCCAAGGCGCCGTCACCCAACAACATTCTAGAACCAACGGAGAAGCTGCCGGGCCAGGGCAGAAGTGCAATTGTGGGATACAATCCCAGAACAAACCTTCTGGCGAGCGCAGACAAGGACCTTATGCTGTGGCAGCCAGACCCAGACCTCATGATGTAATGGGAGAAAGATTGAAAGAATTAAGCAACAAACTTGCTTTTGGAGAAGACAGGTGTCAAAGGAACCTCACCAGGTTCAAAGCTATATCGTTTGAGAACTCGATATATAAATGCACACAGGAAACCGTCGAGCAACCAAACTCGCAAAGTTACCTCATGGGAAGCTCAATGAGAAGAGCGGCAAGGAATGATCTGGCGAATAACCATTTCCAGATGGGTCCTGATTTCAGCGTAGATAAAAATGGGAAAATCTTATCAGCTTACTTAGGTCAGCCGTAGAAGATATAATGCAAATATGGCCGAATTCTTTATCATTGTTCTTGTTTTTACTTTGTTGAATGTTGGTCATACAGCCTAGAATTCCCTTTTCCTTATATTCGATCCTGACTAATAATCTGCAACTCTTCATTTCCTTCTGTTTCAGAAAGTTCAGAGTCCGTCGAGAGATGTTCACAAATGTCAAGCTAGATAGACTGCATTGGCCAGACACTCTGGTTGGGAGTTTCATGTTCTGTGACAGAAGATCAGGGAGACGTGCTGTTTACCACTCCTTAATGGAGCTTGAAAATGAAGTCATTTTCGCAGTTACAGCAAATAATAACAAGTTGATAGTAACAATGAGATCCTGATTCATACTCAAGACTATACTTATTCAAGCAGGATAGGATAATCTACAAATACAGTCTATAGTTAGTTGAAGATTGAAATGACGATGCTGTTCTCCGCAGTACCTAGTGAACACATATATCGTTACAGATATCTCAGATTTGCACGAAAGGGTTGAAGCAAGCCATTTCCTTCTGCCTTAATACTCACTTGGCTACTAGTCCTTTCATCCGTTATGTTACTTTTCAGGGCTGTAAATAGCAATGTTTCCTAGAACTGGTCCTCAGATTTACCGTGCAAACTGGTATCTTTCGATAATGCCGGTGCAAAGCGCAGTTCTCTTCCGCGGCCCCCTTTGCAGGATTGCTCATTCCTCCCAAGATTCTTAGAAAGCGCCGTCAGATCCTTTACGCCACTACTGGGATGGGGAGTGCCTTCCTACCTGGGCAAGCGAGGTTTGCGTTCGTTTGCAGAAAGGCGTCTTGGGCTCGAGGGTTCTGATAGAGGCGGAACTTGGAAGACTTGAGCATCAAAGATACATCACAACATACACGCGGCGTTGTCGAATGAGCTTCGTCGTACATGACGTTACGTTTGCCTCCGATGTCATGTCTGTGGGCTGGCGATGTTCCGACCCCCCTTCCCTGGCTCCACCATATTGCTTTTTCTCGGTAGTGAAGAATCTTCCTTGAAATTGAAGCGGCTGAGCCTCACGTTCATGCATGGCGTGCATTTGCGCGCTGGCTGCCCACGCGCGGCTAAAGGAGGTGGTTGCCTTGAAAAACCAGGTGGTACGCTAGTATTCATGGAGGCGAAGAGGTTGCTTCAACGGTCCTATCAATTCACGTCTGTTGGAATCCGGCTGACCCCGCTGTTGTGGAGAGGGATGGACATAGGCGATGTGCGAGGCAGAAAGCTGACAGTTGGAACGAGTACAGCGTCTCGTGATCGGGTGCAGGTAGTATTGACGAAGCGCATGGAAGGACGACGAGCGCGAGCCACTGAGGCAAGGAAGCGTGGTGCTACGTTGAAGTGCGGAGTGCAGGACGCAGTGTAAGGTGGAGTGCAGAAATGAAAATGATTGCCCACGTCCAGGCTCAATATTCGTTGTCGTCAAATGGCGCCGCGGAGCGGACAGAGGGACAAGAAGGCACCAAACATGCATTTGAATTAAAGCAGATATTTTGCACCGCAGGAGAACAGACTAGACTATAAGAATTCTTTTTGATAATACGCTGTCGGGTATCGGCATTACTGAGGAATAGTGAATCAAGGAACAACCTGTACGTGGAATCATGGAAATGCAGGCGAACCCGTGTATCCAAACACAACGAAAATGTTTGCTACCTGCGAAGAGAAGCGGCACACTAGGCGGAGTGGGTCGTCGAACTCGATTGTGTGGTGCTCGAGAAGCTGAAGGACCCGATCTTGATACGTCGCCAGCTCAGGAGGTTCGGATCATCGGGCGGACTAGGCCCTGAACGCCTTGAGGATCAAAATTGGGCCTTCTTCTCCCCCTGTTTGTCGATGTCGACACGACGCGCGTTAGCTCAGTAGTCGCCCATCGGCATAAGAATAGAACATGGACCATGGAGCAACAAAGCTGGGTTCGATGACAATTCTCAGGGGAATGCCTGAGCAGCATGAAGCTCATGGGCGAGGATTAGTGTTGAGCTGATCGGCACCTTCTTCGGTGAAGGAGGCGTAAACAGGGTTTGGATATAGCCACCCCTGGGCCGTCGAAGCCTCGTTCGAGTCTCTCATAGTCGACAATTGCTTTGCTGGAGATTTTCTCCGTTCAGCGCCCATGTCGTCCTTTGCATCCCCTTGCTGGCGTGCGCCTCCCCTATCCCTTCCCAGATGACTTGAAACATGGCCTCCGTTCTTTCATCTCGACCTATACAGCCTCACAAAACAAATCAACTTGCATCATCGTCAGGGCCTTTGACGCTCACTTCAGCAAACATTACTATCTGGCCGCGGAGGCTTGCGGGCTTTTCGCACGTTGTCCAATGACATTTAGACGAAAGCCTAACGAAGCACTGGGCGCAGCGTGGATGAAGAGTCTGGGGCTGTCAAGGATTCTTCTCCGCATCGTGCCCAAAGCGTCGGGTCATCCGCACTTTCCACTGCACTCCTCTAGCGATATTATTAGGCCCCTCTTCCTTCAGTCGTTTTGATGCTTTTGCCAGCTCACTTCTCTCCCCGGCTTGCAGTTTTTCCGCCTGTGTCACGCGGGACTCCCGACATCGCGATAATTGAAATACTCGGACACCGCACGCGCATCTCCGCTGCCGATTTTCGGGTCCTCGGGCAGTGGTCTTGTGATGGGATGGGGCACGGCGAGATTGGATGCCCTTCACCCAAGCTAGCGACTGTCGATCTATTAGCGCAACTTTGACTCCACATCATTTGGCAACCTTCTTGGGATACCCTCAACACTGCCTGGTTACGAAACGAATCTCACCGGAATTGGGTAAATACCCTCAAACTCTGCCGACCAGTGCCAAATCAACTACACTGCGCGAGGATGCCGAATCGTGTACTTCGCTTCATTTCACACAGACAACACATGAAGTTGGGCGACGGAGGATGATGCGAGCCGACCTTGAGAACACCCCATCAACCAGCACTAGGACCTTTCAGTTCACCGTCCCGGCGCAAGGAGCCATTCAATCGACTTTGAACTTTACCAAACTACCCGAACTCGAAATGGGGCTCACGTTTCTGCCACGGCCGCCTCCGTCTCGGCCAAAGAAGCGGAGCCGAGCTGTGGCAGACATTGACGGTGAGCACTCGTGCATGCAGAAGAAGAAGCGCCGACTCAGACTGTTCCTTATCACATCTCGTCTGTCGCCCCAGTTCTCTCATCCAGCTACCAATATTGTCGACAGAGGTAGCTCCAAGATTGCAGTATGGGCCAAGCAAAAAGCTCTTGGACGGAACCTTCTCCGCAAGGCTGCAATCCTGAACCGCATTAGGAGGCGAGCTGTCTCAGCAAGAGAGGCAGAAGAAGGGCATGGGCGTGTTCTTGTTGAGCAGGAGAGGGAGCAAGAAGAGCTGGAACTGGCGAGGCTAGAATTTGACCAGGGCAGTGTTGATACATGCACGCGGCCCGTAATTTCCCAGATACCATCAGTGCCACCCACTGCTGCGGTTAGAACAGGAGGCCACTTCGTGATATCTGGGTCTCCTTCTACTTCTCCCTCTACCTCGAGGAGTCCATCGCCTACTCCAACCTCTCCACCACTGAAGGGTCTAAAAGAGGAGGGTACAGTGGAGTACCGCTCCCCAAACGAAGCGTATGCGTGCTCACCCCCACGCGCGCAACTACCAAGAAGGGACTACCTCCCTCTACCGCCGTCCCCACTTGGCCTTTCTAACTACGATGCCTTTGATGGAGACGACGACGCTTCGGATCCTTATGCTCGTTTCGATGACGATGATGAGCCAATCCCCAACCCCTATGACGATGGCGATGATGACGACGTGGATGACACTTCATTCTTCAAAAGCACTTCCCCAACAATAGCACAAAAAGGGACTGTGCAGCCTCGAAATCCGAATACGCCACCACCAACAGTCTACTCAGACTTTAACGTTCTTAGTCCAGGAGAAGCAGTGTTTGGCGACTACGATCAGGTCGACGAAGGCGCTGATGCAGTGTGGCCCAGCACCTTTGCACAAGAAGCCGCGGCATCTGGCGTGGGCTCCACATCGCCAGACTTTCCTGCTCTCTTCGCAACCTCTTCTCCAATCTCGAAGCGCACAGATTCCTTTGCAACGTCACCAAACTTTCGACCGTATATCCCGACCAAGTCGGTATCACCCAACTTTACCCCTGCCACGTTAGCCACGACTTGCACATCCCCCAACTTCACAGCATCTTTGGTATCGACCTCACCAAACTTTACACCATCCATAACCTTTACGTCACCGAACTTCTCGCCATCCCCACCGTTTATCTCCACCTCACCGAACTTCGCAACCATAGACACACCTACAAAGCACAAAAGATCTTATTCAAGCGACGCAACGAGCGGTCCTCGACCAGACATGGTAGCTGAGCACAGCAGCGACATGGACCAGGAGCGGCAAAGGCAGCGAAATCTCATGTTTATGCGCTTCGGTACATAGTTGTGTTGTCTTTACTGTTCGCCGACGAAAGAATCGTGCTTTCAGTTCCCCTTTAGCACCGAAAATTTCCAAGCACCTCTAATTAGCGTAGAGTATTCCCTCATGTCACACCTCATACATATTCAAGGCGTTGTACTCTTAAAATTCTATGCACAGCATGCATCATATGGGCGGGCAGTTCTGCAGCGAAGTCTTAAAAAAAGGTAAAAAGGGTGGTCATTGTAATATGCTTTTGTCTATTCATGGATGGGTCTTTCCCGTTGGGGTCTTGGGGGAAAACGGCTTGTCAATAGGGAAGAAAGGAAGAGTACATATTACTTTGCGCTTGGCGTTATGTGGCCTCAATGGGCGGTCAAAATAAAAGCATTCTCCCATGACATTCTTCGAGCTGAGCTACATTCACATTACTTGCACGACGGTGATTAGATTAGTTGGTGAGGTGTGAAACTTTAGTATCCTTTACTTCTGTCCCTGTGGTGCTGAATTCAAGGCCTGAGTTTTGAGTCATACATCACGTATTCAAAGGGGCGGATGGTGCAATGCGAATACTGGTAGTTTGCTTTTGCTGAACCAGATTCTAAGGACGGATCACCGTATCTAGGCGCGCAAGGCATTCTATCTATTGGAGCAACAAACTTCTATACTACACGACAAGCTGTACATGGTTGTATACGCTTGCGTGGGTTGATTTGAAACGGTGGTGATAAGGTGCAATAGCCAGGGGTGATGACTGCAAGATCATGCTTGAAGTTTGGTCGCGCGGTCTGCTGCAATGTCGCACATGGCCTGGATGGCTTCTTGGCGCTCGGCTTTGATGTCGCCGCGGTCGATGCGGGTGCGCATATTCTCCATGATGGCCGGTCGGGGACGGCCGTTGACGAAGACGCTAGTGAAGTGTTAGCGAATGTGAATTGTAAGGGAAAGACAAAAACATGGTATATGTTGAAGAGAAAGAAAACAACATACACATATCTCAAGCCTGGAAACTTTTTTTCATACTCCTTGTTCAAGCTGGCCAGCTTCTCCTTCTCTTCCTCACCCCCAGACTGCAACTGCGCCTGCTCTTTTCGACTCTGCTCGCTGTCTACCTTCTTCTCTCCTAGTCTTGGATGACTGCAAAGAATTTCGGACAATGTTGTAACATCTTGCGGCTTATCTGAGCCGGCGAGTGCACTCAATTGAGCATTTACGGCAACAATAAGTGTGTCATAGTTGGGGAATGTGGTGGAGCGTAAGACCGGGAGCGTGAGGTTGTGCAATGGCGGTGATGGCTCGAATAGCAAGTCTAGGACGTTTGCGAGTTCGGAGTCGGCAGAGTGAGGTAGACTGCTGATAGAGGGAAGTGATGTCATGGCTGGAGGGTGGAAGTTTCAAACGGTGACGGGATGGGGCCGAAGTCACGATCAATGGAGTTTCGGTGATTGTGGGCCTTGATCCTTCTCTTGAGACTAAGACATGGAACAATACTTGTCTGCTGTTGAGGTATGTCTGCAATGCGCGATGGTGGAGCGTGACGTCAAACTTGGGGCTAGTTTGTGACTTGCAGAGATACGAAACCGGCCGCTACCGACCGGCTATGTTGGTCTGGGTGTTGTACGCCACACAGCGGGCTTGTTTGGTCTGGAGTGTGCGGGTTTGCGGGTCGTGCAATGCAAGCTGCAAGGGGGAGGAGATGGATTCCTAGGGTCAGTATCGATAAAGGTGGGGCAGCTTTGGGATAGCGCCATGTGTGCAGGGTGGACTCTGTCGGAGAGTTTTGCCAAAGCCCAGGTCAACCATGGAGCCGGCTGAGGCGTGGCAGAGAAGGTGAGGGGCTGGATATACAGCCATCAGCTCTATACATAGTTCTGATGCGCGTGCACAGTCTTGCAGCGAGTGTGGATAGGCAGGTGCAAGAGCTCGCCATGCGAAGCAGCCAGGGCGCAGAGTCAGGCGTGCCGGGGTTACACGATGGGAGGTGGGTTGCGGTGCAGTTTGGAAAGGTTGTGGATGGGCCAATGGGGAGGCTGAGAGACATGTAATGCACAGGCAGGGTCATGCTAGAGGTTGAAGGAGCAACTTTATTGATCGTCTTTTGTTTTGCAGTAGTGCAGATGGGGGACAGGGTGTGCAACGCAAGGCGAAGACGATTCCTGTTCAGGGCTGTCACGTTGGTTGCCTCAGGATGGCGTGCGCGTTCCTGCGTTGAGGGTGGGGCGCGGCATGGCGGCAGTCTTTCCATGGTTCTCCAATGCTCGTCGACGACAGTCTAGGCGGGCAGGCGTGCCCGGTGGGAATCAAATGCTGGAGGCGTTCAAGTTGGTGGACGGCGCGGACGGAGACATGTCCTAGTGCCCATGCAGTCGCCGGCTGGAGAGGTGAAACACAGAACAGCCGGGGTCCTGCGTATCCACCACCGCGCAGTGCCTCCTTCTCGTGGCTGCGGGGTGACAGGAGCATTTCCATCTACATGCCGTTCGAGTGCATGCCTGCAGCAGAGGGAAGAAAAGAGCCAATGGCCCGTAGCGTCCACGTTTGACGGTCCGCAACGGATCCCTGGCCTCAGCCAACCCCCTAGCTCCGCATTGACCTCCTGGAATTCAGTGGGCTCGCGACGACGACTCTTTTGCAGACCTGCACGGCTCCGAGAGTCTGCACTTATCCGGCTGCCTCGAGAGACGCCGGCCAGACGACAATGTCTCTCAACGGGCTCGACAACGTCGAGGTCACACAGGCCTACCAGGCCGCCCTCGCCGAGGCTGGCGGATGGTACCACCCTCCCTTCTCTCTCCGCAGGTTCGGGAGCTCGACGCTAATCTTGGCTGCACAGGTTCCTGCTCAGGTACCTTTCGAGGGACGCTGTCCAGGTGCTCACCCGCGGCACCGGCGGCGCTGCAGAGGCGCGCGCCGCCGTGGCCGCCTACGACGAGAAGTCGCCGCTGTACGGCCTCCTGCTGTACCGCCGCCGCAAGGTCTTGGTCAAGTACGTGCCTGAGGGGACGTCGCGACTGCTCCAAGGTATGCTCCCGGCACTGCAAAGGCGCCCCCCCTCTGCTGGCCCGCTACTGACAGCCCGCCGCAGCCCGTGTCGCAGTGCACTTCCTGACCGTCACGGACAAGTTTGCGCCGTGCGATATTGTCCTCTCCATCTCCACCCCCGAAGAGCTAAGCGATGCCGCCCTTGCCTCGGCCTGTACCCTGCACACGGCCGCCCCCTCGAGCTCCTCGTCCAACGGCTCATTGCGCCAGCAGAAGCTCAGCTGGATACAGGAGGCCGCCGAGGAGGGCGCCCAGATGAACGCAGACGACAACGCCCTCGCCGCCGGCACCTCGACCATCCCAACCATCCTGGAGCCCGCTGGGGGCGAGGACGAAGACCCGCCACGCAATGCCTCGGTTGCCTCACAAGCAGAGTCGGTGCCCGTCATCCTCGAGGAGAAGGTCGTCGACGCGAGGCCGGCCCCCGAGATCTCTCACGTCACAATAGAAACCGTCACCGAGGCGAAGTCCCCCGACGCAGACGTCACCGAGCTGCACGCAACCCTCAAGAGCTACGACAAGCTGTTCGAAGGCGGTCCAGAGCCAAGACTCTCCTCGCAAACGGCCCGACCAAACTACGACGAGCTGTACGAGCATTATTATGCACAGTACACAAAACCAAAGGTCAAGCTTGGGCCACGACCGAGACCGTCGCTCGATGGCAGGAGACCCGCTACCTCCGGGAGCTCATCGCAGGACGTCGCGAGGCCAAAGTCGTCCTTGCCGGCTGGCCTGCGCTCCGCAACTCGAAAGGCCGTGGAACAGAAGACGCTCAAAACAAGAACGCCAAGCACGATCCCCCATATTGCCATTCCACCCCCGCCTCCAATCCCAAAGACACCTGATATGCCCCATTCTCCAGTCTCAACTCTCTATACCTCCAGAAGCCCGGCTAGCGTGAGGTCCATGCCCGTCACCTCGTACAGCAGCCACCACCGGTCCACAGGCATGACCCAGGAGAGGACCAGGTTAATGAAGGCCCTGGAACTACGGAAGAAGCAGCAACAGGCTCAAAAAGAACGACAAGCAAGGAAGACAGAAGATGGTGAAGAAACCCAAACCGAAGCTCAGAAGGCGGATGCTACGCCCAAGGAGGACGAGGAGGAGGACACCATTGCAGAGACGAACCCAACACGCGATGCAGGAGATGCCTCGTCCACAGCACCCGCCAAGGACATTCCTTCTGAAGAACATTCGTCCGCTACCTTGGGCCTGGACCACTCTGGTCTGGTTTTTGCAGGCAGCCAGGCAGGGTCTGATGATCTAAACTCTTCAGCCTCGGTATCCTCTCCTATATCTGCTCAAACCCAAGGATCCTCCGGTGCGCCATCAACCCGACCCTCGTCAATATCAGAAGACGAACATGCTGGCATGGGCCACACCGAAAAGCCTAGAGACACCGAGGACTCGCAAAGCCTAGACGTTTTGGACGAAGAGCAGTCAGTTGATAGCACACCCACAATAGTTCCCGAGAGCAGGACTCCCGTGCCCTCTGTTGAAGTGCACAGCCAGCCTGATCAACACTCGGCCCTCACCGAGACTACTTCAACCGACCAGTATCCTCGTATTCAGAACGAAGAGTCTGGAGCACTAAGGATACCTGGTGATCAAGATGATTCACTGTCGCAGCGACGCTTCAAGCGCGAGTCCGTAATCTATATGCCTTCACTTGACGCCTCTCAGCCAGATGAGGCACAAATAAAGAAACGCAACAGGGGCTCAGTGCTCATGCCCTCGTCGAAAAGACAGAGCTGGTACGAATCCAAGGACAAGCGCCGAGCGATGCTGGACCCCCTTCAGATCAGTGCAGAAAACTCCGAGGCCGAGTATCTGTCCGATGATTCATTCATGGAAGAGCTACAGAGTGCTACCGTACATGAGGCCAAACCGATCATGGTTTCCAAATCACCAATCACGCCTTTCTTCCCCCGAAAGTCGAGCGCAAGCGACCTGTCCACACCCCTCAGGTCGTCATCACAACCACACCAAGGGGTTACTCGCTTGTCCCCAGAG
The DNA here is from genome assembly GCA_003313425.1 of Pseudopyrenochaeta lycopersici. Taxonomy (NCBI): domain Eukaryota; kingdom Fungi; phylum Ascomycota; class Dothideomycetes; order Pleosporales; family Pseudopyrenochaetaceae; genus Pseudopyrenochaeta; species Pseudopyrenochaeta lycopersici. The sequence continues at coordinate 116,672 of NHZP01000040.1, read as the reverse complement.
CAACTAGGCCGCAAAGCGTCGGGGGCCTGGCCTCCTCCCTCTAACGCCGACAACGTTGTGGTGGCCAAGAAGATCAACGTTTCGTCCGGAATATCGCAGAGGATCAAAGCACTTGCAGCAAAATCAAATCGCGAATCGGCTTCATTAGGAAGTTCTCTGACGGCTACTCTGGACACTCCAAGTTCTACTGTAGCCCAACGCAAGTCTTCATTCTTCGCGACCACGCCTGTTGAAACGTCGCCGAATGGAAGGCCTGTCTCGCGTCTTGGAAGCCCATCCTTCTTGACTTCATCCACCCCGACAACGCCTGACAAAAAGCTGCAGCCGGTCAAAGCGACTGTGTACAATGTGCAGCGAGGAGCCGAAAAGCCTGAATCGGTACAGGTTACGGCTCGCATTGTCCGAGATGAGCGAACCAAGAAACCAACGTTGGCCATGCCCACTGAGAACACGCCGCTGGAACTTCACGCAAGCCCTCTCATTATTGACCACCAGAGACCTACATGGACCCCAAAAAGCCCTACGCGGGGAAGAGCAGAGCCCGCATCACCCAAAGCACCTTCGTCGCACTCACGCGAGCAGAGCAACTCGCGTGCATCGTCCGAGAGCACCTGGCGGTCCTTTGGCCGCCGTCACAGCGAATCCAAGTCGGTCCACAGCCATGACATTGACGAGGACAAGCGAGACGACAAGAAGGACAAGAAGGAGTCCCGAACAAGCAAAATGTTCAAACGCATGTCTTCGTCCATGTCGTCGATGCCATGGAAGAACTCGAGTCATAATGCCGGGCTTACCGAGCAAGACGTCCGATCTACATCGCTGTTCTCCCTGCGGGAGCCACCACCACCAGTGCATGTCGGGGATCTGAATATCCAGTTCCCAGACACGTTGGTTAGTATACTTGCACAAGCAGTCCAAATCTGGCGCTAACGTGAAAATAGCTGTGGAGACGTCGATGGGTTGAAATCGACACGAGTGGTAACCTTGTCCTGAGTCCTTCCAAGTCCAACGAGAAGGGCGTGGTTAAGCGGTTCCATCTCAGCGAGTTCCAAACTCCATACCCGCCTGACCAGGACCGACAGGAGCTGCCTAACAGTGTCGTGCTGGACTTCATCGATGGCCGGACATTGCAGTGCGCTTGCGAGACGTACACAGCGCAAGCTCAGGTTTTGCAGGGTAAGTCGAAATGTTTTGATGTGAGACATGCCGAGTTTGCTAACGCGCACTTAGTCCTTCGAGAAGCCCACGATGCCTGGCTTGCTTATAACCAGGCGCTCTAGCCTGGTACTGCCCAGCCCAAGACGTGGCAACCCTTTCCTTGTGTTTGTCGTTCCTTTCCGCACATACCCAGCCATGCAGCGATTTTGCTTGTTCATGACGTACGACTATCGCATCAGTCTTTTCTTTGTGTTGGATACAAAATGGACTTGTAGTAGGAGATTTTTCCTTTAGCATTCATTTGCATACTTTGTATGCTCTGTACTTGCGGTTGCGGCATCAAGCCATGGTTTTCCCTTCTCATACCCCTTTCGAAGTGAAGAGTTGGTGGTTTGAGGTCTAGGGATTCTATTTGTATAATATATTTAGTCTAATGCTGGGCAGGACAACTAGTCAAAATTTCTGGAGGGGGGCCGCTTGCGAATGGAAGAGGCTTTGCGAAGACGTGTCATCTCTGGAAGAAAGTGCCTTTGTGCTGGTGAAATGTAACCATGGAGCCCATTGCGACCAAATGATTGCTGGGTAAATTCAACCGCGCGTATCAGTGCGCTGGGAACGGATTGAGCTGAATGATTCGTTCTTGGGCATTTGTGATGGAAGCTTTCACGACAAGGCAAGGCTAGCCTGTCAGGCTCAAAGTGGTTTGACGTCGCACGTCTTTCGATAATTAGCCATGAGCTTAGGTATGATGGCTGGCCCCAGGACGCAGGCTGAGCAGTGCTGGACAGGCTTGACAGAAGTCGGCTTAGCGGCAATTAGCCTTTGGCCAGGACTAAGCGACGATTGGCGTCATACATGCATGGGACAGAGCTCCGGCTATGGGGGGGGGAGCTGTGGTGGCACGCAGATGGCCATGCGCTGCCTATATTGATATGTAGCTGCGCGGACTGAACGTGCCTGAGGGTCTGTTTCCTTTGCTCAATTTTTCGTCCAACATGTCGCGTCTATCGTGATCCTTACCCTCACAGCTTCACAGGCGGTCTGAGCGAGGCTCCGCAGCCCTGATCCCAACAAACCAAGCTCCATAGGGCCTCTTGCGCTGAGACGCGTCCACTGTCCTTCCTTGTTTGGCCCTCAGCCTCCGTCATCGTACAGCCACGAGCTCGGTCTCGTGTTCACCAGGCATCGGCGTAGGGCTGTGTCTGTGTGTCTCTCTGTGTGTTTGTGTGTGTGCGTGTGTGTGCGTGTCTCCACAAAGCAGGCTCCAGCATTGCCGGCAACGGGTCCCACCATGATGCCTTCGTCTGCCCACCACCCCTTCGCCTCGCCAAATGCCATTCCGCCCCGCACCAGCTCCAGCGGCATCCTGAGCCTGAACGGCAACAGCGTCAACCACCGAAACAGCGTGTTGCGCCCGCTGAGCGAGATTGACTGGTTGGGCCAGAGCAAGAAGAGCAAAACGAGCCACTCGGCGGAACCGCTGAATTCACATCTGCACCGGCGCCAGATTTCCCAGCCTCTCAACCGCCCGTACACCTCTGCTGCCGAAGCCATGGAAGCCGAGGCCAGCGATGCACAGCGTGGTGCCGCAGGGAGCTTGGAAGCCTCTACAGCTTACCCCACGCCGCTCTCCCCGCCTGCGAACCAAACAAAAGGAGTAGGCGAGGATCTGATATATGGGAATGGCGCTGCGTGGACGGGGGAGAAGGAGAGGATATTACTGGGTCCCTACGACTACTTGTACGGGCATCCAGGGAAGGATATACGCAGCCAGTGTATTGCGGCCTTCAATCTGTGGCTAAAAGTCCCGCCGGAGAGACTGGAGATTATTACTAGGGTGGTTGGCATGTTGCATACCGCAAGTTTGCTGTACGTATCCACGTTGCTGGAATGGATCGAGGACATGCCTAAAACCAAGCTCGTGAGAGTAAAAAGTCCCCGCTAATGCGAGACCATAGCGTCGACGATGTAGAAGACTCTTCCATCCTCCGCCGCGGCATACCCGTCGCAAACTCCATTTTTGGCGTAGCACAAACTATCAACTCGGCCAACTACGTCTACTTCAAAGCACTGCAAGACCTGCTACTCATGCAGAATCCCAAACTCATCGAGATATTCACAGAGGAGCTCCTCAACCTCCACCGAGGGCAAGGCATGGATCTATACTGGAGAGACAGTTTGACATGTCCAAGCGAGGCAGACTATCTAGAGATGGTGGGCAACAAAACCGGTGGCCTTTTCAGGCTGGCTATCAAACTTATGCAGGCAGAGAGTGCAGTTCAAGTGTACGCTTTTCCATTCCACTCCTCCCTCTCTTACCCCATCAACACCCGCTAACATACCGTAACAGTGACTGCACCCCGCTTGTCTCCACAATAGGCCTGCTCTTTCAAATCCTCGACGACCACCTCAATCTCTCCCCCACCTCCGAACTCCAAACCCTAAAAGGCCTGTGCGAGGACCTTACAGAAGGAAAATTTAGCTTCCCCGTTATCCACGCCATTCGCGCCGACCCCAGCAATCAAATCCTGATCAACATCTTGAAACAGAAAACTACAGATGAAGAGGTGAAACGGTATGCCTTGAGGTATATGCAGAGCAAAGGCAGTTTCGACTACAGCGCCAGAGTCATTGAAGATCTCAGGGGCAAGACCGAGGAGCACGTCCGTGCCATTGAGGACCGACTGGATGGCGGCCACGAGGGTGCAGAGGCACTACGGGTCATGCTGGGACGACTTGTTTTGCGATGAATATAACTAGCTCTTGGGAAAGGTTTAGCCTTTGAGGAAGCAAGAACCGAAACCCAAACCGAAAGGTAGCTCTAGTATTTGCATAGCGATTGCGTGGCGGTTCATTTTTTAAACAATTTCTCTTTTCGTTCCTTGCATGGCTCAGGATACGACGCTACGTCTAAAATGATTTTGTAATACTTCGGGGTGGGGGGGGGTTTCTTTTTGAAGGGTTCGATATGTGGCGAGTGTTGCTTGGTTTGAAGAGAAGTGTGGAGCTGGTAGATGCCATTTTCAAGGTCTTGCTGGTGTCCAGGATATCTCTATCTATCCCGCTGCCTCTCTTTCACGTGAAATGTGAAAGGGAAAATGACAAACTGCCGTTATTCAACACTGCAAGAAATGCTCGACACTTCTCTGAAATAGTCAACAGTGATGCGTTTCAATAGTGAGAAAGTGTTTTAGTACCACGTATTGTTCTCATATTTAGTGTATAAATATACACCATAGTGTAGGCAGAAACTACGTCCAGCTTATGCATAATCTCAGCAGTAAGACAGAGCCAAACTTCCAGTCTTGTAAAAACACAATAATGCAACAGCAAATATCATGGCAGACGCGCAAACTCTAACAGCCGATTCGCCCAATCTACTAATGAATCTCTGCCGAGTATCGACAGTGGGCCTGGATGCGTATGAGGTGCCACCAACATTGCATCATTCGTCGTACCGTCTCCATCGTGCCTCAAATGTGTCAGGCGATCTTCTCCCATACTTCTTTCGTCGTGCCATACTCACAACTCATCAGTAGCGACATTCTTGGATATTCTCCTCCTTTTCACTGGTTTGGCCAAGATCCTCTTCTGCTGTGCGCCCAGAAGCTTGGTGAGCGCTGCTTTGAATTCCTGATACTTCTCCTCCCCAGGAACAATGACCGAGCTAACGCCGTTCCATTGCCTGCTCTCGAATAATTCCATTTTGCATTTCATCAATTCCACAGCACCGTCTGCTTTCCCTGTATTCCTGCCTACTGCCTCGAGCCACGGAAATGCATCACGGTAGATCTGCTCAGCGCAGGCTTTCGGATTGCGATACCAACCGATGCTTGTATCGATGTGGAAATCGGTGATGTTTGTGGCCCACACGAGAACGGCAAAGCAGGCATGATTGTATGCTTTCATTGCGCGGCCGTAACCCCAGCCGAGCAATCGGAGTTTTTGTAGATGCTTTGAGCCGCTAGGTCCAAGGTTGATGAGAAACGAGTACAGAGCAAAGGTGTCGGCGAGTATAAATTCGTTCGAGTATAACACATCACGGGCTTCGAAGTGAATCTGCTTGCTCACAGCAAGCAATGAGGGCACAATAGATATTGGCTCTTCATACTTGGCGCGCAATCCGTCATTCATGCGACTGGTTCTGTAGTAGCTTCCGCCAATCTTGGACTGCGTTTCCGCGGATACGCGCTCAACAGTGCGACGTCTATGCTTGAATGTCGCAACAAGGTTAATACCGGAAGGATCTGTGAGGGCGTAGGTGTACACCATGTTCCGGATCTCAGCAGGCAATTCCATGAATGGGAAGACCTTGCGCTTCGGGAGTGGTCTTGAAGCCGTGCTAGCTTTGCGCTTCTGCAATTCATCAGTGAGGGAGGACTCAGGAGTATAAAGGTCTGTCGAACCTTGACCTGCTGGCTCTCAAAATCAGACTCGCAATCTGATACATCCAATTCATCGAGGGTATAGGTGATCTGCGTCCTCTTCCGCTTCGAGTAGCGTCCCGAAGCGAAAGTATCCTGAGCGGCTGCAATGTCAGACATTGTATTGAAATTATATTCGCAGCTTGTTGAGATCTTTGACGAATTGAGGACTCGAAGTATGAGACGCGCTTGAATATGAGAAACACGAAAGAAACGCGTCTTCAGACGTCTTTAAAAAGAATATGGGCATGCATGTCGCGCTGTCAGCTGTTACTCGTTTTGGGGTTAGCGTAGGCAGCAATGTGGCGATGCAAGGGTTTATAAGGCATCAACTCAAATGGCGCAGCGCTGGACTGTCGCCAACAGGAGCCGATTGGACAATCATCTTCCATGTAGTTGTGTGCATTTGTAGCAGTGGTGCTCATGCTTGACGAGCAGAGAGAAGTGAAGAAAGAAATGACGAACGGCGTCGACAGGAGTGCTTAGTCACGGATCCCACTGACCAGATTTCCCACTAACCAAATAAAGGGAGCAAAAGCTGCGCCATCGATTGTGCACCCCATCAGCCAAACATGTCCAGCATCCGGCCTCTTAAGTCTTTGACGCTTGAATTGCCTCCTAGCTGCATTGAGTTCTTTCCTCTCAATCCACAATATGCCGTCATAGGCACATACAACCTTCAGAAGGAGGGCGGACAAGAGCCTTCCGATGGTGCCCAAGTGGTGCAACCAAAGGGCCAGCAACGAAACGGCAGCTTAATATTAATAAAAGTTGTTAACGACACTGTGTATGTTCCATTACGATGCATCCTGGAGGGGCTTAGTCGTAGTTTGACTCACATTGAAATGATAGCAACACTGACCTTACACAGCGAAATCGTTCAGACCCTATCGACGCCTTCCGCTATTCTGGACGTCCATTTTCTAACCCATGTTACGAGCTCAAACTTTGGTGTTGCAACTTCAACAGGATCATTCGGCATCTACGAACTCGAATCTTGGCAGCAAGACCCCAAAATTAATCACATTAACACTATACAATTCTTCCCAGAGGACGTACTCATCACTGCCTTCTCATGGCACCCAGAGAACTTTATGGTGGGAATGACACTCTCTACCGGGAAAGTGTGCCTCGGCATCATAGACTCCGATGAGACTGTGGATTCACCTTCGCACATGGATGTTACTTCTCATGATCTTGAGGCCTGGACTCTGGCTTTTCTTCCCGATGGGTCAGGACTTCTGTCCGGAGGGGATGATAGTACATTACGCTTTGCGGAGTTAGCTGATGGGTCTGCGACGAGCATGCCGTGGATGGACAAGAAGATCCATGGCGCCGGCGTCACTGCAATCCTTCCCGTACATTTGGATCCTGATGGCGCCTTGATCGTTACAGGCAGCTATGACGACCATATTCGGCTCATTCATATTTCCATTGCAGGTCGTCGGCAGGTCCTTGCAGATATGAACCTCGGAGGAGGGGTATGGCGACTGAAATTGCTAGACAGGCAGCCAAAACTGCCAGCTCATCATGGCGTGGAAAAGTGGCGAGCTGAGCCGCCACCCGAAGCCCTACTTCTACTAGTCAGTTGCATGCATGCTGGAACACGCATTGTAAGATTGTCTCGAAGCGCAAATACAGATTGGCGTATTGAAGTGCTGGCAAAATTTGAAGAGCACAGGAGCATGAATTATGGTAGTGATTGTCAACCGGACGTAAACGAGCAAGGTCAGCGATCATTCATCTCAACAAGCTTTTATGATCGGCTGCTGTGTCTCTGGAGATACTAAATAGTTTTATCAAAGCTGAAAGGATTGATTTCTGTTTGTACTACTTACGCTTGCATAGCACATGATTTGTATGCGACTTCATTCGCATCGAGGAGAAACACTCTTCCGTCAACAGATTTCGGCTGACCAAAAAAGCGTGCTGTTTATTCTGGACAATCAACCAAGCACTTCAAGACAGGAACCAGTTTTCAAACGCTGAAAGGTAGTATAGCTATGTCTTGAATTTTAAAGCAATAACGCCAAACTCCTATCCCAAAAGTGTCCATCGGTGGAAAGACGAATACACAGCATATTAAAAGAGTATTCAGAAAAACTCAAGGCATGCGAGCCCTGAACTTTTATGAGCTGTTACTGGCGATCGCCGCGAGAAAATCGGCATCCTTGAGCTCCTGAACACCTGTGCTGAGTGCTTCTACGGCCCAAGAATCCCAAACGATATCACCAGTGCCTTCAGCTACTGGCGTTAGGCTACAGAATCCGTCCTTGGGCGAATTTTCGCGTTGAAAAGTACTCAATTGGAGAAATCCTTCGGTTGCGGTTGGCAGTTGGTACTGGGCGTCTCTATCTGGCGTTGGAAGGCTGGAATCCTCTGCAAGGGCTCCAGAAAGTCGTTGGGGCTCGGAAGGCGATAATAGTGTAAAAATTCCCATCTGATCTGCATTCCCAAATCTTCCAACTTGCGGAGACAATAGCGAGGCTGTGGAAGTAGCAGAATATTGCCAGTGACCAAGGGGTATTGAATCTTCAAATTTGGCCTGCTGCTGACCCGGCTGTGGAGCGAAGGCGTTATCGAAATTAAACCCCTCGGCCTGGTAAATGTTGCCCGAGGTATTTGGAGGGCCGAAATCCTGATTTTGGAAACTTCCATGACCTTCTACTGGGACTGGTATGCTGACACCCAGCATATTAGCCTGAATGGGCTCAACTGGAAGACACCCTGCGATATGCTTCTCGACAGGATTGGCGACGATCAGAGGTAAACCATCGTTTCCCCCAACCAGATTCACAGAGCACCCACGCTTTAAATCATTGATGTTTCTTTCATATATCTGGGTTATGGCTTGACCTCGGATATCGAGTGGGGTTGCTTGCTCGTTGTTGTTGATCCAGTGATGCTGGCCAATCTGTGGATCCGGTGTACTGTTCATGCTCAACTCCGCGAGCACTATTGCTTCATATTCGTACTTACTCAGTGGATCCCGAACATGAGACATGCCCGATAAGCCACTAGGGTAAGCCGGTACCCATTGGTAACCAGGTTTTGCGATCTTCTCATCGGCTGCCAAGTCTCTCCTTAGCCACTCGCCATCAGGAACACCAGATACTACTTCAAAATAGGTGCCCAGATTATTTCTAAATGTGAACCCTACCGGTAGGTTGCCGCCAAACTGCCCACAAAGGCGCCAGTAAGCCACACGGTCGCAGTCAGCATCTTCAGCGGCTTGTTTCTGTTGCGCTCTCTGTTGGCGCTGAGCATCGCTCAGTTTCCACTCCTTATCACTCCTACTCTTCTTGGAGACCATTCTAGCACTTGTGAGCCATGGAGTTCCTTTAGATAGTAGATAATAGGAATGACCTACTTGTCCTTGTTGGAGTGGGAAGTGGGTGAGAGACGTATTCACTGGATTATTATGAGGCTGACGGGGGTCCTTCAATGCCTGAATGCTTTGTGAATTTAATTCTGACGAGAAAGGTGTTAGGTGCCCAAGGAGTGGCCCCAGTGAGGCGTTTAGGAGGCCGTGAAGCTGTGAATTGTTTCTTTGAAGGGGTACGAAGACTATATAGCCCTCATGATATTTGATTGTACAAGACGCAGAGTTGTATTGGTTGAGCTACTCTTTAAAATCAGGGACTCCAAATGCTTATATAGTTTTAGAAAATATGGAAGTTTGGGTCTACCAGGTAGCTAAGAAGGGTTCTATTGGCATTTCATGAGAGAATGCCATGTTCAGTGGCTTGAAAGAGCCACGGTAGATTCCAGACAACATATTTTTGAGACTGGCCCCGAGAACCCGGGGAAATCTCACAATTTTTCCACAAAGTGAAGTATGGAAAGAATTGTCATTTGCTGCCCTCTCGTGGCACAAGCGGGAGGCTGTAGCTAGATATCTCATCAGAGCGTTCTCGGGACAACGCTCTGAATGAGCAAGTATTCATTACTTAGTTGGCTTTGGTGCATAGGCACTATAGACGCACATTTCCACTAATTTTGAACATTAAAACTTGCGAGACACTTCCTCTCGCCTTTTTCGAACACATCAAAGCACATGCTGTTATGTATAGGATTTTCATACCAAGATTGCATTTTCCTCCGTTTAGCTACCCTCTGCATGTCAAAATCCTTCTTAAACCCAATAGGTTTTCAAGCTGTTGAATACTGTGTCATAGCTGCGTTGCCTTGTTAATGGGTCAAGTGGCAGGAACCTTCTCTGACGGCGACGTTAGTATGAGCAGACATCGGTTGGCCAAACGCAGTAACTTAGTAGTGATATGGTGAATTTTTGCTTCGCATACATGGATAACCCACAGCTTTCGTCTAGTATGACAGTGGAGACAAGGCAAATAGTGCCGTCAACCAGGGTTTGCCTTAGCACCGGCCACTAATGCAGGTACCCGATAAGGCAATGGACTGTGCGCAAGACTTTATAAAACTGGAAGAAACGAGCATTGCTACATGGCTGTCCATCATACGAGATGAGCATAGTTCCCCGTGATTTGTCTTTACGGTTAGTATTGGTCACCATGTCGGAGCGTTTATGTGAGCAGAGGATCAGTTATGTCAAGCGGGAGATCATAACACGTGACAATGAGTGATGTTGAGCCACTTGCCCTCCCGCAGTACCCGTTTGGAAATCATGATTAATGCCAAACCCAATTGTTATGATACACCTAAATCACTATCACAGTAGCCTCGAGTACCATCTATTCCGCAGCGCTGGGCCGCATCTCACATCGATTGAAACAACCGGGGGGCCGAAGATTTCTTCAATATCACTCGTAATCGGGTGCCTCATCATCGATGACAGCATTAGACACTTCCAATTCTAGGTGATGTGAAAATCCTATCTCCAGTTTTCCATATAGACCTACACGGCTAGAAAAAGAAATATCATGAGCCAAAGAGACCATGTGATCACGTGAATGTGGATGCAACCAGGCTAAACCAAAAATAGCCCAGGCATGTTTTAGACCCTGAGGCAGGGATCTGCTGTGCTTCCTGAAACCCTGGCAAGCGCTTGACAAGTCACCGTCATCGAGGCCGACGCAAACCCCACAAACTGTCCTTATTCTTCACAGCACTAGCTACCCAATCCACCAGTATTTCGGGACCTGCTGGAGACAACTAAAAGCGAGAATATGGCTGCGACAACACAACCTCCTCCGCCAGCCCCCTCTTTACCCACAAAACACTCCACGAACACGCAGAGCTGCCCAGCATGTGGCAGTAGTGTGACCCTCGATTCAGGAGAAGTCGAGGACGCGAAGAGAAGGATAATAGAACTAGAGGCGCAGATGGAACGACTCAAGGAGAAGGCGACTGCTGCTGGCATGTACATCCCAGGCTTCCACACGGAACTGGCCTAGCAATGCATCAGTGAGATGGCCTATGCTAACGCCCTAAAGTGGACAAATGCGCCGACTACGAAGATCAGATTCGCAGTCTACGAATAGCCCAAGATGGCAATAGACTTCCTCGCTCGAACACGTCCGACTCCCTTGGCCCATCGCGGCCTTCAGACGAGCGACCACGGCCTGCTACTGCAGGCTCTAATACAAGGCAGTCTCGCTTTTCTTTTCTAACTGGCCGCCGAGCGTCTCCCAATAACTCGGCCTCTCCTCCGCCCTCTCTCCCAAACCCCAAAGACAATGCCACAGCCAACGCCAATCCCCAACCTATACCGGTCGACGTAACCCTCCTAAACGAACTGGAACGCGAGCGGGCCCTCCGTGCCAAAGCCGAAGCCCGTGTTCAGAAAGTGGATATCGAGATCGAAGAGCTTAGCGTACAACTTTTCAGCCAAGCGAATGAGATGGTTGCAGAGGAACGACGAGCGAGGGCAAAGTTGGAAGAGCGGGTCGAGACATTAGAGAGGAGGGATCGAGAGAAGATGGGGAGGTTAGAAAGGCTGGAGAAGGCAGTTACTCGAATCGACCGCGTCAAAGCGATACTGAATGAGCCAGCCACGGCTGCCGTGAGCACGACACTGGCGCCGCCGTCGAGAAAGTAAACTGTCGGGATCCCTGACGACATTTGGCGTTTTCTTTGGGTACACTACCATATGGAGAGTGTCGGCATTCCTTTTAAATCTTCTTTCTGTATTCATTCGCATTCGAGATACCCCAATCTTTCCATCTGTAGCATTTCTACTTGTCGGCGACAGAGGATTTTGGAGCATTCAATTTGCATTTTCGGAGTTGGTGATTGGGTACATGGAGGATCTGCTTTTGTCTTAGGTAGCCTGTAGGGTATCAGGTATGTTTGAGGCTATATCGAGATATAGTCATGAGGGAAAATTCAATGAAGCGTATATACGTATAGCCCAAAGATAGCTAATGTTGTTCATAAGCTAGGTTATAGTCTTTCTACAGAAGGTGAGATGATGTGGAGCAAGCCTGGTTTGATGATATGGGGCTGTGTCAAAAGCTCCGAGGTATTCTCACTCTTTGTTCCACAGCTAAAGTTCTGGCCCATTCAAGGCGTAAACTGTGATTGATCTCATAAATGACCGACGAGCAAAGTAGACAAAGCGATAAATTTTTGTTTAAACAATCGTTGGCTGCTCCAATTTGCTATGATCTCATCTATAACTGTTTCCATACATGCGATAGGGATAAGCTGGACTCGGAAGTTGCACTATGTCCCTTTCCTCGCTCCTCACCGTATGCATCACAGTCTTTGTAATCTCAAGCTTCCTTTCTCCCCCTCTAGTACCCAGAATATGCGTCTCACTATCATCATCATAACCCTCCCCTGACCGCCCTCCATTCGGCTTACTCCCAACCGAAAATGGTCTACTAGTATCATACATTGGTATACCCTTCCGACCTTCCATTCGTGGGTTGCCATTCTTTAATGCAAGTTGTGCGCAACGGCGGAAGATGGTGTCGAATTGCCTTCGGAGCCGCAGAAGAGAGACAATGAGAACACCTATGGAGAGTTCGGTTGCAGACCAGATGCTGAAGTTTGTGCCATCCCAGGTGGCATCGCGACTTTTCAGTAGTGAGTTCGATTCAATAGTTTTGACGATGGAGCATGCCGTGGTCCTAATAAAATAAGTTTAGCCCACATGAAGTCAAGGAGCATTGCGTAGGAAGGGTATTCTCACATCAAGCCCAGAAAGAAAACGAAACAAAGACACCATTGGGTTTGCCGGGGCAGCTGGGCCGTCAAGAAATAGATGATTGGTGCTACGACACAGACAATATTTGTGACAATGTTTGATATTCCCTGGATCTATGAATCAGCAATGTCACCCAGCGACGGACACAGATGAATACAAATACGAACTTGTGTATACGTGAGCCCTAGTTCTCCAACTTTCAAGAAGCATTTTCCCTCAACATTTTTGTTCCAATTCGCCTCAAAAGGATCACGGCAGAACACACTCATTATTGGTATCAAGAAGTTGAATACCGTTACCATTAAGATACTCGCCCAAACTGCCCCAAGGTAGACGCGCGAAAATTTCAAGGCGAGAAGGTAGGCATAAATAGAGTACTTGAGCACCGTCATCGCGATCAGGTTGATGATCTGGCCGATCCAGACGTAGTAACTGTACTGCAGGACGTTGTGGGACTTGGAGATTGAAGGATCGTCGACGTGACGGCCGTGTCCGTGGTAAGTAGTTTTGTAGCGGATGCCTGTTGATGTGATATTGAGCATCTGTGAGTCCCCTGTTAGCATTACCAGCGACCATGGTTCCGATAACAAGGTTGTGAGCTTTACCCCAGCAAGAACCATGAGAAAGTCGCATAGCAAAAGCTTCTGTTTGTTTCTCAACCCATAGGCCACACTCCATACCAGGAACATGGTACTGAGAACGCATAGTATTGTTGTTGGAACCAGGATATCGATTCGACGATTGGGCCACGCTTGCCGCTGTGTATCCGGCATCATGGGAACACCACTATGGCAGGCAAATTGCAGACACAGAATCTCCAGGTCCCGATCGCAAACAGCCGGTGTAGTCGATCTACACGCATTCTTCGCCTCTAGATCATCATCTTGACCACCTACTGCCCGAGGGTTTGAAAAGTTTGCAACGCTACCCGCCGGCTTGCCAACCGGGGAACAGGATTGGCGAGCCAAAGATATACCTGGACGATGTTCGAGAGGATTGCGTGTCTAAAAGATGGCGGTAGGTAAGCACCCCACACACTGCAAGCTGGGCTGTGTACTCAAGCTTCTTACATTTGCCTGCCGACCAAGATGTTGGAAAGGTCATGTGGGCTATGCAGCGGCCGAAATACTGGCTGACGATAGTACCAACTTCAAGGTAAGCTTACATATGACTAAATTAGCCGTCGAATGGCAGGCTTCACGTAGATGCGGACTTCAGTAGGGTGGAACGAGAGGGAACACTGCTACCACGGAATATGGGTTGACTCAGCTCCGTTGTCAAATCAAATGCTAGCAGCAGGAGCGAATCGTTCGGGAACCCAGTAGTGAATAATGCTTGATTTCGTTATGAAGTAAATCACTCTGTGTCTATGTGATAGGCGAGGTTATATGCTTCAAGATCCTGCGGAGTGATATTGGATGCGTGCAGTTGATGAACGCCACACGACTCTAGTAGATGTAGGCCGCCAACCCCTTGACGACGAGGACTTCGTGCGCATCCGAAAGATGATCCGACACGCGAAACGACTTTGCATTGAATGAGCGGTCTAGTATTCACAAATTGTGATAAATTGAGAAGGTTAGAGTAGCAGTTGCGTTCTTCTCATAGACTTGCGGACTACTTATATCTACCAAGTCGCACGGGATATTGTCCATGATTCTGGGCGGCTTTTCTGGGAGCGCATTACTCAAGACGAGAGAGTGATCCACCCATGTCTAGCTGCCGTTACGAACACAGAAGGATGGAAAGTCCAACACGGAAGGCTTGTAAATTCAACGGTGATTGGGCGGGGTCAAGGATTGCGCGTCAGCCTGCCGTAGAGGCGGCTTAGTTTTGGATCCCTTGTTGATGACCAACTCAAAAGTGGAATACGCCCTTCGAAGCTGAGCACGTAAAACGATGTGATCACCGGCCGACCACTGTGCAGCAACCGCGCCACAACACGTTGCGAGAGACGCCCAGAAAGTGGGACGGAGTGATGGTCTCCGATTTAAACAGCGACTGCGTCAGAGTTCAGTTTCAATAATACTTCTGGGAAGCCAGCAGAGAGATCGCGGGCGTACTGAGCGCGTCAAGAACGCGTGAGCCGCACCCTCTCCCCCACCGGGACTGTCGTCAATTCTAACCAGGATTCCTTCAGTGGAAAGGAAGATAAAGAAGACTTGTGGCACCTGCAACGTCCAGTCAATATTCTCCTTCTCTGGAGACACGCTACTTATATCTGGGATTCCTCTTCGAGTATTCCGTCCTTCGTATTGTGAAGTGGGAGAAGGGCAATGAAAACGGCCGAACGGGTAGGACCGCAGCCTAGTACCCATTTGTAAAGCGCCGAGCCGCCCCATGAGGCCTCCCTTAGACGTCAATTTCAAAGGCCGATCTTTTCAAACCACATGGCATTCCGTGTCCGACCGTCTCCAGCAGGGCCATTTCGCCATTTCTTGGCACCCGCGTGGCCAGAACCCAATTTCAGATGTCGAGTGCCGGAGGCGATATTCGCTAGGAAGGTCGAGGCAATTTATGTCCGTATCCACGATTCATAAACCTCCAGGTGCCGAGATGCAGCATTTGCGAGCCGGAATCGCTAGTTCAAAAGACTCAAATGCCAGAAAAGTCCTGTTGCTGCATCTACAATTCACTGCATTGAAATTTGTCGCTCTTCGTCGCAAGGATGCTTTCACGCAAAAATTTAGCTCTCGCGACATTGCTTGGTCTGGCCACGGCGCTCCCCAGTGACAAGGACCTGTTTCAGGTGCGGGCTGAGGCAGATACCTATGACTATGTGATTATTGGTGGTGGTGTCACAGGTCTGATTGTTGCGAACCGATTATCAGAGGATATCAAAAGTAAGTCGGCCATGGTATGCATACGATCAACTTCCGCCTGTGCTAGCTTCCCATGAGCGTTGAATTGTCAGAAGGCACCGTGTGAACCTACATCTCGCTCTACCAAATGAGTCTTTAGGTCAAAAAGAGCATGCGCAATGCTAAAAGCTTCGTTTGCGCAGAATCTGTCCTCGTCATCGAAGCCGGTCGGGCAGACGACAATCCTAACATCCGCCTCCCATTCGGTGCTACATATGCTCTAAATACCTCTCTTCTCTGGCCAAGCTACGTGTCCGACCCGGAACCCCAACTCGCAGGCAGAACATGGAACACACGTGTAGCTCAAGTGCTTGGTGGCGGTTCCGTTGTCAACGGCATGATCTATGATCGGGGGTCGGCTGCGGATTATGACGCCTGGGAAGACCTGGGTAACGACGGATGGGGGTGGAAAGGTATGTACCCATTCTTCAAAAAGGGGACTGGATTCATCCCACCGCCGAGCGGTACTGTCAAGGAATTCGGTATCAGCTGGGATCCTGAGGCGTAAGTTACATTCTCGCACAAAATTCAGACAACTCGTTGAAGACCCATATCCTAGTTACGGACATGGTCCTCTTAAAATTGGAATTTCAGACTTCCAGTACCCAGATATCAAAGACTATTTCAAGGCGTTCAAGGGCGCTGGCGCGCACATGGCCCGGGACGGGAACAATGGGGAGGCCTATGGTGCGTCATGGTATCCTAACACTATGAACCCGAAGACTGGAGAAAGGTCGCACGCCCGAAACTCCTACTATGATCCTATCTCAACGCGTTCAAATCTCAAGCTTCTCTTGGAGACTACGGCGACGGAGCTCATCTTCAATACCAGCAAGAAGCTTACTGCCACGGGCGTCAGGATTACGGACAAGAGAACTGGAACATCAACTACAGTGTATGCCAAGAAAGAAATAGTCCTTGCAGCCGGATCCGTGAATACACCCAAGCTCCTTCAGCTTAGTGGTGTAGGGCCAAGGTCTATCCTCCAAGCCGCTGGTATCAAATTGAAGCTTGAACATGACGGGGTAGGTGCAAACTTTCAGGATCACCCGTATACGAATGTTGCATACAACATTTCGAACGCAAGTTTCCCAAACCCAAGCTCTTTGAATTCGAACTTTACATTCAATGCCTCGGCATGGGAAGAGTATCGCACATCTAAAACGGGTCCTCTGACTCAAGCCCGAGGAAACGCATTAGCCTTTATCCCGCTGCCCCAAGTTGACCCTGAGAACTACCGCGGCCTTGCTGCGCAAGTACGCAACCTCGGCAAAGATGCGTATCTTCCTCCGATCTATAGAAACAGTACGAGGTTACTTAAGGGTGTCCAAGCGCAGCGAAATATTCTCGCTGGCCTGTATCAGAGTAATGAGGCAGGCATTGTTGAATATCCGATTCCAGCAGCCGGCTCCTTCGTGCTCGTTGCTCATCAGAAGCCACTCTCGCGAGGAACAATAAATATCGATCCCACAAACCCTCAGGGACCGCCAAGGATTTTCTACAACGCTCTGAGTAACCCGATTGATAAGTCTGTTCTTGCATCCTGCGTCCGCTACATCCGGACGGTGTGGGCTCGTCCTGAGCTGGGAAAGTTTTCTCCTACTGAGACCTTTCCTGGACCGCAGTACAAGACAGACGAGGAGATAATCAACAAATCCGTCGAGATGGGGAGCATTTGGCCAACTCTCTCTCACCCTAGTGGGTCATGTGCCATGATGCCAGAGGAATTGGGTGGTTGTGTGTCGAATGAGTTGTTATTCTATGGCATCAACCAACTGTCCATTGTTGATGCCTCAATCCTGCCTCTCATTCCTTCACAGCATATACAGTCAACTATGTATGCCGTAGGCGAGAAGGCTGCTCACATCATCAAGAACAGACGCTAGGACCTGGGTGCTTCGTGGTGACTGTGTCACGTACTTTTTGACATACCTAGCCAAAAGCGTCACATCGAACCTGCAGGTCAAATTGACTTTTCACTCTATATGTGAGTGGATAAGCCTTCAAGTATTACCGCACCTCACGAATAGCGCAGTAGGGGCTTCAATGCGGGTGAGGGTGGAGTTCAAGACTTAGTAGTGCCCTAATGCCATTTTCAAAACTTAATGTTCCATCGTACGGTGTAACTTACTCCTTTCTTGTGTTTCACATTCATTGATTTTGGATGGCTGGAGTTTCGGTACGGGCCTCCGGCTTCTACAGCAGTGGTGATTTGGTAATCTGCGTGCTTGATCATCGCCAACATCAATCTTTGTCCTATAAGGCGCTTAAATCAATACGTGGAAGTGATGTTTTCGTATCAAGCATCAAGTGGACCAATAGAAGCCTAAGTCACCATACAATTCTGGACGGTGACGAATTGCCAGCAAAAGGGGGGATAGATGCGTAAAGGAGCGTGGTATGCTCGAATATTGGTCAAATTGGCGCTCTTTAACATGGTTTCATAAGAGAATCTCTCGTGAACACGTGGACCTTACCACTTTCGAATGCACGCGCCTCGAAATGCTCGACCTTATTTATAGAATTGAACCCAGGCAGTCTTCCGAGAGCCAGGGAGACCGACGTTCTTTTTCACTTTCTAGCATGTTATATTCCCTTTCAGGTGATACTATTGAGCAGTAACTGTAGTGAATTCGACAAAACGCTGGACATTGCTATGGAGCGCACGATTGCCCCACTTACGATCTCTGCACATGAACAATATCGTTGGCGGAGATATTTGAATTGATGTAGATATCAGCTCATGATGATGGGGGTTGGGACTGTGAGAGAGACCTTGTTCGCGAAGCGCGGAAGTGAGTGAAGGAGACCACCGTTTGACATGAGCTTTGCAACTCTTGTGAGACTGAGTTAGTGCCAGATTTACAGTCACAAAGGGCTGGAGACAATACAGATACAATCATATATCAGTCCAAGGATACTAGTCACATTTATTCACAGAGAAGACATTTCGGATTGTGCTTACAAGAACTCCACAAGGACAACACCCGTGAGGTACTTCTTAGAGGTTGCTGACTTGTAATTTGTTGATAATATTCAATACAGTGTTTTATGGATAATTTAGAGGCATTTTCGAATAAAAAGAGCTTACGACCGCGCATCGCTACTTTGATACAACCTAGCAAACCCTGACTCTTGGCTCAGCAACATCCGTGGCGTATCAAATTCCATCAAGTGACCATCATCAAGCAATGCAACCTTGTCGTATCGAGTGATATGTGTGAGGCGGTGCATCACCGCAAGAACAGTGCAGTCTTTGAAGGTCGTGTCAATGATATCCTGCATGATTGCTTCCGTGTCGCTATCGACACTGTTGTTGTGTTAGCCTCTGGGAGTCTGCAATATCTACCTATGGTTTCTAGAGACATACCTGCTAGTGGCCTCGTCGAGTATCAATAATTTGCTGCTCCTTATCATGGCTCGTGCGAGGCATAAGAGTTGTTTCTGGCCCCCGGACCACATAGTCGTGTCCATCTCTTTCCCCAAGCCGCCCTGCTCTGAGATAACTTTCCAAAGCCGGACACGCTCCAGAGCTTGAATAATATCTTCGTCTGAGACTTTTTCGAAAGGGTCAATATTGAAACGTATTGTTCCGGGCATCAGTAGTGGATCTTGAGGCATCACATTGAGGTGAGAGCGAACATCAGTACATGGCAAGGTAGAGACATCGATACCGTCAATGGTGATGTGGCCTCCTCGTACCTCGATCATCTGGAGTAGTGCTAGTATCGTAGACTATAACTTGTGTCAGCTCCCCCTATTCTTGTGACGGCAAAAAATATGTGTACGAACCGTCTTGCCACAACCTGACCGTCCACAAAAGGCAACATGCTCCGAAGGCCTGATGTTGAATGAAATACCCTTGACCACCGGCTCTGCTCTGGGAGAGTGAGCCGCTACTAGGCTCTCAAACTGGACCTTGCCTTGTCTTGGCCAGTCTAGTGGTACCTCAGACTGGAAATTGCCTTCCTCTTCCGTTTCGGTGTTGGCAACGAATCGCTTCACGCGTGCTACGGCGCCAATGCTAGACTCCATCATAGTCCACGCCTTGATCATCCTCATAAGAACAGAGCTGAATGTCATGACCATGACCAGCGAGACACCAACATTACCGGCGCTGAACTTATCCTTCCGTGTTACGACTACAGCTACTAACACAGCCGCAATGACAGTGATAAGCATATCTAACACAAAACCAAGCCAACCTTGGATGCAATTTTGTAGATAAGCTGGCCGTTGTGATTGATTAATGAATTTAGAATTGCGTTCTTGATATTGTGACTGCCAACCAAAGGCGCGGATAGTAGGCGCACCAGCGACAGACTCGATAAAGTGTGTGTATAGCGGGGCCTTCGCCTCGATCTCAAGAAGAAGGACCTGTCGTGAGGTTTGCAAGTAGAATGATTGCAAAAAGTATAGAAGCGCTACAACGAACGGTACCATGACAGCTAGGCATTGAGAAAACACAACCAGAATGACCGCCTTAGCTATAGCGGAGAAGCCAGCTAGATTTATTGTTACTCATAGGAATCAATTCAGAGTGAAATATAATATATTACCTACTTGAGATATAGTTAATCATAATTAAAGGCAGGCTCATATCGATGAGTTCCATATCTTGGCTGTCAGATGGGGGTTAGTAACAGATTTCTTCAACATATGATGAGTCAGACAGGCGGCTATCGCCCTTAGACTTCGAGCTATTTAGATGGCTTGGCTGTTCAGTCTGCCCTAAAGATATGGTTATGAATAACGAGAATAATATCAAGGCTTACCTAAATCTGTTTGTCAAAGCACCCGTATCCGTGGTCGCGAAGAACCGCAGCGGCGCCCTATTGCCCACTCAGCACGGCCAAGATGCCTAAAGTAATCGATGATAACTATACCTCACAGTGCTTGTAAGCAAATCAGAGTGCAGACTGATGGCCGAGTTAGATATCATGTTGACGATACCGATCCTAGGAGCTATTAGTCAGACGAAGCTGTGGATAGGAGACAAAATTACCAGCAAGAAATGGCAATAGCTACAACACCAAAAAGACTGAAGAAGGTGTACAGGCCCATGTACATGCCCACGTCCTTATTGGCTTCGGTTTCACTGGCTTCTGACCACCATTTGAGCCACACCGCTGTAATTTTGGTAATTTTAGTTTCTTTTGGATTGAGAGGAATTTATTGCACTTACTTGCGAACTCAGTACAAAATATCCAGGCAACCATGCTAATAAGGAACATGATGAAGATCGCGTAGCCTGAACTGGAAAGGTAGTAACCATAAAGCGACCAGTCGCCATTCTTACGCGTCGCGTCCGGCGCACCGATGGCTTCATCTATAGTACGACGCGCCGAGACGAAGGACTCAGCGATATTACTCTCTGTTCTGGAGATTTCGGTGTCTTTGACATGATTATTTATATCATCTTTGTCTCGTAAAGCGAGCCCAAGTTTCGAAACATATCCTTCATAAGCTAACAGCGCTTGCGGATTTCCAGTCTGGGCTATCCGGCCGTTCTCAAGAGCAACAATGGTATCAGCGAAACTCATAACTTTATCTATACGTTGTCAGCAGTAGAGAGATAGGCCTCAGGGTATCCCGAAAAGCTTACGACTGTGGGTTGCCAAGATGACT
Source organism: Pseudopyrenochaeta lycopersici (assembly GCA_003313425.1). Taxonomy (NCBI): domain Eukaryota; kingdom Fungi; phylum Ascomycota; class Dothideomycetes; order Pleosporales; family Pseudopyrenochaetaceae; genus Pseudopyrenochaeta; species Pseudopyrenochaeta lycopersici. The sequence continues at coordinate 95,469 of NHZP01000040.1, read as the reverse complement.
GTTGCGCCACGCTTGCGCAGTAAACCATCATTTGCCAGGAGTTGTCGCGAGACAAGATCTATGGTATGAGCATCCATGCCACTAAAGACGTCATCAAAAATGAATATATCCTTGTGGGAATAAACGGCACGTGCGAGAGACTGTAGGAAATGGATATGAGTCAGTTCGTTCTAAAGGTTCTTCTAAATGATCTTACTCACAATTCTTTGTTTTTGGCCCCCGCTAATACTAAAACCCTTGCTCCCAACGACAGTCTGATCACCTCGTTCAAAGGCCTGCAGATCTGCATCCAACCCACATACGGAAGTGACCATCTTATACCATTTCGAGTCATATTGCAATACACCTATGATATTGCTCTGAATTGTGCCATTCTCTAGCCATGGTTGCTGAGCGCAATAAGCGATAGAAGTATTATAGTTCGGCACCTGGCCGAGACTGCATATTGTTTCGCCCAATATGCTCTCTAGAAGCATACTTTTACCACTACCGACCGCCCCCACAACGGCAGTAATGTCCCCTTTTCCCACGCTGATGTCAATGTTTTTGAGAAATGGTGGTTTTGACTTCTCCCATGAAAAACTGTTGTTCTTCAGTATGATGACACTCTTTCGATCATTTTCGCCGCCAGCTGGCACTACCCGAGGCAGCGTTTGAAGACTACTGGATGATTCGACGTGAATCCTTGTTTCACTAGACTCATTCTGCTCGGCGACAGTATTGGCATAGTTGCAGTACTCTTGGATCCGCTCGAAGCTGCCGACACATTGTAGCAATTGTGGCATGAGCTGAATAAGCTGAATGACTGGGTTCGTAAGAAGGTTAATCAAGGCAATTGCAGTCAACGCCTGGGCTGTTAGAAGCGAGGCGTTCTTCCAATAAAGTGCAATGATTATGTTAACAGCAAAGGTTGCGAGTGGTGATATGTTTTGAGGACATTCCGCTGCAAAGAGTCATTAAACAATACGAAACACGACGGAATGGCATCGTACATAGTAGGACGTTCCAGACGAGCAACTTGCGGTAGACCTTGGATGTTTGTATCTCGGTAAGTCGCAGTTTTTGAATAATGTCGGACATTAAAGTGGAAAGTCCGAGCATCTTCACTGCTTTCATGTCATCTAGTATGCTAGAGGTGATTCGAAGCCGCTCTTGAACTTTTTCAATCCAGGCTATCTGTGCTTTCTTGGCGGCATTAGAAATTGGCACATTGATAGCAATGGAAACTTGATACCCTTGTCAGCCAACATAGATGAGTAACCGAAACTGATTTACTTACTAAGGATGACGACGACCGGTGCCAGACAGGCTAGGAAGACCTGTTGTTCCAAAAGCCAGATTGCCACTCCGATTTCGATGACAGAGGCCCATGCTTCATGGATTTGCATAAAGTTAAGGGCAATACGCTCAATGTCCGTACCCATTAGGGCTAGAGCGGTGGTTCCTCCGAGGTCAACTGCCCTTGCCTTCATTGTTTCTTGGTAGATGAGTCCGATGAGTCCTCCCTTGACCCTTGTGACAAATCGCGTCACCTGATAAGTTGACAATGCGGTTGAGCACTGGAGAAAAGGTTAGTAAACTTAATTGTCAAATCAAACGTGAGCTACTTCAATACCGCAATGCCGAAAAACACTAAAATCCATGCCCCTATTAGCGCTCGGCCAAAATTAATGTCCGCCGATGTGTTTCCCACGTATGAAATTGTCGTATTGATTAAGAGGGGCTGTGTAAAGTAGAAGGCGGACCGGCACAGCCGCGGCGGAATAGCAGAGAGAAAAGAGAACAGATTGGTATGGAAACATGCTTTCAGGAGACTACATGGTGTGCGATGATCATCTATGCATTTGAGGTTAGTCAAGTGCCTTCTGCGTTATTGTGACAGAGGTACATGCATTTTGCCCAAGTATTCTCAAGATTTTGTCGCAACAAATCGCTCTGAAGACGGGTATCAAGGATAGGCAAATCGTCCTGGGCTAAGACCTTGGTGAAGCCAGCGCGAAAGGTGGCGGCTGGCCACACAAATGCAGTCCGTGTCCAAAATCCGCTATACTCTTCCGGTGCACCGAATCTTTTCTCCTCTACCATGCTTGATTTCTTTTCGATGGACTCGAGAAAAAGCGCTACCGCTGTCAAGACCAATGTTGCAGTCATTGCAGCTGCGGCTCCATTGGCACTCCTGATCAGCCATAGCGTTCGAACCCTCGGAATATCGAGGATTACCAGCGCGGAAAGGTACAAGCTGAGCAGAGTAGAGGGCCGAAGTGAGCGTTGGTGATCCATATAAGAAAGCCACCCTCCCCCAGCAATTCCAGCAATTGCCAGTATGTCTGCGGCTAAGGATGCGTTTGTTTGAACAGTAGTATTTTGTGATCTCAATGCCAGGAGAACCACTTGGGTTATGAGAATGGCTCCCAAAGTCCCCTATGCAATTGTTAATTGCGGCACAGTCGAATCGGGGTTCCAGAGGACCCTACTAGCTTTCCAAATAGCAATTTTGATCTCACTGAGCACAAAACAGGCGATCTTGTCAAAGCCCTGGCGTGCAAAGGCAATAGGAGAAAATATACAACAGCTGGGAGACCTGCAAAGAAGATATCTTCAAAACAGAGTGTGAAGTCAAAGGCACGACAAGAAGGATCCACTCTGGGACCAAAAGCTCTGTCGCTAATGGGCCAGCAAATTGGCGACGCCATTTTTACCATGTGTGAAAAGTCCTCTCAACGTTTAAACGAGATTATAGAAGCTGGGTAGAAGAGCGGAGCTAGTCTAACTATATGCATGGCGTAAGATTATGTCAGCAACTAGTACTGGGGAGCTATCTTCACCCTTTCGGTAATAACCCTTGATGGGTCATGAACCAAGCGCGAGGCTAGTCCACTCTTGCAACCACCCTGGATCAGCCGCAGGGCCAATAGGAGATCCGAATCTGGTGATGACATGATAACAACTTCAATAAACATGCAACCCACTACCTCTATCCTTAGCATCAAAATTGCGCTCAACAGGCCACAATATTAGATTGGCCGCATTGGTTGTTATTGTTGGAAGTAAAGTGGAGTAGTCTTTCACACGGATAGGAGAAGATATATATTTAGCAAGTAGCACAGTTGGCGCGGAGAGGTTGAGGTAGGATATTAAAAATCACTTGCATATTGTGTCAAGTTGATAGCACTAGCGCAATCGGAAGTCGCAAGCCAACGTCTGTGGGATACGAAAAGATGTAAAGATAAAAGCTACCATCGTTAAACCACCATTGACAGTCGCTAATCAAATATACAGGGCTGGTCGAAATCAAACTTAATACGACCTTCCAATGTGTTCAACGCGGATATGGTCGTTCTTCTCGTAGCCAGAGGTCATGACCCCAGCCTCAACCTTCTCAAGGTCGATGTGGGCAACCTCTGCCTCGTCACCATCGAAGATCTTAGCAACCTCCTCCAGAGTAGGGCCGCGAGTCTCAACGTAAAAGACGGTGACAAAGATGAGTTCGAGGAAGATCCAGCACTAATCGTTGTTAGCAGACTATAATAGAATAAGTAGACACAGAGCGGCTTACTGCATAGATGGTGTAAAACTTCCAGGTGGGGTGCAGGTACTCGAAGCCGTAAGGGTTCACGTATTGGTTAATTGTAAGGGCAACCTGGATGAAGAAGTTCATGATCATAAGACCCTTCGCACGAATCTTGAACGGCAAGATTTCGACGGTGTACGCGACAAGTAGACCTGACCAAGCCAGCGCATACGCAACGGAGAAGATCCAAATCATTGCAATAACGGCCTGACCGGCAGATTTGCTCTGTTTGGCTTCCTGTTGCGATGAGGCAATCGTCCAGACGATGAAAGTCACGCACATAGAGGCCGTAGCAGCGATGAAGAGCGGGCGGCGACCAACGCGATCAACGAGCAAAGCGCAAGAGACGGATACGATGAGCGAAAGAATATTAAGACCGCCGTTAAGGCCGAGCTGGGTGTCACCGTTGGTGATGCCAATACTCTTGTAAACATCAGTGGCGTAGTAGGAAACAAGGCCGTTACCAGACCACTGGGAGAAGAGACCAAGAGATGCGAGGAGCATAAGCCTGTACCTGTTTCCTTTGGTCTTGAAAAAGTCGAAATATGACGAGTTCTTCTGGTACTGAAACTCGAGGCGAAGAGTTTCCTTGATCTCGGCGAATTCAAACTGAACAGTGGCATTGTTGATATCACCGTTGGCGTGGTATTTCCCGAGGATGTTGAGCGCTTCCTCATTCCTCTCCTTGGAGATAAGCCAACGTGGAGACTCGGGAATAAACCAAATGAAAGCCAGCTGGATGATTGAAGGAGCAGCTTGGGTAAGGGCAGGGACACGCCAGCACCAGTCGCTGTTGATGCGCTTGGTGCCAAAGGTCAACCAGGTGCAAATGATGGCACCGACGTTCCAGAGACAATTGTAAACAGCGGTGACACGAGCACGGTGTTGAGGATGGCATAGCTCGGTAAGCAGGAGCGGCGATGAAAGCTGAGCAAGCGAATTTCCGAAACCCATCAAAAAACGACCGCCCATGAAGTAGTCCAGGTTCTTGGCGGCAGCCTGAATGGCGGCACCAACAATCATAATAACGCATCCGAGAGCAATCGCGGCTTTGCGTCCAAAGTGATCGGCAATGAAAGGAGTGATGGGGAGCGAGGCAATGGCACCGATCGAGTAAAGAGCGGTCAACAGACCAAGGGTCGATTCCTTTGGATCGTTGAAGTACCGTGTCCAGTGATCGAGGATACGAAGGTTGTTCAGCATAGAGCTAGACTATGTCAGTTGTTGGCTTGGTGAAACAAATGAGATTTTGGTACGCACCCATCGTAACCTGTGGTGGCAGAGGCGATACAGATGATGAAAGCCCAGAAATACAACTTCCTTAGACCGGGGTCGGACTTCCAGTCAACCCGCGCCAGGTGAGGAGCCTCAGCCTGAGCAATCTCCACATCGGCCTTGTTCTTTGCAACAGCGCCCATCTTCGGCGTGAACTTCTGGAAGAGACCCATCGCGTTCAATACTTGATGTCCGTAGACCTCCTGGTGAATCGAAGTGTTCCAGAAGGAGTGTGATTTGGTCCCGAAACGCACAATCAAACCACGTTCAGGAGCCGTAGAATATAAATGCTGTTGTTACAGTAGGTGGGGCTGACTGCAGCTGGGCTTGCATAGATTGTAAATGTTGGTGCTTCATATATATGTACTTGGGTTGTCTGATACTATGTCTTGGCTCCAAGACGACGGTCTAGCGGACCGGGTAAATGACCCTAGAGTTGTGTGGGCTCTCTGGCACTCTGCGCGGATGACCCGCCGCATGGGGTAGAGTGCGCGGCAAAATACCCCAAACTTTTGTATGATTGATCCCTTGGCCGAGCCACATAGAAGCGCCTTAACTACGCAGTGGTAAGGCTCGGCATGCGGAACGGGCAGCCGCACGATCATCAAGCAATGAGGCTCTTTGCGTCTCCCATGGGCCTGATCTATGATACTTATGTCAAATTGAATGGATCCAATAAACACGTGTATACGGTGCACGATACCCGCCGGCTCGGTATGGTCTTGTAAGATTCGAGGACAAAGCATTTCATTTTGCAACCTTCATAACAATTATCGAGATGAATGCTTCCGGGGTGCTTCTGGAAGACGTCGATCACCTGGAAAAGACGTCTTGAGCTACGGTTGAATAGATTAACCTGCGTCTAACCCCTTACTCTAAAGCTCACATCTCCAGCGACCAAAAACGCGGGATTAACGAGGGCTGCTCCACAGCTCCAAGTGGGTACTCAAGAGTGCTGGCGCCAGACAGCCCTCGGGGAGCCGAGAACATCAGCGTAATAATGGGTGGAGCTGAAGGACCGGTTAGGCTCCAGATCAGGAGAAGCTCCGGTGGGTTGGTACCACGTGATGAAACTACTATAGCTCAATGATCCACAACACCAGTACCGTCTTTGGTTGGAAGATGTTCACTCTCTACCACTACGAGCTTTTGCCTTTGCTGTCCCGCATTTGGGCTCCACACTCGGCTACTCTATGCCGCCTGCTCTATTGACTGGCGAAGCAGCGTTCCTGAAATCGCTGAGAAAGATACATTCCAGAGATGCGTTCATGGCATGAAACGGCTGCCCATGGGGACTCCGCAACCATCAGTCTCTACCCCAGTATAACGCTGTGCTCCAGAACAATGCATTATGCACGATGCAACTTTTGATCAGTATCCACTGAGGCGTTGCCCAATCAGCAAAAGAGTTGGCTCCCTCGCTTGGAATCCGAAGATGGGTGGTTGGCACATTAGTTTTACCTTCATGCCAATTATCAGCATTCTCGCCGCAGCTCTGAACCATTCGAGTGGCAATGGATCGTAAGGTCTGCATTACCAGTTCTCAGGAGTACATTAAACCCCTGCTTTTTATTCCTAGTCGAGTTTCATGACTACAAATCCTCACGATTGGCTCACAAGTCGAGCTCAAGGGCCCCTGAGAGGCGATGATGCTGGAGCCAAGGCTGGACATGGAAAATGCGCTTGGTGGCTGATGTGGCAATTGCTTCAGCAACGCTTATTTGCATTTAACAACGAGGACCGGAAAGCCTTAGGGACTCGGCACCCAATCACACACCGACACCCCAGCAATCTTCGGCCGACATCCTCGTCATTGCGCAGCGATGATGTGAGCATGAACACTTTCGTCTCCAGCCAATGCATTCTGAACACATTGGGCCAGTTATCGAATATGCCTGGGCCGTATTACCGCGATCTCGCTTCATGATCTCGCAAGTTCATCAGTATTCATGGAATTCTGCCACACCGCTTATTCTACACTTGATCATAGAGCTATGTAGCAATCAAACATGCATTTCTGCATCAATTACAGGATTGTGAAGCACTATGGTTGGCCTTGATGGGTGGCAAGGCATCCCGCTTCAGTTCGATTGTTGGTTGCGTTCCCCAACATCTCCTCCCTTCGTCTGGGGTAAGACCGAATTGCCGACAATTATAAATCTCATCCTTGCTGCAGTAGATCTGCGTTTGAATCATGACCATCCCCAAGCGCCACCGATTAGGAATTGACAAAGTGCACGCCACAATGTTGCATTCTACCTTTGCCACGGCATATTAGGCTAAATTGCTCCGCGTCGCGATATCACGTGACTTGATTGAGGTTGCTTTCACTCTCCATCTTCAGCGGAGCAATTCTCGTTGATGTTCTCATTTGTTGCTGGTTGCGGCCAGAAATTGGAACTTATTTTCTATTGGCTCTTCTTATAGGAAGTAGCTAATGAATGGAGCAGAAAAACAACCCTCGAACGCCCATCTTACGCTCGTCAGTAGGGATTTCAACATCAGGTGTAGATTCGATAGCTACAAACATCCACGACGTGTGCACCAAAATGCAAGGAAGGAGGTAAAACGCTGTGCCAGCGATATCCTTCACATGTGGTTTTACTGAGGGCTTGACTCCTAAAAAGGCTAATACGCAGTGCATGCTGCAACTATTGCAGCAATCCTCCTGATCATAAAAAATTACTACCGCCAACAGAATCTATTGCAGGAGGTCGAGGATGTTGGCCAGGGTAAGGCGCTGAAGGAGGACCAGTCAATGAGACAAACGGTGCAAAACATCATCGGCTACCATGGCCAGAATGGAATTGAGTACTTGATTACTGGTCTTCCTCCTTTGACAGAATATGATGGTCTCCCGGTTGAGGCTTAGTACTAAGAAGGTTTAGAGGTAGTATTTTTGCACTCTCGTACAAAAAGAGGTGTAACTCCCGATTAGACTGTAGCTTTCTTCTTCAAATGCCCACTCACTCTTCAATTGTCCCCCCCTTCTTGAAATTTAGGTCTTGCGTGGCCTCCTCCAAATCCAATCCCAGTCCTTCCTTGCTGTTTCGTGGATGAGCTTGCGATTGCCAGACACGAAAGAGAAGTTTAAAAGTCCACTTTCGACTGTAGTCACTGATCGTCAAGATATCTGCTATGCGGTTCGCCTAATCGCGTTCAATCTGGGGCAATGCCAGGTACTCAATGCCCTGTTCATGCACAACTGACGAGCAACAGTCTCAGAGGATGAATTCTTCCTCCCAATGTAGTTCACGTAGGCCTTCCATTCCGCGCGAAAAGCAAATCTGATCTGTTATACCCTACCTTACACATTTGAACTCAGCATTGATAGTAGTGCAGCGTCCCACTGTGACTTGTATTTGGCGGCATAGACGATGGCATACATACGGTATTCATGGTTGAGCAAGCATGAAAGTGCGGATCGTCATGAGAAGCACAAGAGATTAAGAAAAGAGATCCACTCACGATATGGATCTCACAGGTTGTCTCTTCATGTACAGGCGCAGAGAGCCTCAATCATTAAGATACATTCTTGTCATCACAGACATATACCGTGTGCATCCAAACAAACCAAAGCTTTTGGAATTGCAGAAAAGTAACGCCATGCATTTGGCATCAACACCATACTGAGCACTAATACGATTAACGTGCCACAAGGCAATAAACACACGAAGCAAGCCGAAGCTAAGTCGGTTGGGTATCGCAAAAGTCCACTCCGCATCTCTTGAATTTTTTCAAACTGAAGCTTTGTGTCCTCCAAACCCCCAGCTCTTCCAGATCCACAGGTACCATCCCCAACCCCAACCCCGGAGCGAAATCTGTCTACGAAGTACTCCCGGGCGGACCTCCCATATTCAATAAGATATCTAACATATCCATTCCGCCGATGTCAGGGCCCATGGCAGTTTGATTGATCTCAGCGCCCCACTGGTCTAGGAGTGGATCCAAGGGTAGGGCAAGCCAATCCTGGTCTTGACCAGCCCCCCAGGAAGCGCCACTGTTTGCCCATTGACTCCAATTGGTGTTCGAGTTTGAGCTGTTATTCTGGTTGATGTTGAAATTACTGTAATTACCCGGTGGCGGCATGATACTGATCGAGTTGCTGTTTGGATCGTATGGTTCCGCAGAAATTCCCCATAAGGGAGTCGCGCGGCCGCTTGCTGTGAGGCCTCCAAGGCTGGGGGAGCCGGGAACACTGGTGCCAGTGCCTTGGAACGGTGCACTTGCCCCCATGTATGACGACGCAAGATGTCCTCCTGATGCCTGCCCTAATGAAGGAGGAGGCATAAGCGGAGCGGGTATTGGGCTCCTGCTGCCAGCTCTCGAAATACCCGTCGATCCATTGGCAGCAAGACGGACAAATCGCGAGCGGATACGGTGTGTCAATGTTTCTACGAGGTCTGCAAAGCGATTCCCAACATGTACATCGTCAACAATACTTGTGCGGAGTGCATCAACGGAATCGCCCAAAAGTCCTAGAGAAACGGCGACATCTTCCTCTGTTGCACCCAGCGCAAAGGTCTTGAGCAAGATAATCGCTACACTGACAATCCTGAAGAATGTGCGTACAGGCGCATGGCGCAGATAGCCACCAGGATGCAGGCCATCAACAACGACTTTCAGCACGTTGCGTGATGCGTCGATGACTTCGTTGATGTAGTGCCTATCATTAGCATACCATTTGACTAGCGTGCTGAATGGTATGGCGCCACCATCGTCGTTGCTATGGCCGTTGGCCGTGCGACCATTGAGGCCGTTGGGTTGGGCGTGACTTTGCAAAGGAGTGTTGTGTGTACAGCGTTCTACGACGGCTTGCAGGGCAAGCGAATTGAGGTAGACGCGTGTGTATTCAAATTCAATCGTGAGCACGTGACGAAGTTGTGTTGGAACTTTTGTAAAATGTCAGTCATTTCATGTGTTTCTACAAATCGGACGTAGAGAGAGAGAGAGAGAGAGAGAGAGAGAGAGTAATGGTACCTTGAGGAGCGCGATCGAAGCAAGCCCTCCACTCTGTTAGTGGACCCTGGAAGAACTTTAACATCTCCTCATACGATCCCGATTTGAGCAGCTCCCTTGTCTTACGCCGATTGGAGAACAATTTAAGATTTCCCAACTCCATGACCTTGGCAATGCGCTGCCAGAAGTCGAGTACGAGATCTTGCACAGCGTGTCGCTCTTGATGGGCTATAGACTCGAGCGGGAGGCGCTGTCCGTCTGAGCGCATGCCGAACTGCGGTGGAGGGGCTTTGATGCGGCTTATGCGCTCCTGGTACAATTCAAGGGGCGTAGGGCCGGCGGCCAGATTCTCGTCACGCTCAATCTTGGGGAGCATCGACGTTAGGCCGAGTCTTCCGCTGGTCTGTGTGACATAGATGATGAGTAGATCTCTGAGATGGTTCTTTCGTCGGTAGTACGCTTTGACGGTTGCGTGGGAGAGATGCTGGTTTGCCTCCTCAAACTCGGTCTCGCTCGTCTCATCGAAGACACCAATCTCGAAGGCAAGCGTCATTGCGTTTCCGAGCAACATCCAGCACATGCGGTCGCTTCGCCAACATGGTTCGAGCCAGCTGTCGATACGTTTGTCGCCCACGCCTTTGTACATATCAGCCCTCGGTGCTGGCTCGTAGGGATCATCGGGCAAGACCAGCTCATCATCGTCATTGCCCGGGGGAAAGTGCAGAGCTCGCGGGTGCCACTCGGTGAGCAGCATCATACTCTCGACAGTGCCGAGAGTGCGAAGACCCTTTCGGGAAAGAGGGTTCACGTCGGAGCCGGGCTGCTGTCCCGCACCGCAGAAGCCGCCACCAAACTGCTCTTGGCCGAAGATCATGCGGTCAATCATGCCCTGGAGGTACTTCCATAGCTTCTCGTGGATCAGATAGGCACGAGATGTGGCGCCGATGTTGTTTGATCCGCTTGGCTGCGAATAGCGAGACGAGATGGTGAGCAGGGTGATGACCAACATGGGCTCCTCTTTGAGCAGCTTTGCATGAAACGCATGGTCGCGATAGTCGGGGACGACAATTGGCGTCAGGGGGGACAGAAAGGCGTAGAAGTAGTCAATGTAGGCGATGGCTTCCTTTGCGGTCAGCCATCCGGCGCGCACAAAGCGAAACTTGGACCACGCTCTGACGGCGTCGGCAAAGGCAGCTTCGTTTGGAGGATCGGGCATGACGGGCTGCTGGATTGCTGGGTCGACCGAGGGCTCGGCAGCGGCGCGTGAGTTGGTGCGTACGTGTGCTGGGTTGGCCTGGGGGCTGGCGAAGTTTGTCTGCGAGCCCGGGGTGCTGCCTATGGTGGGCCGCTGCAGACTCGAGGTGCTGCCGGTGCGGACGTGTCCGTTCATGCCGGCAGCCTCGAACAGCAGGTTCAGGGCATCATGGCCGCTGTAGACCTCGCCGGCCTGCAGCGTGGCGACCGTCTCATTGTTCACCTTCTGGTCGTCCTCGTCGTTGGGCAGGGCCAGGCGGCCGGCAGACGTGTTGGGTCGTCGCAGCGGCTCAAAGCGTCCCACGGAGCCGCCGGGCGTCAGCGGCTGGGAGATGTAGGCGGCGCTGTTCGCAGTGGTGATGCTGATGGGCTCGGGCACGCGCACGTCGTCGGATCGCTGTCGCTTCCTGCCATTGCGCACCTCGTAGTCGTCGGCCTCGTCCAGGTCCTCGTCGCCGTCGGCCTTCCTCTTGCGGCGCGTGGCTGAGAAGAAGCACTCTTTGCTCTCTCGCCGGCACCGCACACACGGCGGGTCAAAGGGCGAGTCGACGGGGCCCAGGTCTGCAGGTTGCGCGGGGACCGAGTCAGTGAAAGGCGTCCACGTCCGTCAATGGGGCCCTACGTACCACAACGCACTTTTCGTCGCCGGCAGGGAATGCAGGCCTGGTATGTGCGCGTGTGCTGAGCAGCGTTTGGCCGCGGCGCAGATTGTGGGGATGCAGTCGACATGTCGAAAGCCGGCTTGCGGCGGCTCTACCAAGTTCTCGCAGTCGGTATTTGGCTCTGGGGACCCCTCAAGACAAAGGGCCGAAGCAATTCCACGGGGCGGGGGCCTGCATGCGCTGAGTCGGACTGGGCCAAGCAGCAGTACCGGCTAGAGGAAGGTGTCTATGTATGCTTCCGCAGGTGTGTCGCTCTTGCTCTCCAGGGACGTTTTTGGCGCTTATGCCATGAGGCTCCTTGGTTGCTCTGCCGCGGCCGTTGGTCACGGGGTGCCCGCAACCTCCAGTGCGGGGGTGACGCCTTGGCCCCTACCGACTGGCCAACTCACCTTTCGTCGATTTTTTATTCTTCCGTTTTCTATTCCTTCGAATTGTTTATTCTTTTTTTTTCTCTAATTTTTCGAATGAACGACAATCTTCGCTTTGGCCTTGCTCCAAACACGGACAGCCCAATGCACCTCATTCTGACCATGCGAGACCCCCAACCAATTCACTGTTTACCCAACACGTACCAGCTTTTCTCCCCATGTGATGTGCTTGTGCACTCGGCGCGTGGTACAGCAAAACTAATTGACCAATCGTTGCTCAGCAGAGACGTCGACCGCCATACCCAACCGTGACCAGACAATCAATTGCGTATCCTGTTTGCACCCATCTCTTCTCCCAAAATTTCCGAATTTAATTGCTAAGCCCTGTCTTTCCGTGTTCAATGACCTATACCACAGCTCTCACCTCGATTGGAGAGAAGCACTCCTTGTCCCTTTGTAGAAAGAGCGCCCAGCAGGATTTGAATAACAAATCTTCCGTATGGTACTGGCAAGAGCGGCGATGCTTTACAGAGCTACTGTCTCTAATGTCATTCGTAAGGCTTCAGAGAATGGCGTTTAACCGAGAAAGTAGCTTTCGTATAACGTAAGCACGACTTACATTACATACCAGTACAACTTTTGCTCGTCGAGTGAACTTGCCTGAGCATTCGTGTTGTGCTCGCTCCGACCGGATAAAAGTACGGCCATTGTCATCATAAACGGAGACGATTCCATAGATTCCGCTCGTGCAGTACCCAGTCCTTCGGTCTCTCAAGCTCCCGGTAGCCTAACCGTATCTGGGTATACATTACCTACAGTGATAAGAACCACCATTCAAGCAACTAACAGCGCGAAAAAAATGGTCAACTATGGTTGGGTAAGGTGCACAAGGGGTTGATCACCCGCACGCCCGTCTGATCATTGTTGGAGGCTAATTTGAACCCCTTTTTGGACGCACTGGAAACCAAATACCATCATGGGCTCGACTGCCGCGGAGGCGTCTGACTCTTTGTAGAGACGATTGAAACATGATTCTCGTGGCAAGGTATCAGAATCTCAAGGTTTCGCCAGTGGTGAGACGTGAAGAGCAGTGCGTGCCTCAGGTGGCCAGGATCTGCGACCAGAGGACATTGCCTCCACATGATCGTCAGGCACAAGATCCCTCACACCCCAAACCCTACTTAACAGACCGCACTCCCAAGCTTTTCTTCCAAGAATTCGCTTCTTCTCCTCCCGTGACATAGTCTCCTCTTGCGTCGCCTTCGTTTCAGAGCGCGCTGATTCGCCACTTGGGCTCCACAACGGAGCTACAGACCGCTGCACTCCGTCTTCACATCAGTCTCATGCAGCATAGCCTCAATAATGGAGCCGATATGCCCATTTTTGACGGTTGACATGTTCGCTTTCCCAGTCCGGACAGACCGGGTACATGCACGCCTCCATGTGGTGCTGGAGGCCAAGCAGCGGAGCGCGGCCTTGGCCTCCGCACCTGCATATCTCATGGAGCTTATCCCGTTTTGACCCACAACTCGACAAACATCAAAGAACAGTTTTGATATGTTATAAATCGCAAAGATGCGCTCAAACCCAGGGACTTATCGAGCTCGTCGAGTGGTGTGCACGCATTTCCATCGTGCATTCTCACCATCCACTTTTCTTATACCTTGATCATTTTCGTCACCTCTTGCCTGTTGAACATGGCATCACCATCGACTAACGTGCCTGGCCGCGAAGAAAACACTTCCCTCCCTCCTCTACCAGAAATCACAATCGATATCCCAAGGACGCCGATGCGGAGTAACACTAACGAAACTCTCGCCACATTGACCGAAAATGCTTCACCCGCAACACTGGTCCCAGAACGGTCCTTTGCGCCACACTCACATGAGCGATCACTCAGCGCTATGAGCTCATCATCAAAAGCCTTCCCTTTCTCAAGCCGAAGTCGAGCGCCAAGCGAAGCAACACTTCTACCACCAACCACTTCTGCAGGAGCATCCACGCACAGCGGTGTCAGTGGAGTGAGCAAGTATACTCTAGACTCGCAACGCCATGATGATGCTCTCAAGGCCGATCCGGGATCCGAGAAGGATTTTGCCATTCAAAATAACAATTTTGCGTTTTCCCCCGGCCAGCTGAACAAGATGCTTAACCCCAAGTCTCTTCCTGCCTTCATTGCTCTCGGGGGCTTGCCAGGGCTTGAGACAGGGCTGCGAACCGACGTGGATGCTGGCATTAGCCTCGAAGAAACAGAGCTATCAGGTTCAGTATCATTTGAACAGGCTACAACACAATATCGAAAGCTGCGCGGCACGGATGCGTCAGGCCTTCCTCGCCCTATTGAAGTTCGCCATGTGGATGTTACCGACTCCGGACCCGTTGCAACGGGGTCACACTCGAGCGAGGCTTTCTATGATCGGAAGCGTGTCTTCAAACACAACATGCTTCCCGCGAAGAAGTCAAAGTCATTCTTCCAGCTCATGTGGGAGGCATACTACAAGGAGAGTGTTCTCATTCTTCTCTCCGTTGCCGCTGTTATCTCGCTAGCCCTTGGCCTCTACGAAACATTTGGCGTTGACCATGGCCCCGGCGCTCCACCATCCGTCGATTGGATTGAAGGCTGCGCAATCTGCGTATCCATCGCTGTGGTCGTTCTGGTAGGAGCTATCAATGATTGGCAAAAGGAGCGTGCTTTTGTCAAGCTGAACGCGAAGAAAGAGGCGCGCGAGGTCAAAGTCATCCGTTCTGGCAAATCTTTTACCATCTCTGTCTATGACATTCTGGTTGGCGACGTCCTCCACATGGAACCTGGTGATCTAATTCCCGCTGACGGCATCTTCATCTCCGGCCACAACGTCAAATGCGACGAGTCTTCAGCTACCGGCGAATCTGATCAGATGAAGAAGACCAATGCTGAGCAAGTCCTCCGGCTTCTCGAGCGTGGGCACAACGACCCGAAAGATCTAGATCCATTCATTATTTCTGGAAGCAAAGTGCTAGAAGGTGTAGGAACCTGTAAGTGTGGTTGCGGGTCTCCCAAAGCTCCAAGATGCTGACATTCATAGACCTGATTACCTCTGTCGGCGTCTACTCAAGTTATGGTCGCATACTTATGGCCATGCGACATGATATGGAGCCTACCCCGCTCCAAGTCAAACTTGATGGGCTTGCTAAAGCCATCGCGAAGCTTGCCAGTGCAGCGTCATTCCTTCTGCTTCTTATCCTTACCTTCCGTCTGGTGGCTACATTCCCCGGCAGCCCACTTAGTCCTGCTGAGAAAGCATCGAAGTTCATGGACATTCTGATCGTATCAGTCACCATCATTGTTGTAGCTGTGCCTGAGGGACTACCCCTTGCCATAACCCTTGCACTTGCATTCGCAACGACGCAAATGGTCAAGATGAACAATCTTGTGCGCGTACTCAAGTCTTGCGAGGTTATGGGCAACGCCACTACAATCTGCTCTGACAAGACCGGCACTCTCACACAGAATAAGATGACTGTGGTTACTGGCACGTTCGGCGAGGACACCTTTGATGACAAGAATCCCGGAGCCACCGACAACCGTTCTTCGCAATTTGCACAACGCCTGACGAAGGATCAATCGCGTCTTCTCATCGAGTCGATTGCCATCAATTCCACAGCGTTTGAAGGTGAAGGAGGCGAATTTGGCTTTGTTGGCTCCAAGACTGAGACTGCTCTCCTGGGCTTCGCGAAGAATGTCTTGGGTATGACGTCCTTGTCACAAGAACGCACCAGTGCACAGGTAGCTCAGATGCTGCCATTTGATTCAAGCCGCAAATGCATGGGTGCGGTACAGAAGTTGTCCAATGGCACTTATCGTCTGCTTGTCAAAGGCGCCTCGGAAATCCTACTGGGCTATTCCACCAGTCTCGCCCTTCCTGCTAGTTGTGTTGCCATGGATAGCAGCCACAGGCAGCGCATTGCTACTACTATCCACGATTATGCCAGCCAATCCCTCCGTACAATTGGTCTTGTCTACAGAGACTTTCCACAATGGCCACCACGAGGCACGGAGGACCCCGATGATGCGTCTGTAGCCGCCGATCTTGGCCTACTACTCAACGAAATGACTTTTATCGGTGTTGTCGGTATTCAGGATCCTCTTCGACCTGGTGTACCTGAGGCTGTTGCAAAAGCAAAACATGCCGGTGTCGTCACTCGTATGGTAACTGGTGACAACGTGGTCACTGCGAAGGCTATTGCTACAGACTGTGGCATTTACACCGATGGCATCGTTATGGAAGGCCCTGATTTTAGGAAATTAAGTGATAATGAGATGGACGAGATGCTACCCCACCTGCAGGTTCTCGCTCGATCATCGCCAGAAGATAAGCGCGTCCTGGTTACTCGGCTTCGCAAGCTCGGTGGCATTGTTGCCGTTACTGGAGATGGTACGAATGACGGCCCAGCCCTCAAGGCTGCTGATATTGGCTTCTCCATGGGCATTGCAGGGACTGAAGTCGCCAAAGAGGCCTCGGCAATCATCCTTATGGATGACAATTTCTCATCGATTCTTACTGCGCTGATGTGGGGCCGTGCTGTCAACGACGCAGTGCAGAAATTCCTGCAGTTCCAGATCACTGTCAACATTACCGCGATGACCGTTGCGTTTATTACCGCCATCCAGGACCCTGAGATGCGCTCGGTCTTGACGGCAGTGCAACTTCTTTGGATTAATCTTTTCATGTAAGCAAAAATTCTCTAATCGTACTCTGCCCTTTGCTCACTATCGTCCAGGGACTCCCTCGCCGCGCTCTCCCTCTCCACAGATGCACCCACCGATGAGATCCTCGACCGCCCACCAACACCCCGTAAAGCCTCCATTATCAGCATGACAATGTGGAAGATGATCATCGGCCAAGCTATCTTCCAAGTCATTGCGACCTTTACTCTACACTTTGCTGGCCCCAAATTCCTCCCTTATCCTGAGAACGAAATGCGCTCCATGATTTTCAACATGTTCGTCTGGCTGCAAATTTTCAACCAGTACAACAATCGACGTCTCGACAACAAGCTCAACATCTTTGTCAATATTCACAAAAACTACTACTTTATTGCTCTGAACGTCGTCATGGTTGGAGCCCAGATTGTTATCGTATTCTACGGATCGACTGCGTTCAGCATTGTTCGCATCGACGGGAACCAGTGGGCTATCTCTATTGTTATTGCGCTATTCTGCCTTCCATGGGGCTGCTGCGTGCGTCTCTTCCCAGACAGTTGGTTTGAGGTTGGAGCAAAGTTCTTCGGGAAGCCGTTTGTCATGATTTATCGTCCTTGCGCAAGGTTCACCAGCCGCGTCACAGCTAAGCTTAGATCCAAAAAGCAGAAGGGTGAGAAGGATTCCAATACAGCTTGGAACGATTCATCAAGCTATGTTGGCCGGGGCAAGTCACCGGCGCAGACTATCAGAGTTGATGGAGATGTTGAGAAAGGTGTCTTGTAGATAGAAGAGGGATGACAGTACACAATTTAGTACATATGGGTGGTCTTTTCCAATATCCCCGCGGCGTTTGGGATACCAGAAGAGCTCGCGCAACGCGCTTGAGCCATGGGGGCGTTCTTTGATGCTCGCGCTATGCGCTTGAGCCTTGATATATCAAAAGTCATTCCTATGAGCATGTTGTAAGACTTCACTCTCCAATCTTTTATCCTTGCCGCACTACGTGGTTACGTGATTATGCATAGAATGATTTGTGTTTATATTGACGACATCTTTTGCATGCACTGGCTAAAATCAACCCACTCAATCGGCGTTGTCAGCCGCCCACGCCGCTGCATTTACAAAAAGTATCCTTAAACAATCCAGCGATACTTCGGCTGGCACTGATGTTGTATCGTTGGTCTGAATATGTGTGTAGGGTAGGTAGTATGATCATAGTAACTGCACACTAGTGCCAGAGACGAGGGACCAGGGAAGGGGGGTCATATGAATCAAAGGTGCTTCACTTGAGTATGCATTGGTACCTCTCAATGACCAAAAGACATGCAGCCTCCGCGAGAGCCACCCCTACTTTTAAAAACACCGAAGCGCCACATGTATGCACACCGTAACTAACTCAAACAAGGCTGACTGTTACACCACCGAGTCAACTCAGTGTGCTTTCGCCCTCCTGGCCTTTCCTGGCCGTTTACTGGCGCCACCAGCAGGTTTGCCCTTCATTCGCTTCACGGAGTAACCCCTGCCGTCTGCGCTAGACTGGGCATCATTGCTCTTCGCGTGCCGCTTCTTCCCGCCAAAGCCGAATTTCTGGTCCTTCTTTTGCCGTTTGTTAAAGGACTTGCCGCCATCACTGCGCTGGCGGTCAAAGGATTTGGGGTCATCATTGTTGATAGCAACGTCAAAGAGGTCCTCTTCATGGGTGGCGGTTATATCCGCGCCTTGTCGTTCTAAAGTACAATTAGCGTGTGATGAACGATAGCCACCGACAGGTAGGTAGTACGTACTCCTCTTCAAAGTTTGAATTTTCTCTATGGTCTCTTTCTTCTCTTTCGCGCGTTCCTGCATCTTCGCGACCTGAACCTGTTTTCCAAACTTCTTGAGATCCCTCTGCTTCCTGGCCTCAGCAGCGGCCTTCTTACCTGCCGCCGCATCGATCAGCTTTTGTTTGATCTTGCCCATATGCTCATCGTTCTTCACCATCTCAGCAAAGTAGTCCGCCGGCCGTGAGAATGATACACCTTCCTTCTTCAACTTTTTCCGCGCATCTTTTACTCCGGAGAGACATTGCTTGTAGAACGCGAGCTCGCGATTGAGGTCGTCTTCAATGTCGGGAATCTCGACAGGCTCGTCGGTGGTAACAGACTGGTATTCCGAGAAAGCAAGCTTGGAGTAGGGCAGTCGTATGCGATTTAAGGCGGCTGTAAGGGCAGCGGTATTGTTGATTGTAAGGCGCTGGTGGGGAATGATGTCGCCTTTATCTTCGGAGGCTATTGACTCGAGGTCTGAGAGGGGAATATCGTCCTCGTCGTCTTCCTCATCCTCATCCTCCTCTGCGTCCTCGTCTTGTTGCTCGCCTGGGATCTCCTCGTCAGAACTGATATCACTCTCGCTGTCCTCGAGGTGTGAGAGACTTAGAGCAGGCTGCTCCGGCATATCATCGTCATCGTCGCTATAATCGTCGTCCTCGCCCTCACTGTCGTCCGTCTCCCACTCCGGGTCATTCGCCGGGACAGGTTTGACCAATCCATTCTTCTTGGACTTCTTCGTCTTGCCATTGACCTTCACATTTCCTTCATGCAATGGCACTGGCGCGCCAGCTTCGTCGATGTTGCCCTCATCGTCCGTATGTGGCTGTTGTGCCTCGCGCTTCTCTTTTCGTTTCCTCGCCTCTTTCTCGGACTTGCGCTGCTTCTCCAGTTTGAAATTTCGGCCTTTCTGGTTGTCCAGCGCAGACTTGAGCTTACTCTTCGCCATCTTGCAGGATTTTGACTGCCGTGGCTGATCTGGAACGGGTTGTCGAGTGCGAGCAAGATGTGTGATGCGACGTCCAAGCTCCCAAAAATTATCAAGAAGTCGCGAACTCTTGGCAGAGAAAACAATTAGCGTCGACGCTAGCCGCTGACCGCCCACGAAATGGGCAACAAACCGCGGCGGCTATCACGTGGGGTCTATGCATATTAGCATTCACATTCTAGCACGCACCATCAGCAAGGCGCTTGTTGGAGGTTGGGACACCGCCATCCTGCGACTTGAGTGATCCAGCGTTGCGTTCTATTTCGCTCCGATCCAGTGCCCAGTTCCAAAGCCACCGAGCATGGATGCTCCGCGACCGCCACAAGACCGCGCAAGCGATACCAATGTGCGGCCGCTTTACACACATACCGTCCGCCAGTCTGCTAAATTAGGATCCAGTCTCTGAATTCGAGTAATGCCGATGGGTCAGGCGAGCTAGCAGCCGTCGTCGATGATCTGCTTAATCAGTTAAATACCAAGTTCACTTCGATAAGCAGTGAGCTTCTTTCAAAGAGTAAGATCTAAGCCCATCACTCTGACCTTTAAAGGCTAAGCTTGGCAGTGGATGATATGTCACGACGACTAGACAATCTTGAAGCCACTATTCAAGCAGGGGAGAGTACTAAGGGCTCAGGATCGGCGAAATGAACAGCAGCCGGATGGCTTTGCCAGCCCGCCCCATAAGCTACGAGTTGAAAGCGATTCAATGTCCAATTCATGCTCTGGGAGGAGATGACTATGTCTGCAGTTTGAACTGCAAGTATGTTCAGACGTTTGACACGACACTAGGCATAAGGGATATCGTCAATGTAGAAAGGATTGCAGCTTGGAGATGAATTAATTTTATCACACTCGCTTACGCCGTGTCATTCTCATACTCATACATGAGTGGCTCGCATCATGCTTATTCTAGACGGAAAGCTTCCTGTCTGGCGGTCATCATGACCAAGTTTCTGTCAATAGTGATTGTGTACGTGTCCTCGGAGCTCAATATGTGCCATTACTTCTGCGAAACAAGGACGAGTCTTCTACAACTCGCTCTTCTCGTCGCCGCCTAGGAATTTCCTCAGAATGTTGCTCCTGCTGGTTAAGTCATCCAGCTTCTCCTGCGCCAGATTGCCCTTGCCGATGAGCCCTTGTAGACGCTTGAGCTCCTTGTCCGCATACTCCTTGTTGGCGCCAATCTTCTCAAAAACCTTGACATAGTACTGTGCATACTTGTCTTGCAAACCTTCAGCTAACTTCTTCGCCTCTGCTGCGCCATCCCCGAATGCTCCATTGAACTTCTCAATAACAGTATTGAACGCTTCAATAGTGCCACCCGTGGCGTCGAGACCACCGCCTACCGCGCGGTGGGTGCCAGCGTTTGCGTTAAGGAAGTCAACGAAATCCTTTTCAGCCCGGGCACCTTCGTATGGTAGCGCTTCGGTGGAGCCCTTAGGGAAGAATTTAATAGTTGGGTAGGATTGGACGCCTTGGGATGAAGCAAGAGCTTTGGAGTTTTCAGCTTCAGCGTCAACTTTCGCAATCAAAACACCCGCTTCGGTTGCGAAGTCATTGGCGACGGTTTCCCAGATGGGGGCAAGCGTCTTGCAGTCTGGATTTTGTATCAGCGTTGATTACTGCGTATTTGCAGAGAAAGGATGAGATACGCACGTCCACACCACGGCGCAGTAAATGCAACAAGCACATCCTGATCCTTGCCCACCTTTTCTTTGAAGGTTTGATCATTCAAAAACACAACCTGGCTGGGCAGCTTGCCCTTGATCTTCGGCTTGATACTCGTCTTCTCGGTGATAAACTTGCTCAGGCTCTCCAGATCCCGCCCCCCATTGTAGTCCACCGGCTTATCGCTCTTACCATCAAACCATTTCAGTGTGGGAAACCCCGAGACACCAAATCTCTTGCCCAATGACTTGTGGTTATCCGCATCAACCTTAGCTACCGAGACTTTGTTCGACGCATGTTGAAAGACTGTGGCGAGCTCCTCGTACACGGGAGCGAGATTCTTGCAGTGACCACACCATGGAGCGAAGAATTCTACCAGCGCCGGCTTGCCGGATTTGAGGACAATGTCATCGAAACTGGATGGGTCGAGGTCGAGGACGGCTTCAGCAGATGCGAGGACAGGAAGTAGCGCAAGTGCCGCTGGTAATAAGCGATTGAACAACATTGTGGTGGTTTCTGGAAGCTATCAATATGAATTGAGACCACAGGTAATGTACTGAGAAGTAGCGAGATATGGTGGGGAGCTTGAGAGCTATTCGGGCTCTTGCGGTGGCGGCGAAATCTTGGCATTAACGTGTCCTTTCCCTCACGTTTCAGCCATCTGACAGCTTTACAAATCCAAAATTAATCAACAAATGACGTAGCCTTGGTGCATAGTAGGGGGTACAGTTAGTCTGCGGACTGATAATGCACGCTATGACTCGAATGCTGCTGGTCATATTCCTGAAGTTACTTGATCACTCAGTCGGAAAACAAAAGATGCAACATGCAAAATGGCACAATCATGACATGTTGCTAATGGCAAATCGTACATGCACAATCATTACCCAGGGGTATATCCTATCCCTTCCTATAACTCCGTTCATCGCGTAACTCCTTCCTAGGAGAGTTTCTCGCACCTAAGAAGCACCTATCAAGCACTCTTCAACCAGTTCACGTCCTGCCATGGTAGGTAAACGTCTAAGTCAACGACATCTTCCAGTTACTTCCTCCAGTCATCCCATAGCTTCCACTGACTGTTTTTTCCTCCTCATTCCCCGTCTCTTCTGTCTTAGTCTCTGCTGCTGGCTTGGCCTCGGCTCTCTTCTCCGTAGCCTGCGTCGCCTTCAGCTCTCCTGAAGCCTTCTCTACAGCGGCTTTTAATTTTCTTGGATCTGCACCCCTGATCTCTTCAATCTTCTTGCCGTCTTTAAACAATAGAAAGGTTGGCATTGCAGTAACCCCATGTTGTGCAGCAAGTTCTCTCTGTTCATCAACATTGACTTTGACAAACGCGAATTTTCCAGATGCGGAATGGGTAGTGGAAAGTTGATTGTAGACTGGTGCGATTTGTTTACACGGTGGGCACCAGGTCGCATAGAAGTCTGCGATGAGGTAGGTGTGGCCTGTGAGCAGGGTACGGAAGTGAAGCGGTGCTGAGATTTCGGTCGCCATAGTGGGCGTCGTCAACATGTCCGTCAAAGCTGAATCCTGCCAGTCGGTTGTGTTGAACGATATAGTGTTCCCGTGGTAGATGTGTTTGAAGAGCTTTCCGAACAGGTTCGCGCGAATAGCTCAGATGTGCAAACTGCTCAATATTATATCTTGGTGGTCGACTCTTGCGTGCTATGTTATTGTCAAAAACTCGGGCAATGGCTTTATACAGGCCTGACCCAGCACTGTGCTTGTATTGTAGAATCTTCCACTCTGCTGAGCCATGTCTTACGGTAATGCTCGGAGATCAGTCTGGGCTCGCCAGTCAGGATTTGTAATCCGCTGCATCGTCACGTGTTCGGGCTTCCTTGCGTGACCAAGGTCAATGAGCTGAGTACACCATTATGCAAGTGATCTACTCACTCTATGGGTCCTCTTGTTCTGTATTTGTAAGACGTGAAAACTTCACATTCTGCAAAACAACGAAATAGCGGGGTGTGTGAAACAGTGCGTGCAAGGTTCATCCGAAAAGGAAAATGCTAGTCCAGCAACCCTAATGATATCTGTGTGAACACCAAGAAATGCAATTGAGCCCAGGACGCCTCGCTATGCATGGATCTTTCGTGCCGTATCGTTCCGCCTTTAGGATACTTCGAAATAGTCAATGACGAAGCCTAACCACCGCCTCTCCCGAGTATTTCCTCCCTCTCTAGTACCTCCGGCTTGAACTTGATTAAAAACACCGTCTTCCCAGGCCACATCCCCTTTCCATCTTTTCCTTCATCTTGTTCTCCCACGCTATGCGCCGTGACGCCTTCTGTTGGAAACCCTGCGCCATCACACACGCCCTCAATAACGCCAGCCACAAATGCTGCGCAATTCAAACTTGACAGCTCCTTTGGTAGCGAAATGTACTGGTTGACCATAGGCTCGTTGTCAAACAGCATGTACTGCCCGGGATCGGTGCCTGAGCGTTCTAAGGCGTCTGCTGGACGTCCGAAAAGGTGCCTGTACAGTGTTTGCGCGATGAATTGGAGGAGGGGTAGGATTCGAGTAGGGCGTATGCTAGCGAGAGGATTGGAGGAGCGGGATAGGAGGAGGTCGAGAAGACGCAGGCCTATGGGGTAGCCCTGGGTATTCAGTCTGGGACGTCATATTAGCATGAGACCCTTCCCAGATAGCGGTTTACAGCTATGCGCTATACAGCATTGCAATGTAGGTTTTGAGTTGTGGCGTACTTTTGCTCCAAATCCCCCACATCCTTCGCTCCCTTCTGCGCATATGCGATCATCTCAATGAACAAGTACGCAAATGCCGCCCGACTAAGCTCAGCATTCTTACTCCGATTAAGATTTCTATCATATATACTCTTCTTGTTCGACGGATAGCGCAAACCGGGCCCTTGACTTGGATTCCCGCTCATGGCTATGTTCTGTCCTTGCGCTGCCGAGAATTGCGATTGCTGTTGCGTTTGTGGTTGTGGACGTAGCGTAGACGTGGATGACGTCGTAGACGTGGTGTTCTGCGAGTGAACCGAGGAAGAAAGTAAAGCTTGGCGTGTCGGGTAGTGCGAGTGGTGGAGCGGTAGAATGTTGGACATGTCGGAGCTCTGCACCTTGCAGTTGTCGTTGGTGGAGCTCAGTGGGTCTCAGGAGGTGCGTGCGTTTCGGCTGCACTTGAAGCTGATGATTGCCAAGCAATGGGGCGACATACTCTACTCTGCATCGCTATGCCTGGGTTTGCGACACGTGACTGCCTATCGCTATCGTGATACTTCCACTTTCTTCCTTGGGAACGTGATTTCTGGGCCTGTTGAGGATCTTAGAAGGCAGTGCAACTCTTGCTGGTTTTATTCTCTAAGGATTTCGTAGGAGCTTAAGTTGATTCTCTCGATGATCCTTCAAGTTGTCAAAATGGTCGAACTTCCTTGTATGCGTAGCATCTGGGACGGTACA
The DNA here is from genome assembly GCA_003313425.1 of Pseudopyrenochaeta lycopersici. Classification (NCBI taxonomy): domain Eukaryota; kingdom Fungi; phylum Ascomycota; class Dothideomycetes; order Pleosporales; family Pseudopyrenochaetaceae; genus Pseudopyrenochaeta; species Pseudopyrenochaeta lycopersici. Next base: position 70,807 of record NHZP01000040.1, on the reverse strand, counting down.
TGATTCGCAGGTTGGCGATATTCGGTCGACGGCGAGTGGTATTTTGAGTTGCTTCTGTCACCGCCCAAGCCTCTCTTTCCATCACCCTCCACTTTAAGGTGACTGTAAACATATTGGAGCTTATGGTGCTAGTGTTTGATTTGTTTATAGTTCGCTTGATATCGTCTATACTGGTAGAAACACTAGCCTCGTATGGAAAGTACATTCTGACATCTGGATCAGGTTTTCTTCTACGATGATGATTGAGCTATGAACTGTCTGCAAATTCTTTTCAGAGGACCTCTACTCAGAAGGCTAAGCTGAGAAAGCTTCAGGCAGAGGGATGGGCGAAGGACCTGTTGCAAGAGTCCACTGTTAAAGAAGCGAAGAATGGAAGAGAGGGGAATAAAACAAACGGCCATGAGCGGCCCTCTAGCTGTCGAAGTTCTTATGGAACGTTATTGAGCGTCTCAATAATGGGATAAACACAGCATAACAATGACCGCCAAATGATTATATATGTCACTGTAACATTGTGAGATAGTAATGTGTGGCGGGAAAAGTGACAGCTGAATCAAGCCATGAAGACAAGATTGCGCAATTAGTAGAGGGCGCCCTTCGGTTCTTGGCCGCTGGAAACATTCCAAGCAGTTGTCAAGTACCCTAGACGTGCGATAATATAGCGCACTGATAAGGCGGGAACGAATACTCAAGCCTCGTGCAGGGTTGAGTAGAAGGGGTGAAGTCTTGGCGATTTTCAATCATTGTTCGTTCTGTTCAGACTCTCATCTTGTGCATATGCAGCTCGTAGTGACTGAAGCCGGGACAATCAGTGGCGCATGGAATGGGGAACGCGAAGCCTCCAACTTCTTCGGTTCTAGCAGCGTCGAAGAGAACAATAATGATACACTTTTGCAAGTCGCGTTCCCTATTAGCTTGACTATTTAACCATTAAGTAGTCTCCTATATCTATATTTTATTGATGGCGGTTTAGCCCCAAAGCAGTATATGTCATGATGTCGGATTTAGGGGCCAGTACGCGTTTGGCAAGCGCGACACCGGGGCCAACCTCTCCGTCTGGCGTATGACAAGTTCAGTGGGTTACTTCAGCCCTCAGCATCAGATCATTATCAAAGAAAAATCTAATCAGATCCGGGGCCGGCACGAGCAATGACAGGCTGCAGCCAGTGCAGTGCTGTGAAACAGGGAGTGAGAGGCCGGAACCTGCATTTCCAAGCATTGCTTCAGCCGCCAAAGGCAGGCCTAACTTTACTTGGAACGGTTCCTGCACGAAAGAGCAATGTTGTGGTGGGTCCAGTGGCCGAATCATAGCGCGTTGGACGCGTTCGGCACAGACTGTTTTGTAAGAAAGCCGTGGCTGGGACGACGCGATGAACTTCTGCAATGACAATTGTCCACGAAGCCCAAGAGGTTAATAGCAAATATGGGAGTCGTTGAAATGTGCGCAATCGATTGTACCGGAGCAACGCCATGAAAAAGACGTTTGGGGTGAAGGTGTGGTAAAAAGTGCTGCGATCAAACTACTCGGGCATGAGGTCATAGCGTCTTTTCGTGAGGGAAGGCGCGTTTGGAGGGGCGGCAGGTGCTCACCAAGTCACGTGGTAGCGGGATTCTTTACTCTTAAGAACGCGTCTGCTGCTCTTTGTCTCTCGACACCCTCAGCATCCAGAACATCACTTGAATTCCACGACTTATATCTTTTGACCTCGTATTCGTCTTTCTACATAACACAGCACTCCATTCGCATTTCCCACAATAATGTCCGCCCTTCAGTCGACGCCTTCCAAGCAGGTACGTCACGCCTTTTGGTCGGGTCTCACCAGGAATACGCGTATATACTAACGCGCCCGTAGGCGGCTGCGGCAATTGACACGCTCAAGATGACCGAATCGCCCGCAAAGAAGCTCAACTTTACATCCGCGGACAAGGAGAACGTATACCGGCCCATTGTTGGTATTCCCGATCTTCCAGAAGAGGACGCGTCGAATGTCAAGCCTACCACCGCAGCCACAATCAGGCCTGAGGAGGCACACGAGCCTCTACTCCAGGAGAACCCCCAGCGATTTGTTCTCTTTCCCATCAAGTACCACGATGTAGGTTTGCTCATCAGTAGAGTTGGTTGACGCGTACCTGAGCGCGTCGAACCGAGTCCATAACGGCCATGGCTAACGTGCTACCCCACTCTAGGTCTGGCAAATGTATAAGAAGGCTGAAGCTTCCTTCTGGACCGCTGAAGAGATTGATCTCTCTAAAGACCTTCACGACTGGAACAAGCGATTGAACGACGACGAGCGCTTCTTCATCTCCCACGTCCTTGCCTTCTTCGCTGCCTCCGATGGCATCGTCAATGAGAACCTTGTCGAGCGATTCTCTGGCGAAGTACAAATACCTGAGGCTCGATGCTTTTACGGCTTCCAGATCATGATGGAGAACATCCACTCAGAGACGTATTCTCTGCTCATCGACACATATATTAGCGAACCCAGGCAGCGGCAGTATCTCTTTAACGCCATCGACAACAGTAAGTCATCTCAAAACCCGCACTATGCGATGTGTCTAACGCGTTGCAGTTCCATGCATCCGTAAGAAGGCCGACTGGGCTCTGAAGTGGATCTCAGACAAGAATTCAACCTTCGCCAATCGTCTTGTAGCTTTTGCTGCTGTCGAGGGCATCTTTTTCAGTGGCTCCTTTGCATCCATCTTCTGGCTGAAGAAGCGTGGTCTCATGCCTGGCCTGACCTTCTCCAACGAGCTTATCTCTCGGGATGAGGGTATGCATACCGACTTCGCTTGCCTCCTCTTCTCTCTTCTCAACACCCGCCCCAGCAAGGAGTCCGTCCAGGCCATCATTACCGAGGCTGTCACAATCGAGCAGGAGTTTCTGACTGAGGCGCTGCCCTGTGCTCTTCTTGGGATGAACTCTACTCTAATGTGCCAATACATTGAGTTCGTCGCTGACCGTCTGCTCCTGGCTCTTGGCAACACCAAGGTGTACAACGCGACCAACCCCTTCGATTTCATGGAGAACATCTCGCTCGCTGGCAAGACCAACTTCTTCGAGAAGCGTGTCGGTGACTACCAGAAGGCTGGCGTCATGGCCAGCACGAAGAAGCATGAGGAGAAGAACGGTTCGTCATCACCAACACCGGAGCCACAAGGCCAGTCTGGTGACTTCTGCTTTGACGAGGACTTCTAGATGTGCTGTTCTTCTTTCCTTTGTTGCTTATCATCTATCGACCATGTCGCTGCTGTATACCTGGTTTGGATTTTGGGCATGGGTATTTGGCTACCCCCCTCTCGTCTTGCATATTCGTTCTCTGCATTGCCGGAGTCAGGCATAGCTTCGATGCTAGCTTGCTTTTGATACCTCTTTTTTTTGCACTTAGGAGTCGTGGCGTTCATATGGGCCTCGTGGATGAGTGATGCGGTATGGGAATGTGGTGGGACATTAAATGATGGTGGCAACGGATCATGGCCCTATCGTTCTGGATAACTACGAATACAATAATCAGACTATACTTGTCTTGCTATGACAATGCCAATGTTGACTGAATTTATGTTCTTGCGTATGCAGCTTTGTACCAGGGCCGCCACGTGCACCGCTTGTGCACAACCACGTGTGATCGATCAGCACCTGACGCCAACAGGGAGCAAGACAAGCCGCAATGGCAGTGGCTTCGGCCTTATTCTCCTGCTCGCCGTTATATTTCATAGAGTTGTGTTTTACTCCAATCGTACTCGCCCTGCGTTCACACGATGGAGTCAAACTGTCATGGAACAATGAGGAGAAGCGGCAATGACGTAGGCCTCATTTGGCAGGCGCTTCCGAGGCTGCAATCTCAACCAAAGACAGCGTAAGCGGGTAGCGATTAGCGATATGTTACAACTGACTGCTTACGAACGACTTTGCTTTGCGTCATTGTTCTCTAACCTCTAACCGCGGACTCTAGCCCGATCCCACGAGATGGGGGTTCTGGTGGCACCGCATGTGCAGCAAGATCTGGATCTATCGATAACAAACTCGAGGTAGCTCTTGTTTGCTTCCGCGGCATCCCGCAACAAAGCCAGGATTCTAGACACTTTGTACCTGCGAGATCAACGACAGCCCAGACATAGAGCATTGCTCGAATACACCTCGCTAGTAATTACACAGCGCAGAATTGCTTCCAAACAATCGCAGCCAGACACCACCAAACGCCACGAACAGACCTATCCATGTCACACTGTGAGATATCAAGATGGCTGGTATCCTACCTAAGATCAAGGCGATAGATCCACAAGTCAGAAATGTTACGAGCCCTTTCCCAAAGCAGGACATAGGAGGATCGACAACCGTAGAGGGTATGTCGCGCATCAGCGCCACACTTGCGTTCGAAATGATTGTGACACAATACTCATCCTAAAGCGTATAGGCCCGTTGACGAACAAGAACCTCGCGGTGAAGCTTCGCAGTCCCACCTCAAACCCCGCTCAATCAAACGACGCACGTAATGGCAGTGGCATTGACGGCAGGAGGACTTCGGAGGCAGCAATAGACCCGCTCTCGCAAGTATGTCCCTATGGGGAAGCTGTCTTGCGCAGAAACAAGAGGCTAATAGAGCAATCTATCTGTGCAGCAAATACTTCAGAGAACGAATACGTCTCCGGCCATCCCGAGATTACGGTCGCAGACTACTGAGCCCATATATAGTCAAGCGCCGACATCGCCGAACGAAGCAATCGCGGATAAGAAGCCGAGCGGTGAAACGCTGCGCGAGACAACTTGGGCGTCCAAGGGAGACAAGAAGTGAGTATCCATAATCGCTCATACGCGTTCTATACGGCCGTCATGTGGCCATCATACATGGCTTAGCGCGTTTCTCGTATTCGCAACACGATCCGCGTGGTATCGGGTTTGACGCTTCCTGTTATGGTTGCCTTAGTACATTCCCATGCCGACGTCAGCCTGAGGCGGAGCAACTCGCGAGGCTGACCATGATTGCAGAAAGGTTTCATTTCTCAGTCGCTTCATCGGCAGTACCAAAAAGAAGGGTGTCCCCGATAGCGCTAGCGACAATGGTTCTGACACCGGTGATTTACGAAAGGAGGGTATGGATGCTCAGTTGTATGTTGGCAATATCAGCTTCAGCCCAAAAGTACCACATCCCCCGGCGTATATCAAGGTCCGGACAAAGTTCAAGACAAAGAAAGAGTTCGACCGTGTGTTTTTGGCGCAAGAGCTACGTTCCGGTTCGGATAAGAAGAATCCGCCTGCTGCTGGGTCAAATCCAGCGCCGCAGTCTGGATCAGCGGCCAAACACAACCCTATCTGGTCTGTCGAGTTCAGTAAGGATGGGAGGTACCTCGCCGCTGGTGGTCAGGATAGAGTTGTAAGGGTGTGGGCGGTGATTACCAGTCCTGAAGAACGACGAACACACGAAACAGCCGAGAAGGATCCGCATGGGTTCGGGGAAGAGACAAAACACCTCAGTGCGCCCGTCTTTCAGCAAAAGACCTTCCGCGAGTACCATGGCCATACATCGACGATTTTGGACCTGAGCTGGAGTAAGGTGCGTTAGCGCAGGTGTAGATAGCATTGTCTGCGACAAGCTAACAGACTCAGAACAACTTTTTGCTGTCTTCCTCCATGGACAAGACTGTGCGGCTATGGCACGTAAGCCGTGATGAGAATCTTTGCACGTTCAAGCATTCGGACTTTGTCCCGTCCATCCAATTCCATCCCACAGATGATCGTTTCTTCCTTGCTGGTTCCTTGGATGCGAAGTTACGGCTGTGGAGCATCCCGGACAAAAGTGTGGCATTTTCAGCCACAGTACCAGACATGAGTAAGTGGGTATGTACAATTCGTGCACTAGACATATCCTAACTTGGTCCCTTTCACAGTCACGGCGGTATCATTTACACCGGATGGGAAAACTTGTATAGCAGGGACCTTAGGTGGTCTTTGCATGTTCTATGACACGGAGGGGCTCAAGTGGCAAGCACAAGTCCATGTCAAATCTACGCGAGGACAGAACGCGAAAGGTAGTAAGATCACCGGTATCCAAGCGACATATTGGCCACCGGGCAGTGAAAGTGGAGAGGTCAAACTTCTGATCACGAGCAACGACTCAAGACTGCGAGTCTACAACATGAGAGATAAGAGTCTTGAGATGAAGTTTAGGGGCCATGAGAACAACTGCAGCCAGATCCGAGCTGGGTTTTCTGATGGTTCTGAGTACATAATCTGTGGAAGTGAAGATCGGAAGACATACATATGGTCAACATCGACCCCAGAAGGCGAGAAGAAAGATCAGCGGCCTGTGGAGATGTTTGAAGCCCACAACTCCATTACTACGTGCACCATCATGGCTCCAATTCAGACCAGACAGTTGCTCAGCGCTTCGGAAGATCCAATCTTCGACCTCTGTAACCCTCCGCCAGTTACATTGGTTTCGCGTGCGGAATCGGTCATTTCATCGCGGGCGCCCACTGAAAAAGGGTTAGCTCTTCCAACACCTGCCGGTACAGACGCAATGTTCAAGAGGGCTACCGAGAGCCCTGCATATATCGCCCGCTCTGCCCACCGGGGGGGAAACATCGTTGTCACAGCAGACTACACTGGATCGGTGAAGGTTTTCAGACAAGATTGCGCATTTGCTAAGCGCATGCGGATGAGCGAAGCATTAGAAGCGTCGTCAATGAAGAGAGCAAGCTCGAAGATTGGGCGGCCCAGCAGCATCTTATCACGCACGAGCCGATCGAGAAGAGACAGCATCTCAACACAACCACCCAATGATCGGATCATGACATGGCGGCAAGGGATTTCGCACGGCAGCTTCGATTCGACGAACAGCTCGCTCCCGCACCGCAGTGCTTCGCCCCGTAAATCTCTAGTTGGCTTAGGCTCACACTCTACACGGCCGTCAGACTCCCCCATTTTAGGCGCAACCATGGCAAACGATACAGTAAACTCGCCTCCGATGTTAGCGTCTATCCCTGTCGATCGGAACATATCTCCTCAGCGCGCACCTCAATTCGACGATACTCACACCGACTCAAATCCGAAATTGTACGATCAATTCAACTGCCAGTCCTCAGATTCGAACCCACTTGCAGTATATAATGGTCAAAGCTGGCTCTTCTGGAGCACAAGAGACAAGAGCGGCGTAACGGCTTCGGACACAAATGATATGGATAGACCAGGATTAGACCCACGATTCAGCGATGTTAGTCAGATTAGTAGGTTGACGAGCGAGATGAATCTGAGCGATCAAGGACGGAGCGAGGAAGATGATGGCGGAAGGGACGTCAGGAATGACCCCATGAAGTAGACCTTGCACGGCTATACATTCTCTAGGCAATTGGACGCATCACATGTAAAGAAAACGGAGAAGAAAGGGAGGAGCGTCTTAGCGGCGAAAATGAAAAGTACAGCCACCAAATATCCGGCGATTTTCAGGGGGGGGGGGGGGGGTTAGAACCTTTACAAAGATGTACAGTGCTACGATCCGGTTCCAATGAAGGCCAGGATCAGTCAATTGGTGTGACATGACAGCCACTTTCAGACGTGATGAGAACCGCTTAGCTCTGCCCATATGCTGGACTGTATTTGCGTTCACTCACCCACACAGTGCCTAATATCGACAAAAGTTGGGGTCCATTTGTCCAAATGTCAAATGGCCTCATCAAACGCCAGAAAATGCTAGGTTTAAAACGCCCCGTTTTCGAAAGAATGCTCGTTGCTCCCAATCTTCAAAGGCCTCTACCCAAGCATACTGCCCCAATCCGGAACCACGACGAATTTTCCTTTGACACGTCCCAACGACACAGCTTCACCCGCATCTTCAGGCACAATGCGGCTGCTCTCTGGCACCACATTAACACTCACCACCTCCTGTAAAAAACTCGCCTTGTTTCCTGGGGTAAGTTCGTAACTGGTGCCTCCCCAATCCAAAGTCGTGCGTCCAGACTGTTGGACACGTAGTTTTCCAACCATTCCGCTGGCAAAGCGGGGCCCGGACTGGATGTTGGCCACAGGATCGGAGAAGCCTCCTTCTTCGAGTTTGACCTTGGGCTCTAATTTGGTTGGCTGAGTTGGTGCGGGCGCTACTGTGCTACTTTGCAGGTCTGACGGCTCTTTTTTGATATTAGGAAGTAGTAATTCAGGCATGAGCGGTGGTATCTGGAATAGGTAGACGTTGTTGTCTCGCACGGTTGACTTCTTCGCATCTGATGCAGCGTCGGCCATATTGACGTCGCCAGCAACATCCACATCAGGAGATTCCTCGGGTCCCAGCTCGGCTCGAATGTGGCGTAGATTTGACTGGAAGCGTGCCCATTCCGCACGGTCCTCATCGGTCTGTAGAACAGGTTCAGCAGTGCTCTTGATGCCCGGCTTGGGTTTTCTTTCTGCGTTGGGTGATGGTGGCTCTTGCTTCTCTGCTGACTGGGATGGTGGTTCAACGATGCCAATTTGCTCGGCGTCTGCCATATTCTCGTCGTCGCTAATGCCTTCGGCCTTGACCGGGACTTCGGAGTCTTCCGCATCCTGCCAGACGCCTCTGAATGGTTTCCGGACGCTCGTAATCTCCACATCCTTGGATTTCCCTTTGGCTTTGCGCGATGATTGTTCTGAGCCAGCTGTTTTCGATGCCTGGCCAGTAGTGTCTGCTTGATCTGAGGCCTTTGCTGGTACCTCTGCGCTCGCCTCTGTGTTGATTCCAAACGTGCGCTCTTGGTGCTCTTTCCGGCCTATGCGAACAGGTAGTGCTGTCCTGAGCGGGCGCTGCCTGGGAGCAGCGTCAGGAGTAGCTTCATGCTCGTCGGAAGAGATTTCGATAAGGTCGATGTCTTTGCGGGGGAACTCGGCATCATCTTCTTCCTCTGACGAAACGTAACCTCCATCTTCTCTCTTTATGGACGAACCAGGTCCACCTGATCTGTAACCTGACGCAGTACCACCATCACCTTCGTTCTTGATGCGAGTTGCTCGCGAACCTGAGCCAGCACCGAAGCCTGAGACACCGCGACTTGGGTTGTTCTTTCTGTCTGTCGTAGTCGTTAGTACTGTCAAATCTACTCGGGGCTGAGTTCTAGCATGCCTTCTCGGGAGCTGCCCATGGAGAATGGCCCGCTCATCGCACCGCTGTAACCGCCTCTTGCTCGGATTGCGTGTTTTGCTTCTCTTTTTGCCTTGTTCGCATCGTCCCTTTCCTTTCTCCGAATGGCAGCATCGCGCTCTGCATTCCTCAGAGCGTCCTTTTCCTTTTGCTCCCTCGCGAGGGCCTCTCGCTCCTCTTTGCTACGTCGGCCGGTGTATGTGGGCTTGATCATACCCCTCTTTCCTCGAATTGAGCTGCCGCGACCGCGTACCGACGGTGAGGCGGAGCGCGATGGCGGTACCGCGCCTTGAAGGCTGCCTAGCCGCTGAACAGGCGTGCGAATAGCTGGTTCAGCGTCATTCTGAGCGGCCGCAACAGCACCACTGTACATATATTTAGCAGTGTGGCATACGGGTGCAAAGACTTGGAGTCATACGCTGCGACCCCCGCGGGCGATGCTTGCGACTCAATGGTTGCCGAAATACTCTCTGCAGGAATTGGCATTTTAGCACCGTCATCGCCATCCTCCTGTTTTGCTAGTACGTGCGGGGTTGGAGCTTCAGTGGTGGTGTTGGACGGAGCTGTGCTTGGCGGATTTGCTGTCTCAGTGGGCTCGCTGGTGCTGGTTGTTGCCCGGGGTGCAGCCGCCCCTCCTCTGGCCCCTCCACGGGCGCGCGTGCTTCCTCTTCCCCTTGCTTTAGGTGGCATCGCTGGGTGAGTAGATTGGGGTGCGTAGCCGGAAGCTGGCCAAGCGCAAATGGCTGAGGAGAACGTCGCCAAACTATTTCCATGTCTTATCGATAACGAAACGCGACGTCACATGAGTTCACTCTATCGCTTTGCGAGGCACTCTTTCGTATTGAATTGTGTAGCCGCTAGACGTGACTGTGTAGTAGTTGTAGAGATTTTGCCTACGTCATTTCATCTTGAGGACAGCATTTCCTCTGATTCCAATGCAGAATGCTCACATCCTAAATCTATCAATTACAAATTCTTGCGCGTGGAAAACACCCTAGGTCAGAGTGGCCGCTTACAAATGTGCCATGTCCATCGTTTGGAGCCAAAAAAAAAAGAAAAAAAAAAGGACAAAGAGACCCCCGCTCCGCCTATGCTCGCTAGAAATATGTTAAACTGTAAATTCCCGAACGCCAGTTGCCCAACGTCTATGTTTGTATACCATAGACGCAGGTGCAGAAAATGATGGTGGGAAAAAAAAAATCCAAAAAAAAACATAAACGGTCGATGGAGCTGGGTATAAAAGAGTTTTTCAACGTTTTAACCTTCGACAAGGGTTTTCGGGTTCTTGCCCAAAAGTTCGAGGCACCTGCGGGCAAGGGTGACAACCTCGCCCTCGCCGTCTTCGTTGTCTTCGTCGTCCGACTCGATGTTTCGCTCAGCAATCTCTGTCACCATGTGGACAATCTCTTTGGACTTGCCAATGTGTTCCATCAGTTGTGAATCCTCGGATTCAAGGAGTTGTAGTAGTGTCCAGATAGCGATATGTTGGAAGGTCGGGTCGCCGCTAGCCAAGAAGCGTCGGAGGTAGCCATGGATGCCGCCGGCGGGCTCGGTCCAGTTCTGGATGAATATGGTATAGTCACCGACTACAAAAGGAAAAAAAAGTTAGCTCCAGTCATTACGCAGGGCTGGGATAAGTTGTACCTTTAGAGGACAAATTGCCCAACGCAGCAGCACTATTTCCTTGCACCTCTATGCTGTCGGACTCGGTGAGGGGGATCAGAACATCGAACACTCCAAGATTGAGCAGATGGGGCTTCAGTTCCTCGCTCAATGCGAGAACAGCAATCGCGGCGGTCATCTCGGACTGCACGGGGAGGCGCACGTTAAGCACCAGCTGCTTGCATTTTTGCACGGCACCAGCCTCCAAGACCAACTGCTTGTTCTTATCTGAGCTTGCGGCGAGATTGCGAAGCGTGGAGATGGCGTGGCATTGAATCTCGTCGTTGTCGGTAGAGCCGAGTAGATCTACCAGTGGCCGAAGGAAGCCCGCCTCGATGATGGGCGATTCGTTTGCGGGGTGGATGGAGATGTTTCGTATGCATGCTACGGCGGAGAGGATAAGTGGGAGGTAGGAGGACTGCAGGAGGCGGAGCAGGGACGAGAGACCGCGGGCGCGTACAATCTCCAGCTGGTAGCGCTCGTCGGATGCAAGGTTGCGGAGAGCAAGGGCAGCCTGGCATTGCACCTTGGGCGACGACGACTCCATGAGGTGCACAAGAGAGCCCACCAAGCGCCCCTCGGTTTGGGCGAGCTTGGCGCGATTGCTGGCATCGACGGCGATGTTGCTGAGTGCAGTGGTGCAATAGTATTGAACGTCGACGTCAGAAGACGAAAGCAGCTGCACGAGGACGGGGATGGCGCCGGCGTTGACGAGCTGCTGGCGGTTGTCATCTGGGCGCATGTCAGCAAAAAGGCAAAAGGTCGGTGGAGCAAGCAAGCTTGAAGCGCCATACCCGAGTGGGTCATGTTGAGCAGGGCGCCCGTGGCATTCCGCTGCACACGCATGTCCTTTGACTTTGCCAGCTTGGTGAGGGGCTGGAGGGCGCCGGATCGAGCGATTTTGGCCTTGTTGTCCTCGTGGGTGGCCAGGTTGGTGATGCATCCGACGGCGTTGCACTGCACCTCGACGTTTGGCGAGTTCATCTGCTTGATCAACGGGGCAAGGCCGCCCAGGGCGACGATGGCGACCTTGTTCTCAGCTGTGGGCGTCAGTAAGCACGGCATGCAGAGGGTGGACGGCACGCACTGTTCACGGCCAGGTTGCCGAGGGCGGCACTCGCCGCACGCTGCACCTCAATGTCTGGGTTCTGGAGCAGGAACAGGATGGGCTCGAGGGTTTCGCGGTCGACTTCGCGGACATCTGGCAGCACGGGTCAACAAGGGTGGGTGTGGCAGTCTTAGGGCCAGCTGGGGCGCGGTACCTCTCTCGGTAATCTCGGCGAAGGTCAGGCTGGCGGAGCGCTGCAGGTCGATGTTGTCCGAGTACACGAGGGTGCTCAGCGCGCGCAGAGGCTCGCCGGAGAAGAAGTCGGTTTCGGCGCGCTGGAGGCAGTCAGTGGTGGCCGGGCATGGCGGGGGGACGGCGGGCAGCGGTACATTCTCGAGGAAGCCCAGCAGGTCGGCGACGGCTTCTCGCTCGCTGTCGGCCAGCACGGGGTCGTAGATGCTGTCCCGCGAGCGCCCTGGCAATGCAAGTGTTAGTGCGGTCTGATGGGCGACGGCCGCAGCGAAGACTCACCGCCGCAGCACGATGCGAAGAAGTTGGAGAGGCCCATGGCAGCCGCCGTCAAGGCCTCGCCGCCTCGGTCTCGGGGGGCGGCAGCTGGCGCAAGGGGGAGCTGCAGGGAGCTGCAGGGAGACGCGACTATCGTGGATCGTGGGCGGAGCGCAGTGGGCGGTGACGGAATGGCGAAGGGTTGCGAGGACGATGGGCTTGGGTGTTGATGTGCCACGGCCCCGTCTTGCGTCTGCTGCGCCCGTGCGGTGCTTTTGCCGCTAGCTGCACGCTGCATACGGACAAGCGCGGCTGGGGGGACGAGGAAACAAGCACAGGGAGCAGCATCAGTGGAAACAGATTGCAGAGCAGCGCCTAGACCGACTATTGGGGTCCTTGTAGACGTCAGTCATCCCAGCAGTAGGCATTGTGTACGCATGCATTGCACGCATCCACAAGGACACGCCAGTCGCGTAGCCATGGGTGTAGACAATCACCGACCATCAAGCCACGCTGTCGACGTCATACCACCAGCTCCCACGGCTACGCCTTACTGCTGCTCAGCTCCCACAATTGAACCATGATATGGGTCTGTCGCCATCCCGTCGACCTGCGGGCCGTTGCACCCGCGCCTTGGACTCTGTCGCGTCGTGCAAACCCTGCAGCTTCTGACCCCACGCTCTGCATCAGCCCTCAAACCCTCGCAGCGCCAGTCAAACGCCCTCCGCCGGCGAGCGGCGAGCCCCCAGCGACTCCAACACGCCCAGCCAGCCGACGTCAGACTACCGACACCTTTCCCAGCATGTGCCCAGTCAAAGTACGTAAACCCAGCAGCTTACGCGAAGTCGACTCTCCATAGGTGCACTGGGCTGATTGCTGCCCTCTCACGTGGTACACTGCCGGCGGCGTGGGGTGGGAGAGGGGCCAACTCTGCAAAAATGCTCCCCCATGAAATGCTGCAACAATGGAGCCGTCGTCTCCTCGTTGCAGCCCATTCGCCGACATGGCTCTGCTGATGACGCTCCGCACGCAGTAATCAAAGTTGCACTCGGCCACAGCTTGACTGGTCGCTCGGACTGCAATTTGCAGTCCCCGCTAAACAAGAAACAAGCCCTCCGCTGCCTAGGAACATAATCCCATTACCTTTACCGTTCCGACTTGACGCTTTCCGCCGCGCGACCGTCACCCCACGACCGCCGTACATTTAATCCTCTGGTCGCCGGCACCCTCAGGTTTGCATTCACTGTTAACCGATTTAATGGCCCCGAATTCGGAGTCCTCACATACTTTCCAGAAGCTCAAAATCAACACCTCGGGCCCGTCCCACAAGCCACCCGCCTCGTCCTTCGCCTCCATCCCACCCCCCAAAGAGAGCCTGCACCATGGCCACTTGCAGTCGCAACTAACCGCTGAACTCGCCGGCGCCGAACCGCACAGCCTCTTCATCGGCGCACCCGCGCCCACAAACTACAATGGCGCCACCGCACATATTGCCTACCATGGCGCAAGCGGGAGCGAAGAGGAAGACGAACTGGCAGAGCGCAGCAAAGAGCGGACCACGTCCATAAGCTTTGACAATGAAGTCAGGCTCGACACTGGCAAGATCATTGGCCTCGAGGTCCCCATTCCAAAATCCTCGCGGCCGTCGCAGTCAGAGACACCCGACAGCGGGAGCTTCTCAGACCACGAGTACCTCGAGATTCCCTACAGCATGCGCAGGCACCTGCGCCATCGTGTCGGCGAATCCAGGTATCCGCTCCTGCAGACCACCGTCGACGACCTTGCAAAGGACCCAGAGTACAACGACCAGGTCGCATCCCTGACCTCGGAGACTACCGCATCCCCCCCGCTGGAAGAGGCACAGACTCCGCTCGAAACCCCGACAGAGTACATGCTTTCCCCCCTGCCTGCTACCTCGCCCATTGAGTTCCTCTTTTCACCGCGCCGCAATGGCCCACCCAGGAACAAGAGCTTTCGGTCCGAGTTGGGCGAAGACGGTAGCCTGCGGAGAGCTAGTCGCCGATCCTCCAACCGCTCTGGTCGTTCTCTCTCGTCAATGTCGCCCGCTGCTTCCTTTCTTGCCCGCTACAAAGCCTCCGACGCCCCAATCAAGCCAAGTGAGCCCGACGACGAAGGCCAGGGCATTGGCTATGATGGCGAGTACATTATTGGAAAGCAGATTGGTTTTGGCGGCTTCAGTGTCGTCAAAGAAGTAACAAGCATCGAGCATGGCAAGCCCGTAGTCAACGCTGTCAAGATTGTACGCAAACTGCAGAAACAAAAGTCCGAGTTTGAGAATGAGCAGATTCAGACGCAGTTTGATCAGGAGGTCGAGATATGGCGCTTCCTACGGCATGCCTACATTCTTCCTCTTCTCAGAGTCTACACCACCGACTTTGCTACCTTCTGCATTACCAAATTGATCAAGGGCGGGACCCTCTTTGATCTTGTTCGTGACGCCCGCCGCAAGAAGAAGAATGGGCTGCCTCTTCACTTGGTCCAGCGCTATGCATACCAGCTGGCCTCCGCGATGCGTTACCTTCACAACGACGTCCAAGTCGTCCATCGTGACATCAAACTCGAAAACGTTCTACTCGACATGACTGCGCCCAATGCCGAGACTGCCGGTGGCGACGTGCTTCTTTGCGATTTTGGAATGGCAGATTTCATTGTGAGCGACCAGCGCGACGGCCCAGACCCGCACTCCAGTGGCGACAACCAGAACATTGGGCCTGCAGAGACCAGCACTTGCGTAGCAGGTAGCCTACAGTACGCCGCCCCTGAACTCTTCAGTGCGCCAGGCCCCCTTTTCTCGCCCGCAGCTGATATATGGGCATTCGGCGTCGTCTTCTATTCGCTCCTAACTGCCAATTTGCCTTTCAATGACGGCCTCGACATCAGGACGGCGGAGAAGATCCAGAAGGGCGATTGGAGCGAAGACCTGATCCGCAATGCTGAGGCTGTTCAAGGACGGGATGTTGAGCCCGTCCTTGCCTTGGTTCAAGGATGTCTCGAGCTGGATGTCGAAAAACGTTGGACCATCCATGACATTCTAGGTTGCGCATGGTTGCGCGACTGCGAGCAGCGCTATGAGAATGTTTCTCGCCCTTGGCTTGCCGATCCCTAGGCAGACCAACCTTGATTTCTTCTTTAGTCTTGTATTTTGTCCTGGATAGGTCGGGTTTGCTGCACGCTTTTGGATACCCTTCCGTTTCGCTGTCAATGTTCTTGGTTTTTTGTTCTGTCCCATGGATACCCCGCTTTCACTCTTCTCCTCAGTGTTATCATTCCTAGTTCAAATCGGCGCTCGGGGTCACAAGATTGGTTAATCTGATGAATTGGGTCTGGCTCATGATGCATAACTTGTACTTTATGCTCCGCCCACCGTTTGTCCAGCATTGTTTATTGGGCTTCTAGCAGGACAAAGCAAGCATCGACGCATTACTAACCTGTATATAATATCAAAACATCTCCAACGTCTCAGATTCGCTCCTGAACAAATGTTGATTAAGTCAATTGTTCTGGCCAATGAAAGGTATACGTTTCAGATTCTGCATGACCCCCACCGCCCCGTGTTCGCTTGCATATGACGCAGGTAAGCATGAGCACACACAGCCTTATGCGTGTAAAGCATCCCCGTTGCAGACGCGCCTGAGCTAAGTGAATCATAGTAGTTTCTACAGCTGTTGGCGACCGACCAACATTTGATACCAACGCTTTATTCCAGGACGTTCCCCCCAACCTTGCCCAGACCTGCAACACCGCTGACAGTGGGGCGCCTTCTTAGGAGGTCCTTCGACACCCGGTTCAGGCACCGAGGTAATGGCTTCAGATTGATTTTTGGCCCCCTGTAGATTGGCGCTATCTGCACGAAGCCGCAATCGCCTGGCATCGTGCTCCGGGAGGCCTTGGCTCGGCATAGAAACGCAGATTGTGCTTATGTTACTTACCCCCTGTCAGACGCAAAGTGGCATCTGGATACAGCCTTGTTCATCAGTCTAGCCGCCGCTTGTTTGTTGTGTCGCCAGCTCAAACTGCATTGTTCGTTTATAAATTGCTACAAGATTATCATGCGTGATTCGAGCCACAACCAAACACCCGAGTTTTATGCTGTCACCTTAGTGATGGAAACAACGTCTTTGGCACAAAATCCATTGTGAACGCCCCGTAGAGGCTGGTAGATCCTGGCGTCCTGAAGCGCTAATCCGCCCCCATGTAGCGCCTTCCTCGTCACCACTGCAGTGAGCAAGCAGGTTGATAGCGGAAGGAGAACCCTCGTCTTTTATATACTATCTTCCGACACCATGACGCCGCATTCATTGGCGGTCATACACTCAAAATACCTCTGCCATCACTAATAATGTATATTCTGTCCTTGTTCGGTGCGCTGAGCGCCTTCTTCCTCATGACTATTGCAGCTCAGAATGGCTCCACGTTCACTCCAACGCGCCCGCCTTCATTACCGCTCGCAGTAAAGAACCCTTATCTCAGCACGTGGTTCCCGGCTGGGAACAGAGGTGGTAATGGCGGATACCTTCCTGGGCAGTGGCCATCGTTCTGGACGTATGGTTTCCCTTCATGAAGAATCCCAAGTATGAGGCTGATGATCAAGCAGAGGTCAGTTGCTAGGTTGGACTGGTCTTGTACGCGTGGATGGCAAGACCTTCGTATGGATGGGAGCACCAAAAGATCTAGAAACTGCCAATCAGACATCCTTCGAATACACATCGACAAAGAGCATCTTCACAATCGCAGCGGGGAATAAGGTCCAAGTTAAGGTTACTTTCTTGTCGCCAATCACGCCAAATGACTTGAAGCGCCAATCTTTGATCTTCTCATATATGGACGTCGAGGTTTCGTCCCTGGATGGCTCAAATCACGACGTCCAGATCTACACAGATATTAGTGCAGGTAATTTGTCCTCCTTGCCCCTATATAAGATTTAAAAAGCTAATGCATGACCAGAGTGGGCAGATGGTGACCTTGATGCTAAAGCAGAGTGGGTGTTTGGCACAACTTTGGATGGCATCTACTATCATAAAGTCTGGAAGAAAGATCAACGTGTGTTCAGCGAATTCAGCGATCGAGCTCAGTGGGGCAATATTGTCAGTCCACCACCCTTCCTTTAACTGCATAAGACTCCCTCTTAACTTCTCCCAGTACTACGCTACCGATTCCATTGGTGGTCTTACCTACCGGTCGGGGGCTGATGTAAATGTTCGGTCTTCTTTCGATAAGATCGGTAAGCTTGACAATTCAAAAGACACCACGTTCCGCGCCATCAATGATGCATGGCCCGTCTTTGGGTATGCTAGAGACTTGGGTTCCGTGGGATTTGAGGCTAAATCAAGCCTATTCACCATCGGTTTGTGCCAGGATGAGGCAATCCGGTTCCTGGGTGCCGACGGCTTGACGACGTTGCATTCACTATGGAAGAGTTACTTCAATGATGACCTCGGAGCGCTTTCATATTTCCACAAGGATTACTCTGAGTCGAGTAAACTCTCCACAGAACTGGACAACAAAATCTCTCAGGACTCTAAAACTGTTGCAGGCGATAAGTACGCTACCTTGACAACCCTGGCGACACGTCAAGCGTTCGGGGCTACTCAGTTGGTCGGGACCAAAGACAAGCACTATCTATTTCTAAAAGAGATTTCTTCAAACGGCAATACCCAAACAGTGGATGTCATCTATCCGACTTCACCGATTTTCTTCTACACCAACCCTGGGCTGATCAAGTTGCTTCTTGATCCACATTTCGAGAACCAAGAGAGCGGACACTATCCAAACAAATTCGCAATCCATGACCTCGGCACGCATTATCCGAATGCTACTGGTCATGCAGACGGAGAAGATGAGCATATGCCTGTGGAAGAGTGCGGTAATCATATGGTCATGGTATTGCATTATGTTCAGCGCTCAGGAGACACTGCCTACATTAAGACCCACTACAGCATCCTCAAGCAATGGGCCGAGTACCTTGTTCAGGATAGTCTTTTGCCAGAATTGCAACTTTCGACGGATGATTTTGCTGGACACCTTGGGAACCAAACTAATCTTGCTCTAAAGGGAATCATCGGCATCGAGGCAATGTCACAAATGTCGAAACTCATTGGTGAGACTGGTGATGCAGAAAACTACACATCGATCGCGCACGACTACATTACCGGATGGGAAGAGCTCGGAGTCAACAAAGTGGCTAATCCTCCTCATGCCATTCTTTCCTACAACAACATCAGCACGCATGGATTGCTTTACAATCTGTACAATGACCGGCTTCTAAACTTGAAACTTGTCCCACGGGAAATCTACGAGATCCAGTCAAAATTCTATCCCACTATCAAAGAAACTTGTGGCGTACCCCTCGATACTCGAAATAGGTACTATACGAAAGGCGACTGGGAGATGTTCTGCGCCGCAGTGGCTAGCGTTGAAACAAGGGATATGTTCATCTCCGACCTGGCAAAGTGGGTCAATGACACGCCAACAAGCAAGCCCTTCACGGATTTGTACGAGACAAACAATGACGCATTTCCAAGTGGTATTGAGTTCAAGGCTCGACCAGTGATGGGAGGGCTTTTCGCACTACTTCTCCTCTCCCAGGAGGGGTACACTGCTCCCCCAAATCTATTGTGAAGTTTTGACACCCCTTCCTCACTGTCTATAGTACAATTGTAATATTCCCTTGTGTTAAGATATACGAATGGGAATTCTTTACTTCTGCTTGCAAGATCACCGGATGTGTATTGTTTTCATCTCTAACACATAGAAGGGCTGACCGTGCCAGAAATGAGAACGATACTCGTTCTGAATATAATCCAGAAGACTCGAAAGACCTTGTACAAGCCGATAAGAAAAGTAGGGGCATAAGAGTTGGGATCTTAGGGGCTGTGTGGGCGGCTTTATTGTTCACTGGATTTCTGGCCGCGCTATTGTGATCGTCCATATGTATCTTTGCATCGGTATGAATATTTGCTTCAGAATCCTAAAATTTCGGCATACATTTTCCTTTCAACGTTGGTTCTAGCAAGTCATTACTTCTTTCCCATTTCTTTCTCCTGGTCTTTCTTCGCATCCTCACCTCCCTTCTTGGCGTTCTTTTTTACATCCTCGTCCTCGTTCAAATCCTCTAACGCTTTATCTGCATCAATGTTTCCCTCATATTCAACGTCTGCAACCCACTGCTTAACAATAAACAGCCTCCACATCAATAAGCCCGCAATACCAAGGAATATCACAGACGTTAGAACACTTTTCACAATACCCCATATAGTGATACTGGCGAAGTACTTCAACCACGGCGTCACTAATTGCTGTCTCTCAACCTGCCACTCGTGAGAACGAATCTACATTGATGTTCTGCAGAAAGAAGGGGAAAGTCAATGTACCTCTAAATCCGGATTCACAGTATATAATAGCGCAACCAAGGCCGATAGGATCAAACCCAGAAAGATTACAGTTAAGACCTGGATGATAGCGAGGAGAATAGAGATGTCACGTGTTGTACGGAGCACCTTAAAACCGGCGGCGACAAGGGGGGTGACTTGTTCGAAGGCGGCATTGATTTGGCGGGAGTAGGGCATGCCCATTGTGACCGGAGGCGTTGTGGATTGGGGAAACTAAAAAAGACTCAACGTGTTGAACATGTAGTTTGTACAGATGGGAACCCCAAGTAATATTTCTTTTCACAATTAATGCTATATCTTCTCATCAAGGCCCAATATAAGTTGGATGGCGGGATGGACGGCCACTGACGTCATGTTTGTGTGGTCAAGGAGCAGGGGTGAAGTACCATCTATCACTGGCATCCAACACAACTACCTTAACGCTTTGTCAAAGCGGCTCATAGACCTGTAATACTTTTCTAAGATATTTTAAGGACCATTCATGCCAGTAAATTCTCTGCATTCTACCTGACTAGCCCAATAATGACCCCAGGGTGACAAAGCGGACATGCTGCAGATTGACACTATTTGTAATTTGTGTTGTTAGTTACTTATAAACCTCATGAGCCTCTCGTAAAAAAATTCTTCAACATTTTGTGTTACTGAAGTACGATCAACCCCGGGATCATGCCTGGAAACCCGCTTGTGATTCCTTGCAGGGAGCGTCGATCCAACGTCAGAGTGATGCTAAGTTATTCATTGTTGGCATCAAGTCAATAGGCCGCTTGTTTAACTTTTTCGAAACGCCTTGAAAGAGTGTTAGGTTGGAAAGATCAGAGGAGAAGAAGGTCTTATCACCTGCATTTGCGGTCAGCGTATGCTAGCGGGATGTCCGAATTGGGTAAAGTTGATATCTGCAGAATATTTTCCTTGGGCATGAACTAAAACTCCTCATCGCGTGCAATTATGTTCTCTGCATGCTTAGAAGTTTGATCATAGACTATCAGTGACTTGAATGAGCCTGCTTTTCTATGGTCCTACTGTCGGTGCCCGACAAATATACAAGTGAATTACAGATGTCTGTCCGAGAGCTGCGAATGAGAGCATGCCCCTGATATCTTTTTCTAGTCTTCAGGGGGTGGTACTAAAAGACCAAGGACGAAGAAGGACTCACTATTCAAGCTGGTCAGCGGGACAGCTCTTCGAAGCTCGCTGTGCTATCGCACTAGGGCCACACTGATTTTATCTTCGGTCGAGAATGTGCAATGATGTAACTCAACTGGGAAATTCAACTGTAAAGGAATAGAAAGGATGTACTGAGCGAAAAAAACTATTGATATAGTCACAAAATCGGGCCTATCAGCAGCATGGGACAGGGTTCAAATATGCTCTGACTGTGCCGCCTCTTCCAATCCATACATCTCAAATGATGCCACATCATGGTAGAGCAGCGTGCTCGCCAGCAACCAGCTAATAATCTCAAGTGTGTCGAAGACGGATAGGAACATGATGGTAGACATGATAATGGCGCCATAGAGGAGGTGCGCACAAGCACCCAGTTGACTGCCCAATTGATGACTAGTAAACTATATTGTTTGATCCCCAACATAAACATTGGATTTGGCGCTTAGGTTGCAAGGTGGATTGCATACTACATCGATTAGGATGATAATCCCAATGTGTAACATTAGGAGTTGCACGTTGGGATCCACAGCCCCGCCAATGTTGAGGGCAGTTGTGGGTCTTGGCGGCGGGTTGATTTGCATAGCCTCAATCGCCCTGATGCGGAGGTGGACGTTGCGAGGCGATCAGCAGAATTGTGGATCAGCAAATATCTGATACGAGCAAGGAGCCCATGGATCTGTCATCAATGTCTTGAGGTTTGACGTGCGCTTTTAGCGTTCCCTCGACTTTGTAATCGTATTGCGCGTCGCTACTCGTTGTCTTTGTTGTATACCAGCCTTCCGCACCTGTCCTTGTCGCATCGAAGTACACGTTCGTTTCTGGCTTGAATATGTTTGGAAAGACTGGCCTTCTTCTCCTTGCTGCCGCGACCGGCTTCCGCGTCGCACAGGCAGACTTTATGGTTTATACAGAACCTCCAATCCCTACTTCTGCAATTCCCAGCTTTGCAAACCCGTCTGATGTACAACTTCCTGCCAGGTTTCTTCCTCGCCCTCGTCGGCTAATGCACTTCACAGGCCGCCAGCTGGACAACGTCCGTCTTCGTCAACGCGAACATAGCCTACGGCCGCTTCACGAGCTCGCTGGGCTCAACGTATAAGTCGTCCGAGTCCTCCGCTGCGTCCGAAATCGCGGCCTTTGTCCGCACCGCCTCAAACTATAGCATCCCGGCTGCCGTCACCGATCCTGGAACCACAACCTTCTATTCGCGGCCGGACTGGTACACTGCGCTACCGAGCGGCGCGCGGGCATTCAAGGAACAACAGGTTTCAGACCAGTTCAGCATCGTGCGGAGCGTCATCGACGCAAGAGCCACAACAAGAAGTTCGACGGCCGGCGCGGTACCTACAGCTAGGGTGTGGGTTGCTGGTGAATTTGGCGTCATGGCTGCTGCGGCTGCGGCTGCCTTCTTATAAGCATGCCGGTAATGTTGTCTCATGGTGTTCTGGAATAGGATCGAATGCAGCCCCTTCCTTTCACGTCAACTTGCGCCACATTGTACCTTTATTACCCCAGACTATCAAGCTGTGGAGAAGTATGATTCAGAATTTCTTATGGCAGTCTTGCTCAATGGTCATATAATTGTACTTCTACACACGCAGTCCTTATATCGTAGCACCGGGGCTAAAGATTTTGACGAGTCATGTACACCAAAGGACGCATCGAGGAGATATTGTTGAGAATCGAGTCAGGTAAAATATGAGACATGCTTTACCTTTGTGAAATCTTTCCTCCTACAACACTAGTTATCATCGATCAACTTTGATAGGGCATCGGTGGATGATTCGTAAAATAAAAGACAAAAGGTTCATGTCAGATGAAGATGCCCATATCGCGAGGGCTCCGGTATGTCTTAGCGAAAAAAAATTGCATGGATGTTGAACAGCAATGCCTCTCAAGCTGCAGGAGTTCCAAGGGCAAGATTTCATGAGTGTCGACTGCGAAGAAGCCATATCAATCTTAACCGCATCGGAACCAGGGGATTGCTTCGGGCCAAGACGGTGAAAATTCGGAAACTGCACAACCCACAGCCGAGTAACTGCTCTTCTCACTCCCACATCCGTCGTCAATACTAACGTCTTTCCATGGATGGAGCAAAAAAGGCCCAGGAATGTGCTCTCTGTATGCATTTAGTGGTTCTATGACGCTCTATTAAACACTGACTTTTATAGTGCGATCGCTGTCGTCATAAGAAATTGAAGGCGGGCTCTTCCCAGGCTCTCAATACGCCTACTAGTGTACCATCTGACTTCGTGTAGTGCTCGAAGGAAACGCCAATATGCAAATTTTGTGCCAGCAGCGGATCGACTTGTCACTATAGCGGCAAGATCACTAGATCACCTCTCACCCGAGCGTAGGCGACGTCCCCATGATCTTCTGTTGGGCTCGTGCATCTTACTCATAGTTGCAGATACCTGACCAGCATCGAGAACAGATTACACAATGCAGAGTCTCTTATATCTCAAATCTTCCCTGGTATCAGCGTAGATGACGTACTATCCTCACCCGAACTGGTGAAGACCTCTCCGCCCATAGTCACATCTCCGAGGCCGGAGTTGTCGCAACCCGCGGTTATCTCGAGTCCACCAGGAAGCTCAAATCCTACTGCGAATGAACCAATCCTCCCTGAAGCTGTACCAAACAACGCGGATGGATTCAATTGGCAAGAAGAGAATGTCGCCGTGGACATTCTTGCCGATGGCATGGCAGCGCTATCGGTGGAGCCTACCGGTGTAGGCTATCTCGGTTATTGGTTTCGTTCACATGATCGCACAAGTTGCTAACAAATTATCAGGTTCAACATCTGGTGTTGTATTCCTTCGATGCTTACTGGACTGGGCTGGCTTCCTGCACCAGTCCAGGACTCACATGTCGGCACGAGACCCACAGCATTCGATCTCCTTCGGTGGAGTTGCTGCATCATCCCAGATATCTCATGCGGCCCTTACGAATCAAATCTCATCGATGCTTATAGATGCCTATTTCAGCGACTATCATGTCTGTTATCCCTTTGTGCACGAAGCCACGTTCCGTGCCCAGTATCATGAAATTGTTCCACGCCCACCACAAAAATCATGGGACATGCTTTACTATGCAATCTTGGCACTTGGAGCATGGAGCCTGAACAAAGATCAAGTCGGCTTGGAGGACTATCTTTATCGTCGGGCTCTCACGCTGGGGCAGCATGAGTCAGTCTTTGAGGCAGCGAACCTGACATCAGTCCAAGCACTTGTGCTATTGAGTAATCTCAGCCAAAAAAGAAACAGTCCGAACACGGGATGGAATCTCTTAGGTCTTGCCGTTCGAACTGCCCTCAGTCTAGCTCTGCACAGAGAGCTTCCTCACTGGAACATCAGCCTATTGGAACGCGAGATAAGACGAAGAGTGTGGTGGGGCTTGTATATATTCGATAGCGGCGCCTCAACTACCTTTGGCAGAGCCATCATGCTCCCTGATCAGGATTCCATGAATGTACACTCGGTTCTCAACATCGATAACGAGGTAGGTTGCTGTGGAAGATCTGAATAACCATCATGATGTTGATTGATTTCAGTCGCTTACGCCCACGACTGTGCAGCTTCCGGTAGAATCGACCGAACCCACCATCTACTCTTCCCTAAACTCTCAAAGCCAATTCCACATGCACACAAATCATGTCTCTAACCGGCTACTTGCTGAGCCTGGGCTTTCTGCAGAAGCAGCACTGGCTCTTGATGCTACTATGAATGCCTGGATACCCACTCTCCCTTTGTATTTCCAGATTCTGCATCCACCTGTCTCCCAATCGCGATGGTACTTATTTGCCCGGTCCCGGCTGTGGTGGAGATTGTGGAATCTGAAGATTATCGTCTTTCGTCACATTCTCTTGCGGAGAGCTATCTCTGAAAAAGCCCGGATATCAGACCAGGCCACTCAATCCAGTCAAGAGGTCTGTAAACGGATATGCCTTGAAGCTGCCCACTCAACGGTCCATTCGATTCATCAGTATGCATCCCAAGGATTGACTAGATTAGAGGGCTGGTACGCTACGTAAGTGTCTCCGCGATGTATCTGCTTCATCAATCACCTAATCCACGTCACAGGTATTTCCTCTTTCATGCAGCTTTGGTCATGACGCTTTGCATTATCAGTTTCCCTCATGCAGACGAGGTGAACATTTGGTACGAAGACGTCCGATTGGCTAGGAGCAGTTTTCGCGAACATCTTGTCGAAGACTCACTTTCAGCTCGTTGCGTTGCCATCTTGGACCAAGTTGTTACAAATGATGATATGAATGTCGACTTCTTCCAAGACCTTGAGTTGGATAAAGACGCTTTGAGCACTTTCCCGTGGTCTGTGGAAGCGAATGAGCTATTCAGCTCCTTTGACTGGGACCTGGCTTCTGCTAGCTTATGAATTTGTTCAAGCTACACCATCGATTTTTGGTTTCTTTGAAGCTAAAGTAGCGATGTATCAATTCTCTATGATGATATCAGGTTTGATGAGCAGCGTCCGTATCAAATCGCCATTTATAATATCGTTCTCCTCCGCTCTCTGAGCGGCCTCCCACACAGACGTTTCAATACCGGCAAGAAGGTGACGCTCAACCAAACGTTCCTTTACTACGTTTACTGGAGCGTCAACAAACCATCTGCGTGAGTCAATACATATGGCTACGTGATTTTGGTCCTAAAGATACGCACTTTTCGTCGCAAACCTCCGCAATCCTGTCCCAAGGATTCTCCTTCAGAAGTGTATAGTTGCCCTCGATGATGACCAGGCGGTTACGAGAAGATATTAAGATCCCGTCTTGTATGGGGTCTTTAATGGCATGGTCGAAGCTCGGAGCAAGTACAAAGCGCTCTGAATCTTCACTCGTTGTGACCAGGGTAGTTTTTAGGGTTTGGGCAAGTTCCACGAAGGCTTTTGCATCAAATGTGAACGGAGCACCACGTCTCCGAAAAGCCAGCTCTGGATCTGGGAATGTCGACAGTACTCTTTGGGTGTAGTGAAAGCCATCCTACGCCTGACATTAGTAGATCGACAAAAGTCAACATTTCGACCATTACCGACCATAGGAACTACTGCGACATCTTTTACCCCCCGGGATGCAAGCTCAGCTACTATTGCGTGAGATACTGTGGATTTTCCTGAACCTGGTACACCTGCAAGTGCAACCAGGATTCGCTGACGAGGATCGGATTCTTGGCGTAAGAGGAGCTTTTCGATGCGCCTGACCAAATCAAGTATGGTACGGTGAACAGAACCCTCCTTGAAATCTTTGGCCATAGTCACGCAACAGCTGACTAAGTTGTGAAAATATATCAGAAGAAATATTTGTTGTCGACGGATTGAGGATGATACATTAAAGGCGTTTATGTGGAATTCGATAATTCGTTACGTGAGGTTTCGGACGACAGACGCCCGGCCCTAGCTCATGCTAATGCTCCAACCCCGTGGGCTAGATCAAGAATGGGGTAATAGAACATTGACCATGCGGGGTCGTTAAGGGACGATCTACAGTGCAGTCTGCACGACACAGGCTTGGAATTTTTGTTGACTCGGACGACAGTGCTCCGAAACCGCTTGACTCGCGTTCAACTCGGGAAAGTCAAGACATACTGCCTGAACAATACTTAAAGAACGACATCTCCACCTTTTCTTTACTCCATCATCTCCTCAGCCCAGATTACTGCGACCAAGATCGAGTTATAACCAGCTTTCTTAGGGTATGTCTACCAACGTCAACATCGAAGGTACTGGCCGTGACGGTGGCCCAACGATGAGCGTATACAAGGAGTTGCGTCGAAATCCATACCTTCTCGGTCTATCAGCCGTAAGCTCAGAACTGTCATTTGTTTTCGATTCTGCTAACAAGGTCTAGTTTGCATCACTTGGTGGGTTTCTTTTCGGTTATGACCAAGGGGTAGTTTCCGGGGTTTTAACCATGGAGTCGTTTGCAGCTGCATTTCCCAGGATCTATCTCGACAGTAGTTTCAAGGGCTGGTTTGTCTCGACTTTATTGTTGGCTGCTTGGTTTGGCTCGCTTGTCAATGGCCCTGTTGCCGACAGGTGCGGTCGTAAAGGTTCAATCGAAATCGCGGTCGTGATCTTTATCGTTGGCTCAGCAATCCAAGCCGGTGCAATCAACGTTGCAATGGCCTTTATTGGTATGTCTGAATTCACATGTATAGAATAGCATACAATTGACAACATTTTGTAGGTCGAGCAGTCGCAGGATTTGCTGTGGGCATGTTGACGATGATCGTCCCCATGTACATGAGTGAGGTCTCCACTGCGGGCATTCGAGGAACACTAGTCGTGCTCCAGCAGCTATCCATCACTCTTGGTATACTCGTATCTTATTGGCTGGAATACGGTACTCAATACATAGGTGGCACACGTTGTGCGCCGGATTTGCCATACACTGGAGGAACCGCATCTGAGCGAACCTTCGATCCCCATAACGACGTCAGTCCCAACGGTTGCACGGGTCAGAGCGATGCTTCGTGGAGAGTACCCTTCGCCCTGCAAATATTTCCAGCTTTTGTCCTTGGCATCGGTATGCTGTTCTTTCCGGAGTCTCCGCGATACTACTGCATGCGCGACAACGAGGAAGCAGGTATCAAAGCACTTGCCCGTATTCGACGCATCAACCCCAGCGACGATGTACTGCAGAGAGAGTACTTATCCATCAAAGCTGAAGTCATGTTCGAAGAACAATACGCTCACGAGAAATTCCCTGGCAAGTCAGGGATCTCCTTGTACCTTGCCAGTTACACTTCGCTTTTCTCTACCTGGCCGTCTTTCAAGCGCACTGCTATTGGCTGCATTGTAATGTTCCTGCAGCAATTCATCGGTTGTAATGCCATTATTTACTATGCGCCAACTATTTTCGCCCAACTCGGTCTTTCTGGCAAGACAACTGGACTTCTCGCAACAGGAGTATATGGAATTGTGAACACCCTTTCCACACTCCCAGCTGTATTTCTCATCGATAGGATCGGGCGTCGTCCTCTCCTGCTCTCGGGTGCTGCTGGTACATTCATTTCCCTTGTTATTGTCGGCAGCGTAATTGGCGCCTACGGCTCCACCCTCAAAGACCATCCTGCGGCTGGCTGGACTGGTATTGCGTTTGTCTACATCTATGATGTCAATTTCTCTTACTCGTGGGCACCTATCGGCTGGGTTCTCCCATCGGAGATCTACAACATCGGCAACCGTTCTAAAGCTATGTCGCTTACCACCTCGAGCACATGGATGTGTAACTTCATCATTGGACTGGTCACGCCCGACATGCTTGAGACTGTTGGATATGGAACATATCTATTCTTTGCAGCTTTTGCGCTGATTGCCTTTCTCTTCACATGGTTTGTTATTCCAGAGACGAAGGGGAAGAGTCTGGAGGAGATGGACATCGTGTTCGGTGACACTACAGCTCATGAGGAGAAGGCAAGATTGTTCCAGATTGCGCAGAGTCTGGTTCTGGAGGATGCGCAGGAAGCTGTATATGATGAGAAGCCGGTGGAAGTGCTGCAGAAGGAGACCTTGGGGTAATATGGAGATGTTCTCGGGACATGATACATGGCTTCTTGCGTACACTTGAGCAAGACACAAACAACATTCGACGTGGGTCTTTATTTGCTCGCAGGACTACGAAAATGTGAATGCCTCCTCACTACTCAAAATCCTTAATTTTGATACACATTTGATGTTAAAACAACTTCAAGCATGGCTAAAGCTTTGGGATCCCGGCTTGACAATCGAGATAAAACTCGGCTATTCGTAAGACAACTGAAGAGCCGAATCTAAGCACCAGCCTACCCCACCACCCCGCCATCCCAAACACAGTACATATTTAACAACGCTCAAGCCTAATCGACGCCTTGCAATTCAACAAAACCTAGCTCATCATTCTCAATATTATCCATGTCGTCAAATCAAAAACTTAACAATGCTCGCTTCAACGAAGAAGCCGCGAAATGGGACATGAACGAGAAACATGTCGAAAGCGTAGAACAGGCATTCGAAGCAATAAAGCGCAGTACGCCAGCTCTCAAGAATGGAAGCAGCAAAGGTGAGACAACACACCAGCATCTACCTTGCCATGGGGATTACCATCCAGTTTTTTCTGGCTTCAGTTGCTAACCCTGTAAAGATCTCGACGTCCTTGAAATTGGCTGCGGAACCGGCCTTCTCTCATTCAGACTCGCGCCATTTGTAAGAAGCTTAGTGGGCGTAGATACGGCAGCTGGCATGGTTGATGCATTCAACACCAAACTCAACGACATCGACACTCCCAATCTCTGTGCCATAAACCATCTACTCACCTCTGCCAACTCTCCTGTACTTCAAGACGCAGCAGCCGCTCTCGCCACGCGGCGCGGCGAATCATCCTTACCGCCCTTCCAATTTGATCTTATTGTCTCGCATTTGACACTCCATCACATTCCGTCATTACCGGAGATCTTTGCGACTTTGCATGCTTGTTTGAAACCAGGTGGCGCGATTGCGTTAACTGATTACGAAGACTACGGGCCCGAGGCCGTGGCGTTCCATCCGAAGAGCAAGCGACCAGGTGTGGAGAGACATGGTGTCAAGAAGAGAGAGGCCGAAGAACTATTATTGAGGGCGGGATTCGACGAGGTTAGAGTTGAGCAGGCGTTTATATTGAGGAAAGACGTAGAGGCAGAAAATGAGCAACCAGCAAGGGAAATGGCTTTCCCCTTTTTGTTATGTTTGGGGGTGAAGAATTGAGATGGAGGACCGAAGCGGAAGCTATTCTGTTCGAGTAGGGTAGAATTGGTTCGAATTCTGCTAAAAGAGCAGTGCATTCAAAGATCTTTCAGCAGGTCGTTGACCGCTTTCGCAGCAAAGCGCTTGCGGTCTGCTTCTTCCATGCCTTCTCCCATTTCTGTGATAATTAGTCTCTGTAAATTATAATTTGGGCCACTAACTGCACACGCACCTCTAATAGCAAGCATTTTCTGCATCATGACTTCCAGCTCCGAAACCTCCTTGTCTCCAATCTCTTCTTTGTCGCCCTCCTCGCTTTCCTCAACCCCACGCAGTGAATCTTTCATACCAAATAACTCCATATTCATCTCAGCCTCTTCTGCTGCAAAACTTCCCTCGAAGTCCTCATTATCGTCATCCAAGCCTAGCTCGGCATTACTCTCCCACTCAACCGCCTCAAGCGCTTGTCTGACTCTTTGCACACCCATGACCTCACCAAAATCATTCTTACCCTTGGCCTCAAAGTCTATGTATTCGAAACCATACTCCATTGCCGTTTCTTCCCATGCTTCACTGCCTTGGTCTAGGTATGGCGTGGTAGACTGGGGCATTGCGACCGCAAGACACACCATATCGCCACCGAAGCCGCAGGCGCGCTCAATGACATCGGCAATTGTTTGCATAGTCTGCCTTATCAAATCGGCATCTTTCTCTTCCACAGGCTTCTTGAAGCAGTATATCCAGGCCCCGAGCACCTGCACAACTTCGCGGGCTTCAGGTTTTGTGAACTCAGTACGCCATTCGGCGATGTTCGGGATCTCATCAATCCATATAGAAAGCGTGGTGGTATAATACTTTGTCTTAAGATACCATTCGTGGTTGAGGCCGGCGGCGGTTCCTGAGGTTGGCTCCGGGGCAGAGCCAGTGAGCGCTGGCGCAGTGGATCAGCAGATGTTCGGGTGCATGTGAGAAAGTCACACACTTTTAAGCAACGATAATACGGTCGAGTCTGGTGCTCCCACGGCGAGGACTCGTCGTGGGTTCTTGATCTCCATCGTGTGGTGGTTGGGGAAAAGCGTCGAGTTGCGGAGTTCTCGGAGGTGAGCGTCTTGGCCTTTCATTGTGGGGTAGCGAAAAGACGCCTCATAATCCCTACACCATGTCAATGATGCTGGGGCCCATTAATTCATTCGTTGTGCGTAATAAGCAACCAGGGGCATCAGCATATTCCATGAAATCGGTCACTCGACTATCAAGCGTACGAATGCCAAATGTTGACGACTGTTTGGTGAAAGAAATTGTGTATTCATGATTCAAGGTATCATCCATTGTGGAGGCCAAACTATCCCAACCTTCAGCGCAAACCCAAGTTAAGTGGGGTGAAGTCCATACCTGTCCCTCTAGTTGATCAGCTTCAACACAGAGAGGATGCTCATCGCTGCCTTTGTGCCATTTCCCTTTTCAATTCTTTTCAGCGTCCACCACCCCTAGTGCTAGCCCTTGCCCTGATGACTGTCGCCCTTCCGCGCGCCAGACCAACCCCACGACCCCTGGTACCTCTCGATCGGAACATAGGCGCGTTCCTACTTATTATTAGCCTCTAATCGTTATGTCACGAAGGCTATAATTCGTACCTCAGCATGTCTGGTACGATGAAATACCGCACATGACTTCCCCGGATATAAACTTGTTCTAGATGCGAAACACGGCCGTCGCGAGCGGTCACTGTGATGTCCTTGAGCTGAACATTCATGTTGTCCTCGGCTGTGACATGATTAGCGCCAATAGACGTAGACGGGAAGGCCTAAGGAGTCTCAACGTACCTTCTATTAGTTTACCGCGGTATACTTCCCCAGAAGTGATCTCGAGTGTGACAATGTGGCCCTTTTACTGTCAGTGCTAGAAACAGATGGATGGGCGAATGAGTGAACGTACAGCCGCCTCGTTGAGGAGCTTGATGGGTATTCCGATTGTGCTTGTCATGATTATGATCCACTCAATAGACTGGAAAGGTATAGGGTTATCTCTCAGAAGATAAGCCCCGTCGTTGAGAGCGCAAGAGAAGAGTAGAGTATGGGCGTGAAGATGCACTTTCACACTCGGAAAAGGTCGCAATAGATCGATTCGCACAATATAAAGTTTGTTCCTGTATGGCCGCAAGCCGAGAGAATCGGGAGGTCTATGAGTTGTGGTAGAGATTGACGGGGTGGATGTAGTTGGATCTAGAGATTCACAAATATCGAGTTGGTTCGGCCAGGAGCTTTGACCACTAACTTAGCGTCCTCACAGCCTTAGTCATCTTGCACTTTCACATTGCGTCCTTCCATCCTGCATCAACGCCTTCATTTTGCAATGAATATTTCCGGGACTTTGAACATCTTCCGGCTTTTGAGAGACCCAACACTTTGTTTGCCACAGCACACCGTGTCGACGTTTAATCACCTACCTCTTCCACTATCAAATGCATTCCCTCAAAAAAACGGAGCTAGTAGTCAGAAGGGTGTGGACATTCAAGCGATAGTGCTGGACAAGGACAATTGTTTTGCAATTCCGCATACAAACGAAATATATAAGCCGTATCAAGTACGTATAGACTTTGCCCCCAAGCTCGTCAGCTTATCCTTTCAATTTTGCTCGGTCAACTATGCTAATAATGCGAGCAGGATCACTTCCAACGTCTGCGTCACGCCTACCCTGGGCCCAAGCTTCTGATAGTATCTAATACAGCTGGGACTGACTCAGATTTGAACCAGAAAGAGGCCGCACTCCTGGAAAACAATACCGGCGTGAAGGTCCTGCGACATTCGACCAAGAAGCCTGGTTGCAAAGAAGAAGTCATGGCATACTTCAGAGCACATCCAGAGTCTGGAGTTACGAGACCAGATCAGATTGCTGTTGTCGGTGATCGATTGTCTACTGATATCATGATGGCGAACATGATGGGCAGCCACGGTGTTTGGGTGCGAGACGGGGTGACGGGACGTGGATTTGTAAGTCTTTGCCTCTCGCCCTTCCAAGAATGATGCGTGATAGCTCCAGCGATCATCTTCAGTGCTACTTTTGTTGACCAAACTGCAGTTTGCCCGGATGGAAGATCGATTACAGAGCTTCCTATTCAGAAGGGGATATAGCGCGCCAGATCCGTTGAGTCAAAGCCCGTTTGAATAATTTTGGAGGAGGTAGCCCTTTGTCACACCTGGGCTGTCGATTTTCTCAGTACATTTGTAACACTATCATGTTGGTCAACCAAATATCTATAAATACTAGAAGATCTGAACAAACTCATTGAGCACGAATCCACCTTTGGATGAAGATCACAAAAGGCTGTCGGGCAGACTGACCAGTTCTCGCAAGCTGGGTGGCCTTTTGTCGCCCTGGACGGGGGAAGGGAGAGTTTGCCGGGACACATGTCAGAAATGGTTGTACGTGCGTGACTTGAAGCCGTGGGGACTGGTAAATTAGGTGGCTGTGCACATGGGTACAGATACAGTCCGTCGATTGCTTAGCGTGGCGTCCGTCATGTCTCCAAGGGGAGGCAGTTGGCGTCTGTCAATTGTGGCGTGAGTAAACGCCGCGACTAGCAGGAAGTGCAATCACGGCTATAGACATGCAAGTATCCACACGACATTTCAGTGCACAAATTATGCAAGCGGTCCAAGTTACATACGCTCTGCATTGCCCCGCCCGTTCGATCAAAGACCCCGCCGTCAACGTGGCGCATTTCCCGTTTTGCGACCGCTCAGCCTCGCTTCCCACATTTCACAACAAACACACGACGCCCAACGCGACTGCACCATGGTTCGTCAGCCAATGGCAACACAAGGAGTGAGCCAGGCGGTGCAGGTGCCACTATCCGTTGGGGGCTGAGTGCGATGCAGGCATGGTCATACCTAGGGATGCTGTCATCTTCAGCTTGTTCATCACCGCGAGCAAGGCGCCCATCGGCTATTTGACCTGCTGCCTCCTCTTCTCCTACTTGCAACCCTTCAAATTCAGCCTTGCCAGACTCTTGCCGCACTTTGACAACTAGAAACTTGATCAGCAATTCCACAAGATGGGTGTACGTAGTTGAACCAGCCTCCTTGCCTACCCCTCCATACCCCGCCACGCGTCATCGTCGGGCTGACCTGTTGACCTACTGTAGCTCGCATCAAAAATGGCCGCAGCGAATGCGTCTGCTGGGTACCCTCCGCCAGGTGGACAAGCTGGCTATGTGAGTGTCATCCAGCTGTGAAGCCAGCATTCCCCAAGCAATCACTAATTCGCCCTTAGCCTGGGCAACAGCAGTACCAGGCGTATCCAGGTGCCGGTGCTGCCGGGGTAAGCAGAAAAGCTCTTTTTCCTTTTCCCATTCTCACCTGCTCTGCATCGTCATCACCCTCGACTACCCGCCACCTACGACTGGGCGCCCGCAAATATTTTCCCTTGTCTCCACCTTGCTTCCCGGCTCCCAATAAACACCCCGCTCTTGAAACACTTCGCAAGTTCTTGCCGCCGTTCGCGCCACCCATCCAGGAGCACTTAAGCAGCCACACTTTGTCCTCGAATTAGCCACACATGCCTCTATCAAGCAAGATGTCGGGAGCTTACAACGCCTACCAGCCTTATCCCAGCCAGGCACCAAGTCCCTATGCGCAACAACAATCCGGTCCTCCTATGCCGCCTCGGCCTGGCTCTCAGCCGCAGCCACAATCACCATATATCCAATCACCCAACCCAAGCGCGTATGGACCATCTTCGCCGTATCCTCAAGGACAGTCCGGATACAATAGGCCTGCGCCGCCCCCACCAGGGCAACCTTCTCAGTCTCCATATCCACAGTCTCCATATCCAGCACAAGTGCCACAGAATCAATGGGCCCAGCCACAGATTCCGCAACCGTACGCGCCGTCGCAATCGTATCCACCGCAACAGCCCCACTATGGACAACAACCTCCGCAACAATATGGGCAACCCTATGGCCAGGCCCCAGCTTATGTTCGTACTCGCCGTCAGCCTTTTTGTTTCGAACTCCCGCATTCCCATACCTTTGACGATGCAGAGCCAGCGCAATGATTTAGATCATGTTCATACTGATATGGCAGCTAACAAGTGACTAGGGCGGTCAACCAGGCCAGCCTCCGCAAGGCCAGTATGGAGCTCCTCCGCCTCAGGGAGGATACGGAGGAGGTCAGCCCCCTCTCCAGCAGGTTCAGGCTGGTCCTGCTGAAATAGCAGGCTACAAGCAGTTACTGCAAGCCTGTATCCAAGAGAAGGGCCTTCAAAACTTCTACCCACCCAACTCCCCCGTTCTTGACCAAATTGCTCAACAGGCCGCTGGAAAAATCAACCAAATCATTCAGCGATGGCGCGTGGCAAAGGAGATCGCCAACGATATTGTCAAGTTGGCTCTGTACGACATCGTCTTGTACATTGGTAAGTTTTGCCTACTCATTAGTTTTGTTCGTGCTCTAAGGATCGGCAGACGACAGTGGTTCCATGCAATTCGAAGAAGAAGGCAGCCGCATCAAAGACTTGCGCCTCATCTTGGAGCGAGTTTCGTTCGCTGCCACACTCTTCGATGCCGACGGTATCTCTCTTCGATTTATGAACACTGACCTCTCTGGCGTACGCGACCAGCAAGGTCGCCCTCTGCAGGACGGTGTTGCGTCCGAGGCCCAGATCGAGCAGATTATGCGTGGTGTCCAATTCAAGGGCCTGACTCCTATGGGCACCTCTCTCCGCAAGAAGGTCATCGATGAAATACTACTTCAGAAGGCTGCATCCGGTCAGCTACGAAAGCCTGTCTTGGTGATTGCCATTACCGACGGTCAGCCGGCCGGTGAGCCTCAAAATGCCGTGTTTGATACTATTCGATACGCGTTCGACACCCTTCAGCAACGCTACCCACAGTATGGCCGTGGCGGTGTTGCCTTTGAGTTCGCCCAGGTCGGAAATGATGAGATGGCCAAGAAATTCCTCGGCAAGCTTGACGAGGATCCCCAAATTGGTCCCATGGTGGACTGCACTTCCAGTATGTGCCCCACCCTCCTCTTAGTCTAATCTTCGTTAATGTATGCTAGATTACGAGAACGAGCAGGAAGAGATGTCCCGCGCGAATCCACCTGTTGATCTCACTCCGGATCTTTGGATAATCAAGCTCCTCCTCGGTGCCATCGACCGTAGCTATGACTCCAAAGACGAGAAGACCAACCCTGCACCTGGCGGCTATGGCGCCCCTCCAGGTGGCCAGTACGGCGGTCCACCCCAACAGGGGTATGGACAGCAGCCACCCCAAGGGCAATACGGTGGTGCACCTCCCCAAGGACAGTACGGTGCCCCCCAAGGACAATACCCACCTCAAGGTCAGGGCCAGTATGGTGCGCCACCACAGCAAGGTCAGTACCCACCGCAGGGCCAATATGGTGCGCCGCCCCCAGGCCAGTATCCTCAACAGGGTCAGTATGGCCAGCAGCGACCTCCCCAAGGTGGCCCCGGCGGATATCCCGGCCAGCAGCAGTACGGCCAACCCCCTCAAGGTGGCAGACACTAGTATTATTGGGTATTTTCAAGCTGTCTTGGTTCATACTATTAGTTCTTTCGGCAGACAGAACTCGGTAGAGTCAATGTTAGTTCGAACGTCATAGGTTAGTTTACGACATACGTTTTGATACACAGGCTATGCTTTATGGCGATTGCTTTTGTGACATTATTATGTGGGCCAGACCCCTGTATGGCAGATCGGGGGTGCCACATAAACCCATTGCAATCCAATATTGATCATGCTGGTTCTGTGTTGGTATATCTCGCTATGAAAGGCATAGTGCCATCTGTACGGTCAGTAAGAGAGCATTGCAGTATATTCATGTTTGCACAAATCATTTTTCGTCAATCAAGTCCACTGGCAATTGGGCTTGCGTATCAAAAGGACGAAAATGGTTTTCCGTGCGTCACATAAATACATGTGCTCGTAGTTGATGGCGAAGCGGTTAATGTCGGCCTCGATGTTCATATATGGCAGGAAGGGTTAACAATTGCGTCGGTTCAGCACAACCCAATTGCACTCTCGCACAAATCTCCTTGCCACCCACGGACCTGCGCTGCGACCGCTGCGCAAGAAAAGGCTTTCCAGGAACAAATGATGTCTTCCTTGTACTGAGATGAACTCCACCAGCTGACTGCAAAGGCAACTATTGCTAATGAATGCGTTTAATGGACGCGAAAGATTGAAGTGGCGGATCTGTGAACTCGGGGTGGCATGGCCAAGGGGCCAGATAGGGACTTGACGAGGATGGATCTGATTAATCAAGGAAATTCACACCTGCTCCCCACTAATGAGGCTCTGGCCGTTCTGATGATTCGTCTTATAATTAAAGGAGGTTATGAATGCGGATAGACGCTCATCATTCACGCCGGATCGAAGAGCTGCTTTTCGCATACCAGGATGTTATTTCAATGTACGAAGAGGGCTTAAAGATCTTGTACCGCTCCACTCGACTTACAGTCATACTTATCTTCGTGATTATTCAGATGCAGTGCCAACTCCAGGTAAAGATCAGTGAAGCACAACCATAAAGAAGCTTGCTAGGATGTCTCCATAAAATCCGGCCTCCCCCCCTCCCATATCCACCAACTGCCAATATGAGGCCAAACATGTAGAGCGATTATCTCTGCTATTTTCGACATTCCATATGAAGGTTAGGCATTCGTTGATGGCATTTTCTAATTTTGTGCGTCTATAACTGGCGCCTGCGAGGCTGGATGAGAAGACGGATGACCTGCGGTTGCCGCGACAAATAATACAATTGTACGATTGTCACGTCGGGATAGTCACTTGAGACAAACGATGATGTATACTACTTTCTCTGCATGCATTCCTTGAGACTGGACATCGGAGTAAGCCCCATGCCAAGCCGCTCGTCCTTCTATTTGTTGTCAGAATGATGCTAATTTAGGATATGGGCCAGCAGGTGTTGGCTTTGGACTCGTTCAGAGCTAAGTATACGCCATTGTGAATGTATGGCATTCTAGCATCCAGTATTAACGCCAGTCGCTTGAAAGCGCCGAGGCTTATGCCTCCATGCTCCAGGGCCTCGTATCTGCTCTTGCCTTCATCTTTCGTCATGTTCATAACTTTGGAACACAGCATTATTCATCGAGCCAAGGGCATTGATGGTTGGAATACCGGGTGGTCTCCTCAACAAGCCCTTCTGTGAGCGCTATACCGCCATCAGTCTCAACTTCGCTGCGCGCTCTGAGACACAAGAATGGGTGAAGGAGTCCCACCCCAAACTACTCGTCTCCTCTACTTCATATACGTCTCTTGTGTAGGGTGCAGTATTCAGGGTGTTAGTGGCAGGGTATTGATGTTTCTGTTTCTAACCTTTCACCCCCTTTAGTGTCTGTTCCTCTTCCCGGCTGATTCCTCTTATTTCATGTCCGTACTCGAAACCGAATTTAACAGAGAGCGGCGACTCAGTTATATGACACACGGGGCGTATTCGCGGCAATGGTGCGGTGATATCCGACCTGGACGAGCTGGAATCTCTACCTCCGTCCATGATGCCCTGGACGGCGGACTTCAAACTTTGACGTATGTACAATTAAGGCACGTGAGAGAGACCGCATCCACCCTTTCGTGAGATACAGCGGCTCATCCTGTAGAATCTTTGTCTCGAGCGGTGCTGTGTAGAAATCTCGTTAACATCTGTTTGCGTGGTCTTGGGGGTGCCGCAACTGGAATCAGAGGAGGCGGTTGATGCAGGATCTCAAGCCTCTGCCGTGCCAGTGAATAAGCCGATGTTGGTAAAGATGCTGGGGTCGCTGCGGTGATCTTCCTGTGCCTAGAGAGTATTCTACAGTTCCAAGTCATGAAAGCGTTCACTATTGTGAGACTCTGCGGCCTAGGCCATTCTGACATGATTACGGAAGAACCTTGGCGACCTTGAGGTACAGGATGGGAAAGAGCGGGTTTTGTGTTGACATGGAATCACAACGCATGTAAGCACAGGACCAACCCTTTTCTCCGCCATGAAGCTTCTTCTCTAATAAGTAGAGGTGCGCGCTCTGCGCGCTTTGAGCATCGTGGAGACTGATTGCGAAGGCCGCCTACGCGGCGGGTTCCGACGTGGCCAGGCGCCAAAAAGCAGAAAGCCGGGCGGGTTGCCGTGGGACGGTGTCACGGCTTATCGTGACCATGCCGTCTATTGATATAAGTCTGGGGAACTTCACAAACACTTCTCGACAAGGCAACGAATCGAAGCCAGTGTCTAGATACCAAGACCGAGGTTGTTGTTGTTGGCTCACGACACCTCCACTTGATTCCGTAAGAGTTGGCGTTCGGCGCTAAAGCAGCCGAGGAAGCTTGAGCGCTGTTTACACTGCTGTTGTCTCCCAGCCATCGTCAGGTCCGCGCAACGCCCCCCGTTCTCCCCCCAAACACCCGTCGACCGCCGCACCACCCCATTTCACGTGCCCATCCGCTGCAGGTCACCGTTACATACGATTGAACGCGCCATGTCGGTCAAATTCGAGAAGGAGACGGTCAAGACAACGGCCGCGGTTGCCGACGCCGCAAGCAAAGGCAAGGACGACCTGCTGCACGAAGTCGGGCAGGCCCTCACAAAAGGTGGCGGCCCAAATGGCTACCTCGCAGTGAGTGCTGCCCCATTGAAGAGAGCAGCCAGCGCAGCACACTGACCGGCGCATATTACAGGCCTATCTTAAGCAGCTCCAGAGTAATCCCCTACGCACCAAGATGCTCACCTCGGGGTCTCTATCAGGTCTCCAAGAGTTCCTTGCTTCGTGGATTGCCCACGACAGGAGCAAGTCTGGCCACTACTTCACCTCTCGCGTCCCCAAGATGGCCCTGTACGGCGCATTGATCAGCGCACCCCTTGGCCACGTCCTGATCAGCCTGCTCCAGAAGGTCTTCCAGGGGCGCAAGAGCTTGAAGGCCAAGATCCTGCAGATTCTCTTCAGCAATCTGATTGTAAGCCCTTTTACCACCGTCCATTGCGTTTGCGCAGCCCACTGACGATTGCAGATCTCACCCATCCAGAACAGCGTCTACCTGGTCTCCATGGCCCTCATTGCCGGCGCCCGCACATTTCACCAGGTCAAGGCGACTGTCAAGGCAGGCTTCTGGCCCGTCATGAAGGTCAGCTGGATTGTCTCTCCCATCTCGCTGGCTTTTGCCCAGCAGTTCCTGCCCGAGACTACTTGGGTCCCCTTCTTCAACATCATCGGCTTCATCATCGGCACGTACATTAATGCGCACACCAAGAAGAAGAGGCTTGCTGCTCTCAGACGAAAGCACTATGGTGACGGCAGCGGAAGGAGCCAGGTTGGCGGAAGGCCCGGCGACAGGATCGGCGACAGACCTATTGACGACTACGGCCGCCCAGATGACCGTCCACGCTACTAAGTATTGAGTCAGCAATGAGAGCGCCACGACAGCCGCGTATGGTTCGCTGTTGAAGCCCAATCGACTGCGGCTAGCATTCGCCATCGACAATGAGGCCAACTTACTCATGAGCCACGACCAGTAGAGTTCGAAGCGCCTCAGCATCTCAAACGCTACATCCTCGTTTGGACACAACATGACTGATGTGTTTCAAACAATGATTTTGTATATCCCTTGTGCTTTCTTGTTCGATGATTAGGATGCCTCGACTGGTGTTCATTGCGGGCTCTGCTAAATATATATTATACCCTGCACCTCACCCTCACTTTCCCACTGTCATATTGCCATACTCTGCTTTATTTGTTTCCACAATTGATGTGCGAGTGAACGTCCCCAAGCCCTTATAACAAATTTTCGACCAGCTTTGACATGGTGATTAAAATCCGACATGAATGCATGGCCTCCTTCATTCGGCAGTTCTCGACTTCATTACTACCCGATCATCTGGTAGACCTGCCGATTTGAATGACTACGTAGTATTAACCCATCATGACGTCAAAACATGGGTTTTGTCCAAAGTGTTCATAACATTTGCAAAATTGGCGTGGAATTGGTACATGCTCGCCTTGCCTGTTGAGGCATGATTTGTTCATCCCCAAGGGAGTCTATAGTACAGTTATAGCATTATAACACCGAGTATTTTACAAGCTTCTACCGCCGGCCTAGCTTCCATCTTGCGATCCGAGCCTGAATGTCATCCCATGTGAATTCCTTGCGCTTCAAGTCTTCCAGCTCGCCCTCCTGCAACACCACCGTTGGGGCGCCAGATCCGTCACCTACATTCTTCACCTCGCCGCCGAAGACCTGCTTCGCAACTCTCCGCAGATCTTTGACAGTCACATCTTCAATCTTCTTGCACATTTCCTTTACGCCGGCTTTGCGGCCGTGGACCTGAACTTGCCTTCCAAGGTCTTCGAGTTCCACCATGCGGGATTCGAGATTCATGAGCAGAGAAGACCGGAGCTGGTTCTTGGCGCGCTGCACTTCTCCTTCCTTCAGCGCTGCGTAGCCTGTTTCGTCACCCAAAGATCTGAGCTCGCGGCACATGACCTCAAGCATCTGGGCGACGTGTGTAGGTGCGCAGGAGGATGCGATGCCGAAAAGTCCGCTGTCGGTGTAGCTGTGGTTGAAGGCGACACATGATTCCACCCAGCCATGTTGATTGAGCACGTTTGTGTAGAGGCGTGAATACATGCCCTTGCCTGGACCACCGGCGCTGAAAGAGCCACCGCCTCCGAGGAGGGTCTGGAGGGTTGCAAGAGCGTAGATATCGGGCGAGGAGATGGCAAGGGCTTCAAAGGCGAGGTGGATGTGCGAGAGACGAGGGAGCATGGGGTTGAGCGGGGGGGGAATTGGCGGTAGAGTCAGGAAGCCGCCAGTGTAGTGGGAAGGTATTGACGTGTCGATTGGTGGGAAGTTGAGGTCAAGGGAGGCGTTAACGGAGGCGTTGGAGGTGGCGGATGTCGAGAGGTTCTTGAAAAAGGGGATCTTGGAGAGGAGTTTAGAGGTCTGTGGCGGTGCACCAGTTGGAGTGGGGTGGTCTGCTGTGAAGGCGTACTGTTGTGGTACCGAGGTGGTGATTGTGTCATGCTGTTCTCGACGGATGAGGGGCGGGCCTGTGCCCTTGTCCATGTCGCCAAAGTATTGCTCGGTCAATCGGACTGCTTCGTGGTGGTTGACGCCGGCGAATGCGACGACTATCCTGTCGGGTTTGTAGAATTGCTTGCGGTATGCTTCGACGACATCGCGGGTGATGAACGGCAGCCGCTCCTTGGGACACAGCAGCGGGTTTCCGAGCGTGTTGTCCTTGTAGGCAGCCATGTGCACGAGCTCTGGCAGGATGAGCTCCGGCTTGCTCCAGATCTCGCCAATCTCGTAGTCTGCAGTTTCCAGCTGCTGCTGCACTTCGTCCTCTGTGATGAGTGGGTCTCGAATCGTTTCGGCGAGCACGCCGACGGTTGAGGGTACGGCCGAGTTGAACGTGGCCGACTGGTACATGAGGGATTCGCGGGATGAAGCGCACTGGATGTTGCCGCCCAGCGTCTCCAGCTTCTCCATCATCTGGTCGCCAGTGGTGGAGCGCGTAGATTTGAAGGCCAGCCGGTCGACAATGTGGCTGACTCCGCGAAGCGCATCGTTCTCGTAGCGCGAGCCAGAGTCGACGTAGACACCGACGCCGGAGAAGTGGCCTGGCAGGGCTTCGGTGGCGACACGGATGCCGTTTGGGAGAGTGGTGATTTGGTCGAGTTCGGCGGGGTCCTGTGAGGCCATCGTCAGAGTCGCATGCAGCGCCGAGCGGGTTGGATGCTCACCCTCTCGCGGGCGACGGCCGTCGCCAGCTGCCTTCTAGCTGTGCATGTTGGTTGGTGTGTGAGCGAGCACAAGGCTGGTGAGAGTGCCCGTGCCAATGGTCGAACAGAGCGAGGTCGCAACATGTCCGGAAGTGCCGTCGCAGAGAGAGCGGGCACGCAAAGGTCGCGTCGTGGTGGAAAATTTCTGGGCGGCCATGACATACTGGTCACGTGTTGCGATGATCACGACCCCTGCTGCTCAAGCCCCCAAGTAACAGACCGGAAGACGGGCAGCGGCAAGCACGCAGAGGCAGACGGGCAGAGACAGACGAGTCGAGTGACTGACAGGGTAGAATGACAGCCAGGGCAGAAGAACAGACAGGGCAGGGTGACAGCCAGGGCAGAAGAAGAACAGACAGGGCCAAAGTAGCCTCGGGGCCTCAAACACGGCCGCCATCACGTCTGTGTCGTGTGTCGACCGCCTGTGTCGAGACGAATGGCAACCGCGCGGAGACTTTCGTCTGGCATCGCCGTCGATGAGCGAGCAAAGCGCAGCAAGCAGAGGGCTGACGTCGTTGGTGCTCCCCAGGGGTCTAGAGCTTGATGCTGCAGCAGCTTACTCGTCGTCTCGTTTGCTTGGCCGCATCACCTCCAGAGCCTGCTCGCCGTCGCTCCACACACACTCCCGCTCTCACGGTCGTGTAAGCAGACCGTCAGTGTTGCCTGTCAAACGTCGCCGAAACCGTCGCCTTCCCAGCG
This sequence comes from Pseudopyrenochaeta lycopersici, assembly GCA_003313425.1. Taxonomy (NCBI): domain Eukaryota; kingdom Fungi; phylum Ascomycota; class Dothideomycetes; order Pleosporales; family Pseudopyrenochaetaceae; genus Pseudopyrenochaeta; species Pseudopyrenochaeta lycopersici. The sequence goes on along the minus strand of NHZP01000040.1, from coordinate 27,707 downwards.
CGCCTCCGCAGCCTCAGGCCTCTAGCCCTCGTCTGCGCCGCCTGCAGGGGTCATTATTATGTTCACTGCGCCGGCCCCAGCTCCCCCAACCGTGTCGGCGACCTCCATATCCTCCACTCTGCCCTCGCCGCGATCGACTGGCCTGCAGCGCGGCATCAGCTTCCTTAGGAGCCTCCACCTGCACTCGCCAGGGCAACCAGACGAGCCACGTGAGGACCCCAGAATTCCTCAAACACGACCACGCGCCTCTACCCACACCCCGCCTGCCTCGCCTGCCTTTGCCTCGTCGTCCCAGAACCACCTCCCCATTGTTCGCCCTGCTCTCCCCTCGAGGCGACAGACGTCCGACGCCCAGCCCCAGTCCCAGTCCCAGTCCCAGTCCCAGTCACAGCCACAGCCACAACCACAACCACAACCACCCCCTTCCGACGCTCCTCCCGCCTCCCCGTCGACAAGCATGACGAGAACCCGCGCAGAGACAGCAGCCCCGCAGCTCACGGTGCGCAATACTACGGGGCCGACGCCGGCCTCAACACCAGTGCCGCCCAGTGTAGACCCTTCGGAGAACGGCGCAGAAGTCACCGCCGCCGCCACTGCTAAGCACCTCCCTTCGATTCGCTTCATCCCCCACCAAGACCCCAGAGCTGGGAGACCATCCCTTCAATTCCCCACCATCACCCGCACGCTGCCCGACGAAACTGCTGTAATCCGCGTCGGGCGCTACTCGGAGCGGGACAACACACCCGAGATTCCTTCTAATCTACCCTCTGCTGCCGCCGTTGGTTTCAAGTCCAAGGTTGTCAGCAGGAAGCACTGCGAGCTGTGGTGCAAAGATGGCAGCTGGTATATCAAGGACGTGAAAAGTTCCTCGGGCACATTTTTAAACCACATACGCTTGAGCCAGCCCAACATCGAATCAAAGCCGTTCCGCATAAAGGATGGTGATATCATTCAACTGGGCATCGACTTCCGTGGCGGCGAGGAAATGATTTTCCGTTGTGTCAAGATTCGTGTCGAATGCAACCGCGGTTGGCAGCAGGGCCTAAACACGTTCAAGTAAGTTTGCTGGACTGCCACCCTAATCGTTTACCACTAACCATGGTAGCAAACAAACACATCAGCGGCTCCGAAACCTCGCCAAGACTAAAAAGGAAGGCGACACTGCATCCACCCACACTTCTGAGTGCGCCATTTGCCTCATGTCAATTGCGGTAGGTGCTCGCGTAATACCCGCGGTCGGTCCTTTCTCCTGATGTTCTACAGCCGTGCCAGTCCTTGTTCGTAGCACCCTGCTCGCACGTCTGGCACTACAAGTGCATTCGTCCAATTTTGAATGGGCCCACATGGCCAAATTTCCTGTGCCCGAATTGCAGGGCTGTTGCCGATCTCGAAGAAGATGTCGAAGACCCCGGCGAGTTTGAAGACTGGGAAGGGGACGCCGAGCAGACAAACGGCGATCCAACCAAGGCTCCTCAAGAGCAAGGAGATCGCCATATTACGCCTCGCGCCTCCATGGTACCCGTCAATGGCAGTGGTTCAGACGGAGATGTCGACCTCCCCGACTTGCAACAAGCCATTTCACATCTTACCTTTGCTGAGTCCTTGAACGGCATCGCAAACCAACAGATTCCGCAGACCCCTGAGCGCCATCTCACACCTGTAACCTCTTCGGTCACTCAGCCAGTATCTATCAACATTTCTGGATCAAATGAATTTTCGGGCTTGTCACCCCTCTATCCTGCTCCTCATGACGGTCTGACGCCCGACCGCGCGCACGATGGACCCATGACCCCTAGAAACGATGCTGGACCATTTGTTCTCGACGGCAGCGCAGGACGGGCAGCAGGGAATCGCCTGAGAGATGTCTCCCCCGGCTCGGATTCTGGCAGCAGTGGGGCCCCGAGCCTACCACCTGTTCGCTTCGACTAGAAATAAACATCGGTTCGTTGTATATGGGCAAGTACGAGGCGGGCGATACGGGGCATGTCTCGTTGCTTTCATGTTTCTGCATCTTCCGGCGCAATATGGCGCTTATTAGTTTACGAACGTTACGGTCAAGGTTTATCATTTGCATCTGAATTTTCCAGCAAAGAAGCCAGGGATGAAGGGACGGTTAATGTATTGTACTAGGTAGCTGCTTTTGTTCAAATCGGTGATGATGGATATGGCTACTATTCTCATTCCGTGAACAAGGATTTCCTCTCCTGCTTCGTGGTAATGGCTGGGCAGAGGAAGTCGCAGAGTAGATGTTTAAAACGCCATATAAGTACCTACACCCATATGCCATGATTATCAACATATCAGCTACACCTGGAGTTGGATGCGAGTTCCAGTCAGGGCCCTTTTTCTTGGGAGTGGGTGATTATGGGATAATCGCTGATCATGAACAACACGAAAAGGGAACTACATTTCCTTGGTGTAGACATTGGTTTCTATGAGTGTCCATTTCAAATGTAATTTGGGGGGTGGGTAAGATGCGAACCATGTGGTGGCTATTGTTGAGTAGACAAAACGTCAGTGGTGGAAGCTCACCTCGCCAGACCGACCACACATTGGGCCCTGCACAATCTAATCGAACATGCCACCCATAGCCCTCCCGTCATGCCTCGCTTTCCACTCTTCTAACAGCACCATGACTTCTTGTCTCGTGTCTTCGATGATACCATCCATCTTGATATCATTTTTGTCGTAACCAAATGGATCTTCCAATTGCTGGCCAATGCCCTCGATGCCATACAAAGTAAAGGCAACAATAGCAACGACGGGGACACTCCACCACTTGTAATTATCAACAATCGCAAACGGCAGCACGCAAGTGAACAGGGCGAGAACTTGCTTCTGGTGGATCAAATGCGCTACAGGAATTGGGGTCGAGCGGATGGTCTCCATGCGCCCGTAGGCATCCACTAGAGAATTGACCTGCATGGTCATTTGGCTGGCGAGCGGCGCGTGGAACCAACCCCTGTCAAATCCGCGGCGAATATAGCCTTCAACCAAGATGGTGAGTTGCAGCGGTAGACCCAGGCCTTGGTCTTCATAGCCCATCAATCCTTCGGGAAGGAGGGAGACGTATTCGTCCTTTTTGGTGGGAAGGGTGCCGTCGCCATTGAGCAGAGTGGATGTCGATTGCGAGAGCAAGGGGGTTGTTGTGCTTGGTGTTGCGAGTCCGGAAGGCGCACGATCGACGTAGCTGGGTCGCCTGCTGACGGGCCTGGATCTGGAATAGGGTGATACTGGGTGTTGGGGAGGTAATGACGCGAGACTTGCGGGTGGGATATTGAATTCGGCACGCAGATTGTGCTTGATCGCGTATAGAACAGCGATGAGCACGCGGACAATCCTCTCTGTATCCCGTCTCTCGGCTTCGGTTGCATCGCCCTCTTTACACCTCGCATTCACGAGACATATTCTTGCCAGATTGCGCACGCTGGTGCCAATTGTCGTCAGGCAGTTCCGCCCAGTCCAGAAACGATCGTAACTCGTGCCATTCCTAAATACGAGCATCAATCCCACCACTATACTCAAGCTCGGGATGATTGTTGCTGGGATACTGATGCTGTTCACATAGCGTGTATCGAGAAAGACGATCAAGACAGTAAAGAGCGAGTGCAGGAGCACAGGCACGATGATGATGTCGTGCACTGCCCCCTTTGCGAAGCGCAAGACGAGAGGCCAGCGGCGGGGTTTCTGACGGAAGGCATGCGCGAGGGGGTAAGTGGGTTGGCGGGTAGGTGGATGAGGCGGCGCTGGGACCATGGTGATGGGTCACTGGCGGATGGTGAACTTGGAATGGGTTGGTGAGGGGAGTAGAAGAGAGGGGGCTCTTCTTGAACCCCTCACCTTGGGGGGTTGCTGTTATTAGTGGTGGGGAAATAGCTTGGATGTTGTGATGGCAGGGATCTAGAAGTCGATCGCTTCAGGGTCGCGTGGGGTCAGAGCTCCCTCGTCTACAAGACGCTTGATGTCATCTTGTCTCTTGTGTCTGCGGCATTGTGGACTCAGAGACCATTTGAAAACAGTTGCAGTATGTATTTCAATATTCAGTTCCAGTCTTTTGCAATCTCATCCACGGAGGCTTCGTCATCACATGGCGGACTGTGGGAACACGTGCCGCGCGTAACGCGCTTCAGCAATCCCGAAGAAACCTCGGTCAAAAGCGTGTGGGTGTTGCTTGCTTCAAACTTTGCTCAACTTTTCCAACAACACCATGACATGTCGGTGACCACAATTTCGTGATTTCATTCTCTTTGTAACGGGTCGCCCTTGCTTGGACATTCACAATGGCAGACTCACATCTAACAACTACGGCAATCGCAAGCGACCCCACAATCACTAACTATACTGCCTCTCAGCCTGACAACGCTCCCAAACTACCTACGAAGCCAAGCACCCTTCAGAAATTACGCTACTTGATTGTAAAGATTCTTTCGAATGCCGCCCATTCAACAGACCGAAACCTCGTCCGCCTATCAAATCTACTTTCAACACCCAGTGGCATCGACGTTCTCCTCTGCACCACATCTTACACTCTTACGCTCGTCCATGCTCTTCTATCCCGCCTCTTAGAACGAAAGCTAGCTGATATTGTTGTCGATATTGCCGAGAAAGTCGAACGTGTCTTGTTTCCAGGCGAGACTGTTATCGCATCCCTCCCCGCACCAACGAGTACTAAGGTTCTGGCCCAAATTGTGGGTAGTTCAAAGGCGCTTGCAGATACCATTGCAGATTATAGGATATTTGTAAGATTATGGGGCTTGGTAGGGCTGTATACGTGGGCTAGAGGGCTATATCGAGATCCTCTACCAGAAGACGCGGATAGTAAAGAGAAGGTCCTTCGAGGGTTGACATGGGCGGCCGTCGTATCATGTGTTGCATTCCAAGTCCTTGAGAACGGAGCATACTTAAGCTCCAAGGGGGCTTTGACGACAGCGGCTTGGACGGGCGATGTAGGGAAGGCAAGGGAGAATACCTGGTGGATTTGGAGTTCAAGATTCTGGGCTGCATATGTTGGTGTTGAATTGGTTCGGATCGGTGTACAAGGTTACTACCATCCTTCAAAATCGACACAAGGAGAAGGAGCCAGCAATGATGGAGAAAAGGAAGACAAAATCAAAAGAGAAGAGGAAACTAAAGCAGGGGAGCTGGAGAACTGGCTCTGGTGGAAGGATTTAACCTCAAACATTGCATACGCGCCTATGACAATCCATTGGTCTTTGGAACAGGGCTTGCTAAGTAATTGGGCTGTAGGAGCTTGCGGGATGGTCGCTGGGGGATCACTGCTGGCTGATGCTTGGAGGAAGACTTCTTAAGATGAAATGGACGACGAACTAAAACGCTGCGAAATAGACATTATGGGCGTGCAGTGAGTGCGCATGCATGTGAGATCCTATGAAATCGTATATAATATAGATCTAGTGGTTACAAATATGCCCCATCCCCCTTCTCAGGGGAGGCGATCATAAAGTCGACTGTCATAAAAGCTTGATGGGCCAAACCAAACTCGCTTCAGTAGCACTCTTTAAATCTTTCAAGGCTTATCAGTCAGCTCACTGAGAATCATTTCCACCCCAGATGCTTTCTATCCCGCTACCTCGCCACTTTGCGTGTTGTAGCAAGAACATCATTGCCGTGTTTTAAGATCAGGCTCACGCTTTCACATCTCACCTGGTTTGCAGTTAGATGCACGTGACGATTAAAATATACCCGATTTTGACTCGATGGAGCAAGAAAATCAACAAGAAGTTATCCGGCTTTATACTGCCCCATCATTATAATTAGGTTGACTACTAGCACTTGGATGCAGCAAGATCCTTCCGTCTCAGTCACGAGAATGATAGCTCCAAGCTCTATTCATTGGCTTCATAGCGATTGCCACAGCAAGGGAGGCTAAGGGCATTGGTATTTCTAGACGTATGACGCATGGTAAGATAGCCATATTCGCAAAACGGGACAAGAGGGCGTTCGCGACAGCATTTCCTAATGAACGCCAATACAAAGCAACATTCGAGGCACTAGGGTCAACTCTGAACGACTATCATTATACAGCAGGGTTGCCACTTTACTAAGTAATAGTAATAACGTGTTCAACCACTCGCTCGGCAACACCAGTCGCTCGGCCACCTCATCAAAACAGGAGGATCTTAACGCATGATAATGCGACAACCACGCGGTAAGTTTACTAGTAAATATAGTAGTATTACTCTCTATCTTTGTTTACACGAAGTCTGATTGTGACCTTAAGTTCCGCATTTAGTGCAGGTTAGTGGTGCTCGTTGCCGAGGCCGAGAAGCCTCCTCCTCCACCCTCAAGTTTGACGCTATTTCAGTAGCTACAGCTAACGCGTGACCTGCCTCAACCTATAAGGCACCTCCAGCTACAATATATTGTCGCTGTTTGTCCTTCCTACGTTATAAACGCATGTTTAAGGCACAAAGTTTGCTATTTTCCTCTGCTAAGATTATAGCTAAGTTCATAGCTAGCTGACAGCCTTTAATAAGCTGCGCGAGAGCCTTGCTTAAGGGGCTCTGTAATTAACGTTAAAGGAGCTTACGTACGAGGCGAGCCTGTTGATTAAGTTAATCAGTAGTGTGAGGCGTTTCTGCTGTCCAAACAGCCTCAGCCGTAGCTGCTGTCTGTAGAGGAGACGGTGTACGGACAACTGTCAGCGTTGATAGGACACGTTCAGGACAGAACAGGACTAAGCCTGTCGCCCAAAAGCCTGCAAGGATGTTTAAGGTTAAGAAAACAGTTAAACGTATACGTAGATATATATAGAGAAATTCGTCCTTATTAACAAACTGCACCTGTTAGCGCGCAAGCCTATCTATTACGTGTCCGTATGCTGTCTTAAGGGGCGAGAAGTAACTAACATTAAGAGGCTATAGCTTATAGGACGTGTAAGGAGGTATACAGAGGGTGATTATATTCCTCTCTGCGCAGTAAGTATTAAACGCAGGCGTCGCGTAGCTACTATAGCCGTCTAGTATTAGAAGGCAATAGCCTCCTATAGTACGTAAGGCCGTGTGTAGGTTGAAATACTTTAACTATTTAAAGCTAAGGTTGTTAGTTGTCTATCTGTTATTACTTATACTAATGCTCTAGTCGCTAGGCAGCTGTAGCTCAAGACTATACTACAACGCCTAGTAGACTTTGCCCTTAAGGATGATAAAGGGAGGCAGTATAAAGCCCACAGCGCTCACATACTTAATTATCGTCGTCTAGTCACGATTACCAGGCTAAATAATAGTTGCTCGTCTAATAGTATTAGAGCTAGTAACTAGCTTTAACGTTAAGGCGATACCTATTATAAACCCAGTCTTATTAAAGTTATAGGTGTCCTTAGCAACTATCCTGTACGTCTAAATCGTGTCCCTTATAAGACTATACTAGGCGTTTATCTTTACAGGATCCTTATATTTTACGCGCTGTAAGTAGAATTTATAGTTCTACTTTATCTAAAGCTCTAACTAAGCCTTAATAAAATAAGAGACCTAGTTCTTGCTAAGAGGAGGTGGAGGAGGTGTTAGGATCTGGGATCCTGGACAGGGAGGGAGAGCCTCAGGTACTGACAGCCAGTCAAGAAGCGCCAGTGTCCCACTCTGTCACGCGTTACGTGACCGCTCGCTCCGCCAAGGACGAGCGCGACGAGCGCGTTATGTATATAGATTACCATAATGAACCCTTATGGCTTATTGTGTTCAACTTAATATTATACTCTACAGTATAGTGATAGCAATACTAATTGTTCTTAACCCTTAGTACTCTTTACAGAAGCACCCTCTTACTATCTTAGTATTAAACCCCCTTCTATCTAGTCCCTCACTCTATCCCAGAGAACTAACCTTGCAGTCTTATTAGTTATCCTTACTAATAGCCTTTAAGATTTGTTACACTTTAAACACCCTTAAGATAAGTGACACTAAGATAGAGACTACTAACTATTATGCTATAAGGCCAGGCAACGCTGTCGCCAAACTGGACCTCTTCTATAGGGATCAGTTCAAGCTCGAGGACTGGCTACTCTAGTTCAACCTGTTCTTTAAGTTTAACGCAACCACCATAGACGACGACGACTAAGCAGTACTTATGTTAAGCTACATAAGAGGCGAAGCTGCTAAATGGGTAAAACCCCACCTAGTCAAGTACATAAGTGACAAAGAGAAGCCTTAAGAACTTGTCGTCATGTTTGAAAATACAGAAAGATTTAAAATATGCATGCGCTAAGCGTTCAGGCTCCTGAACGTGGCAACTATTACAGAGTGTAAGATCTAAAACATGCGATAAACTAGGTCTGCAGCCGACTACACTAACGAATTTCTAGGTTACGCTAGACAGACTAGTTAGAATAACGACACCCTAAAAACTATATATAAACAAGGCCTGAAAGCGGACGTCCAGACTAAGCTCATGTGTACAGGCACGAAAATTACGACACTAGATAACCTAATTAATAAAACTATCTGACTAGATATAGAGCTCTATAAGCTCTGTATGCGACTTAGAGGATAACTACTAGGATAAATAAAAGAAGATAAGAAACCCTAGAAGGATTATCGCAATAAGCTAAATAATAGTCGCCTACAACATTAGTATTAACTACGGGGAGTGCCTAGACAGTACCTATTAGGGGGCCCTAAGGTAATATATTTAGATAACCTTAATAAGGAAAAGTTAGGTAAGGGCGGAAAGAAAAAAGAAATAACCTGTTTTAACTGTAATAAGAAAGGCTATATAGCTAAGGACTGCAGAAGTAAGAATAAGATAACCCCCTAGATTAATATAATAGTAGTAAAGGAAGAATACAGCGACGACAAAACATGGGAAGTCGTTATAACCTAAGAGGAAGAGGCCTAAGACACAGAGTTATTACAGCCACCTCTCCTAGAACCTACTAGGAAAGGGATTCTAGGAACCTAGTATAGCGATAAGGAAGAAGAGAGCAGCGGCTCCCTATCTCTAGTCTACGAAGATACGGAGAAAAACTTTAATAATACTATAGTGCTCTTAACTAAGGATTAGAAAAAGGAAAACTTCTAGAAACAATATTAACTAGGAACTCTAAGGCTATTAACGCCTACAGAGGCAGAAAAAGATATTATAGAACTTAACTGCTAACTATACGCACAACACATGTATAAAGTATAATATATTAACGCGTTAACCCCTAAAGAATAGGAAGCAGCTATAAAACAAGGAATGAGTACGATTATTCTGGCTGAACAAGCGATGCAAGATATATTACGGGAACACTACTGTTATCCCGAACATTATACGAAGGTAACATAAGAATAGGCGGAAAAAGCTAAGGAAGCATAGCAACCCGCAAGCGTCAGAGACGCACTATAGAAACTTTAACGAGCTAGATAAACATAGGCACTAGAACCCCTAATAGTTAAGACCCCTGAATACGTACTACAACGCTAAATAATGCCACCACTAACACGGGAAGACGCTTTCTATGTACTAAACACTAAGAACCTAGTATAACAAGGGTACCTTTAAGTTAACTCCTACGGCGAAATCGTGCTTATAGACGGTGAGAAGCAAGACATTTATACGCAGCTTAAATAATAAATGCATTAGGAGGATAATAAAGAGAATGTTAACCCTCTCTAGTATCTTATAGAAGAAGAAGCCCGAGAAATGTATAAGTACGCTAAGGCGGCTTAGACCCTACATACTATGCGCAAAGGACTACAGAAACTAGTACTAGACTACTTAATAGATCCACGTAATAAGCGACACAGTGTTGTCTACTAGTCCTTTTGTACTATAGACCTGTGCGCGATCTATTATTTAAGTAAAACGGAACAGGGATACTTCCCTCACTCGTTTTACTAATGCAAATACTAATAGTATAATTGTCCTAAAGTTAAATGCGACAACCACCTATAGGATAAGAGGACTGTCCTCTACTTCCTAGGAAATAACGACCTTGCGGCTACTATAGCGATGCAGCTAGTCTTTAATAGAGAATGTAATCAGTAACAATAGCAAACGTGCCTTAACTTAGATTACCTTAAGCATAAAGATATTAAGACACTAAACAGTTACTAGGAGGAGCTTTTTTTAGAGTCGCGCCCACTAATAGGCAAAAATTGCGAACTCTATGTGCAACAGGTACACAAGGACTTCTTAAGCTAAATATTAAGCTTAACAGAAGCTGGATAAAGGCACTAGTAGATTCCGGAGCACAACAGAGCTATATTTCTGCGCGAGCGATAGAACAAGCTAGCCTTGTCCTATTGTTGAAATTAGTCCTATATCTATTAATAGTTACTAATAGGCAACTAATGCTATCAGAGTCTGTAATCACACACGAAGTACAGAGCGTGCAACTTATTATCTAGAACTATAGGAAAACAATCAACCTAGACGTCTTTAGACTATCACAGTATAATGTGATACTAGGACTCCTATAGTTAAGGGAACATAGTCCAGACATAGATTAGAAAAAGAAAAAGTTCTCGTTTAAATGCTGTAGAACAGACGCAACTACAAGTAAGCCTACGCTGCGGCTGAGTGCCCAGGTAGATAAGAAGATAACGATTAGAATCCTTACTTTGAATAAGGACGGCCTTAGGACACAAGGGTCCGACTTAGCAGGTACTAATAGGAGGCCCTTAGACTAACAAGCTAGAGTTAAGGAGTAAAGCGCAACTCTAGTAATCCCTAATAAGTATAAAGAATACGAGTTACTCTTTTAGGAAGAGACAACTACAAAAGCATTGCCTAAACATTAACCCTGGGATTACGAGATTATCTTACAGGAAGGAAAGCAACTGACTTTCAGCCTAATTTACAGTTTATTAGAAAAGAACTTAAAACCCTGCGTGAATATATTAAGATAAACTTAAAAAAGGGATTTATTAGGGAATTATAATCGCTAGCAGGATACCCTATATTATTTGTACTAAAAAAGAATAGGAAGCTAAGATTATGCGTTAACTACTAGAAACTTAATAATATTACAGTAAAGAATTAATACCCTTTACTAAACATAGCAGAATTACGGGATTAACTAGCCTTTATAAAAGTCTTTACAGCATTAGACTTAAGAGGAGCGTACAACCTTATTTATATAAAGGAAGGTAAAGAATAGAAGACTGCGTTTAGAACACGCTACAGCTACTATAAGTATACAGTAATACCTTTTAGTCTTACTAATGTACTAGCGACATGCTAAGCACTTATTAATAATGTGTTAAAGGAATACCTAGACGTATTCGTTATTACATACCTTAACAACATCCTTATGTACTCTAATAATCTACAGGAACATATTAAGCACGTTAAAACAGTTCTTACCTGCTTAGGAAGATTTAGTTTGCTGCTTAAACCTAAGAAATGCGAGTTCTATAAGGAAGAAGTTAAATTCCTAGGATACACAGTAGGTACACACGGAGTAAAGATAAGCGAAGAAAAAATAAGAGTAGTAAAAGAATAGCCTAAACCTAAAACAGTTAAAGACATATAGTTGTTTATAGGATTTATTAACTTTAACTAATAATTTATTAAGGACTTCTCTAAAAAATCTATCCTACTTACTAAACTTATAAGAAAAGATATAAAATAGGAATAGGGAAACGGATAAAAGAAAGTATTCTAGATACTTAAGGAAGCCTGCATTACACTACTAGTACTAATTGCATTCCAAACAGGAGAACCCCTACGGTTTAAAATAGATACCTTAGACCTTACACTAGGTGCAACAGCGAAACAAGAACGTGATGGAAAATAGCACCTAATCGCGTACTACTTAAGAAAATTTATAGACGCTAAAGAACGCTACAACGTGCATGATAAAGAACTCATAGTAGTTGTCGACGCCCTTAACTACTAGCGAATCTACGCAGAAAGTTGCTCAGATCTTATAATATTCACGGATTACAAGAACCTAGTTTATTTCACCACTACTAAGATATTGAACTAAAGATAGGTTAGATAGGCTGAAATGTTAGGACAATATAAATTTAAGATTATATACACGCCAGGAAAGGATAACGGCAGAGCTGATGCTCTTAGCCGCAGATTAGACATCGCAGGAATAAAAGTAATAGTTAACGATGCTATCCTTTAAGTAAACTAGGACGGAAGCTTAGGACCTAATAAGTTATTAAACAACACCATGATAATTACGTCCGAAGTACCTAAAGAATTGCAAGAAGTAATTATTTGACAACACTACGATAACCTAGTACATAGTTACCTAGGAATTAAGAGAACAATAGAACTTATACAGCAATACTATAGCTTTAAAAACATGAAGGATAAGGTTAAATAATTTATTAAAAAATGCGCGGACTGTTATAAGAACAAACATAGTACCCACGCACCCTACAGAGAAATGTAAGCTATAGAGCTACCTGACAAACCTTAGACAGACATTTCTATGGACTTTGTAACAGGGTTACTACTGTCTAAAGATCCCGCGACAGGAATTAAGTATAACGCTATCCTTAATATAGTTTGCAGATTTACGAAAGCAGCAGAAATAATACTGTTTAAAAACGACTATAACACAGAATAACTAGCGTTTATTATCTTAGACAGACTAATACAATATTATAGTATACCTAAGTCTATTATAAGTGATAGAGACAAGCTCTTCACATCCAACTTCTAGTCTACCCTGATGGCTGCAATAGGGACAAAGAGAAAGTTATTAACAGCCTATCACCTATAAACAGACAGACAGATAGAAAGGACGAACAGAACGATAAAGACCTACCTAAGAATTTACAGTAATTAACAATAAAATAATTGGGTCTTATTATTACTAATGGCATAACTAGCCTATAATAACAAATTATTAGAATTAACTAGAAAGACACTATTCTTTACTAACTACAGGAGACACCCTAATCTCTTTATAAAGTTATATCTTAGCAGAAAGACTAAAGCAGCTATAAAAACAGCTAAAGAAATAAAAAAAGCATATAAATAACTCCGAGAAAACCTTAAGAAAGCATAACGCAACAGTATTTCCTACTAGAATAAGAAAAGAAAAATGGCACCTTAGCTAAAGAAGGGGGATAAAGCATACCTGCTTACGAAGAATCTACGTAATAAGCGACTAAGCAAAGGACTTAATTATGTTAAGGTCGGACTATTTTTAATTAAAAAATAGAACAGACCCGTAAATTATACACTCGAGCTACTACTAGATATAAAGATCCACCTATATTTTTATATCTCTAAGTTAGAACTAGCTGACCTTGCTACACTATTACAGAAAATATTCTAGTACGAACCTAAAGAAGAGAACAAGTTTAAAGTTAAGAAAATCTAGGGGTACTAACAGAATAGAAGAGTTAACGACTTAGAACTAAGCTTTAGTTACCTAGTTAAATAGAAAGGGTACCTAAGCGTAGAAAGTACGTGGGAACTACTAGAGAATCTAAGAAACTGCTAAGAAAAAATTAGAGAATATTAGGAGAGGGAGGAAAGGAAAAAGAAGAAATAAACTTAGAAGGTAGAAGCCTGCCTAGGCTCCGCTAGGGTTACTAGTTAATCTAAGGCGCCTATGGTAGACTATACTATCAGAGAGAAACTAACTAAGGTATTAACGGCCGGACAAGGAGCTTCCTTAGCAAACTCTAACTCTCCGTTGTTATGCATCTCTGACGTAAGACACAAAGCCTTCTTCTGCGCCCTTTCTTCCGCCTGCTTTAAAATTACCTTATTCTAAAGTAACCGCGCGATTACGGTTGCTAGTAACTTCTCGTTATTATCTACCTTCTTCTAGTACTCGTCACGAGTTTTGTCTAGAGAAGCCTAGGACATGTTCACACACAGTTTCCCTAAATAAGTGCATTTAGCACATTTTAAGTTTGAATTTAGTATAATATAACAAATAATGTTGTCCCTAAAACACTTATCGTAAGCGAATTTGGCGATAGTTTTAGCACAGAGGATTTCGTTGTAAAGACGCAGATTACAAATCTGGGACTTAGACGACATTTTGTCTTATATTACCACAGACGCGGGGTACGCCGCCTTTAAGCTGATCTAGCTATATATTACGTGATTCGAGACGAATCCTAAAGAAGGAGAGGGATAGTGTTAGGATCTGGGATCCTGGACAGGGAGGGAGAGCCTCAGGTACTAACAGCCAGTCAAGAAGCGCTAGTGTCCCACTCTGTCACGCGTCACGTGACCGCTCGCTCCGCTAAGGACGAGCGCAACGAGCGCGTTATGTATATAGATCACCACAATAAACCCTTATGGCTTATTATGTTTAACTTAATATTATACTCTACAGTATAGTGATAGCAATACTAATTGTTCTTAACCCTTAGTACTCTTTACAGAAGCACCCTCTTACTGTCTTAGTATTAAACCCCCTTCTATCTAGTCCCTCACTCTATCCCAGAGAACTAACCTTACAGTCTTATTGGTTATCCTTACCGATAGCCTTTAAGATTCGTCACAGGAGGTTGCTGGCCTCGTGCAGCGAGAAGGGCGTCTCCTATCTAACATACGTTAATAATATAAGGCAGAAAGCCTCGTTAATTAAGCTCTAGTATCTATTAAACGAGGCTCTGTTCCTTAGTAGGTAATAGCTTACGTTTACGCGCGTTAATTGTTAGTAGAGGCAGGCGGCCTTTAATTCTGTCCTGCAGCGTTAATTAAGGAATACTAAACAGCTTCGCGGCCCTCTGCACGCTTGTAATTTATTTTAAATTAATTGCTTAAGACGTAAGAAGGACACGGCCCTCCTTTTAAGCTATAGGAGGCTGTCGTTGCCTTGTCATGGTGGTTGTTTTGACGCCAAGCGCGTTGGTATTAGTGGGGTGGCCGAGCGACTGGTGTTGCCGAGCGAGTGGTTGAACACGTTAGTAATAGTAATTACTAATTACTAATGCAATTTTTAGCGTTAGTAATAGTAAAAGTAATTACTATTACTAAGTACTGTTAGTAATTACTAATTACTAATTTTAAAACTTTATTCCTATAAATAGAAATAAGTATAGAATTTTATATAACTATAGTTAATCACTATATAAAATACTATATATAAAACTATACAAGAATTTAATTAGAAATAGTAAAGTTCTGACGTCTTATTTACTTATTTATATAATAAATTTTAGTTTTAAAATATATAAAGTTTAAAAAACTTACTTTAGTTAATTTATAATATTTTTAAATAGCTATTAATATCTATGTAGTAGTAGAAATGCAGCTGTTTTAGGGGTAGTTTGGCCGCCGCTTTTGGAGGCGTTTCTACCTCGCTTAGCCTCTATTCTATTGCCGCTTTAACATGCGACGCAGCGAAGCAGAGCCTTACCTTACTGCAGTTGTCTCTGTTATTCTACCTCGTGGGGGGTAGTGTTACGATCCTGCTGGAACCCTGTCCCAGTGGCTCCAACTGGGCCTCACAGGTATTGGACCAACAACCGAGGTCACGTAACGTGCTTAGTTGATCAGTCTGATCAGTGACACTGAGCACACCGAGCACACTAAGTAACATGCATAACTTCTATGTATATAGATCACCACAATAAACCCTTATAGCTTATTATATTTAACTTAATATTATACTCTATAGTATAGTAATAGTAATACTAATTATTCTTAACCCTTAGTACTCTTTATAGAAGCGCCCTCTTACTATCTTAGTATTAAACCCCCTTCTATCTAGTCTCTTACTCTATCCTAGAGAACTAACCTTATAATCTTATTAGTTATCCTTACTAATAGCTTTTAAGATTCTTTATACTTTAAATACTCTTAAGATAAGTAATACTAAGATAGATAATATAAACTATTATACTACTAGGCTAGGTAATACTATCGCTAAACTAAACCTCTTCTATAGAGATCGCTTTAAGCTTAAAGAATAGTTACTCTAGTTTAATCTCTTCTTTAAGTTTAATGCGACTACTATAGATAATAATAACTAAGTAGTACTTATATTAAGCTATATAAGAGGCGAAGCTGCTAAATAAGTAAAACCTTACCTAGTTAAGTACATAAGCAATAAAAGAAAGCCCTAAGAACTAATTATTATATTTAAAAATATAGAAAGATTTAAAGTATGCATGCGCTAAGCGTTTAGACTCTTAAACGTAGTAACTATTATAGAGCGTAAGATTTAGAATATACAGTAAACTAAGTCTGTAGCTAACTATACTAACAAATTTCTAGGTTATACTAGGCAAACTAACTAGAATAATAATACCTTAAAAACTATATATAAATAAGGCCTAAAAGTAGATGTCTAGACTAAGCTTATATATATAAGCATAAAGATTATAATACTAGATAACCTAATTAATAAAACTATCTAACTAGATATAGAGCTCTATAAGCTTTAAGTATAACTAGCAGAATAATAACTTAGATAGACTAAAGAAGATAAGAAACTATAAAAGGATTATTATAATAAATCTAATAGTAGTTACCTACGCTACTAATATTAGCTATAAGGGACCCTAAGGTACTATATATCTAAAGGACCTAAGGTAATATACTTAGATAACCTCAATAAGGAAAAATTAGATAAAGGTAAGAAGAAGAAAGAAATTACCTATTTTAACTATAATAAGAAAAGCTATATAGCTAAAGACTATAGAAAGAAAAATAAAGTAACCCCTTAGATTAATATAATAATTATAAAAGAAGAAAATAGTAATAATAAGATATAGGAAGTTATTATAACTTAAGAGAAAGAGGCTTAAGATATAGAGGTATTATAGCTACCTCCTCTAGAACTTACTATAAAAAGGATTCTAAGAACTTAGTATAGTAAAGATAAGGAAGAGAGTAATAGCTCCCTATCTCTAGTCTAAAAAGATACTATAGAAGACCTTAATAATACTATAGTACTCTTAACTAAAGAATAAAAAATAGAGAACTTCTAGAGCTAGTATTAACTAGGAACTCTAAGGCTATTAACGCCTATAGAAGTAGAAAAAGATATTATAGAACTTAACTACTAACTATACGCGTAATATATATATATAAAGTATAGTATATTAACGTACTAACTCTAGAAGAATAGGAAGCAGCTATAAAATAAAGAATAAGTATAATTATCCTAGCTAAGTAAGTAATATAAGATATATTATATAAAGATAATATAAGAATAGGTAGAAAAAGCTAAAGAAGTATAGTAACCTGTAAGCGTTAGGGACGCACTATAGAAACTTTAATAAGTAAGATAAATATAGGTACTAGAACCCCTAGTAGTTAAAACCTCTAAATACGTACTATAATACTAAATAATACTACTACTAATATAGGAAGATACTTTTTATATACTAAATATTAAGAACCTAGTATAATAAGGGTATCTTTAAGTTAATTCCTATAGTAAGATTATACTTATAAATAGTAAGAAATAAGATATTTATACTTAACTTAAATAATAAATATACTAGGAGGATATTAAAGAGAATATTAACTCTAACTAGCTCCTTATAGAGGAAGAAGCTAGAGACTATTATAAGCGCGCAGAGGTAGCTTAAGCTCTACATACCAGTGATGGGCGAAATTAGTAAAATTAGTAAATTAGTAATTACTAATTCTTCTATGTTACTAATTTACTAATTACTAATTACTAATTTAGTAATCACTATAGTAATTAGTAATTAGTAATTTAGTAATTTAGTAATTACTAATTTATTAAAAGTTAAATAATATTATATAAAACTATTATAAACTTATAGATAAATACTAGTAAGTAGTAAGTAAGACACTAGTAATAGTTAGTATATAAGATAAGTAAGTTTTTTAAAAGATTTTATATTTTCTATCTACCTATCTATCTAATATCTATATATCTATATTAAAATTAAAGCTATATTTAGTTTATATACTATAATTAGTACTACTATTACTACTATTTAACCTACTAGAAGAACTATAATCTTCTGTATCTTCTCTATCTTCTCTATCGTCTCTATCGTCTCTATCTTCTAGATCTTCTATATCTTCTATATCTATTATATCTTCTATATCTATTATATTATCTAAATTAGTATTTGTATTTATATTACTATTTTCTGTATTAGTATTTTTTATATTAGTATTTATAGTAGTACTAGTATTAAAGTTATATTTATTATCATTTAATAGTAATTCTTCATCTTCTATAATATTCCACGATTTTAAGCAAATTAATTGTTTTATAGTAGTAGGTAATAATCTATTTCTTTTTTTAGTTACTATATCACTAACTTTACTAAAAGTAGATTCGTGTTAAAGATCTAATCAAGTAGTTACAATATAAAGCAACTAGTGTTAACTAGTAGATATCTTTAGAGTATTCTTTAGATGTGCAGGCTAGGTCGAAGGTAGAAGTATTAAATAGTAGTATACTTATAGATTGTCTTAAGTTAATTATAATGTGACGTAGGGCCACATTGTGCGAGTCTATATATATAATTGTCTTATGGAATTCCTATAAGGCCCCCTCTAGGATTTCTAGGTTTGTCTCTGTCCTATGGGACATAGTCTGTCTTAGCGTAGGTTTCCTGGGATCACGTAATCCTGTCGTTATTAGTTAGTTTAGAGGCTCAGCCTCTTCGCTGGCTGTCCGTGCCTCTTCCCTCATCCTTATAACTGCCGCCTTCCTACTTCCTGTTTGTAATACTATCCCCCCTTCCAGTCCTTATGTCCTTATAACTAACCTATAGCTTCTTGTAGTACTACTTATTATTATTCTGTTAGAGATCGCATAAACACTATTAGTTAGGTCACTATAGTCTCTTATAAATATTATTTAAAGAAGAAGTTAGAGTGTAGGATGTTGTTATTAAAAGAGAAGTATAGAAATTATTATTAAAATAGGGTGTTATTATGCAAGCTAGTAGATGTGCTAGTTCTAAACTTTTCTTGTTTAGATAAGGAATTAGCTTAATTAGACGCATAAGAAGCCGAGGCTAACGACGCAGAGGAGAAGGCGCTAAATACTCTTCTTGCTGCTTGCGCGAAAAAGAATTAACTTTATAAATAATAAAAGTTATTACAGCGTTGTAAGTAATAATAGGTAGACGATTCTAGTTATATCGCGGAAGAGATTAAGGCGTTAGAGGTAATTAAGGATATTAATCGTAAGGTTAATGTTCTTAAATAAGGGCTAATACCTAGTACTTCTACCTTAGACTAGAGCGTCTTTACTCTGTCCTAGCTTAAAGGTAACCCTCTTCCCCTAGGAATTACGTTGTTAGATTAGGTTAGTTATAATTCTAATACCTAACTTTTTTTTATTCCCTGTCGCGGTCGTATTTACTAATTTATTCCTTACAGTTTCCTAAGTTTAATTTAGGTTCTTATATATTTTCTAAGTTAGGGTAGTTCTTCTATTTTATAAGGTACTCTCTTTCTCTATATTAGTTTTCTATAACCTTTAAGCGTCTCTTATTAAGGATCTTCTTAACTTTATATTCTGTCTTCTCTTTAGTCTTGTACCTAAAAGCCTTCTGTAGTAGCGTTACTAGGTGTACTAGTTCTAGTAACTTAATATAGAACCTAGGGTAGATTTTTGCGTCTTTAGGTAGTTCTAATATATACGTGACTAGTCTATTACGTTGTTTAATTAAAAATAGTCTAACTTTAACGTAGTCTAATCCCTTATTAGGTTGTTTTATGCGTAGGTTTTTTGTAAGTAAGTATACTTTATCCCCTTTTTTTAGCTAAGGTGCTGTTTTTCTTTTCTTATTAACATATAAAATTTGTTGTCCTTATCTTTTCTTAAGTTTTTTTTGTAACTGTTTTAGCGTTACCTGCAGTTCTCTTACTATCCTAACTGCAGCTTCCGCTTTAATACTTAGAAAGTTTCTTTTAAATAGGTTTAGGTGTTTCCCGTGATAGGCGTAGAACAGTGTTTCGCCTATTGCTTTAGATTTGCTATTGTTAAACGCGATTTAGGCTGTAGGTAATAGTAATACCTAGTTATCTTGTTATTTGTTATAGTACGTTCGTAGATATTATTTTAAGGTCCTGTTTGTTTGTTCCGTTTGTCTATTAGTTTCTAGGTAGTATGCTGTAGATAGTTTCCTTTAAGTACCTATCTTAGCTACGAAGGTTAACTAGAAATTAGATATAAACAGCTTATCTCTATCGCTAATAATAGTCTTTAGTATACTGTAGTGTCAGAATATTTAGTATTTTATTATTTCTGCGAGTTGTAGTGCTGTAAAATTCTTTCTAAACGGTATAAACTCTGCGTATTTAATACATCTGCATACCAGTGATGGATATTTACTAGTAATTACTATTTACTTTACTATTTTACTAGTTTACTATTACTATTTTAATAGTAATTACTATTTCAAAAAATAGTAATTACTATTAATAGTAAAATAGTAAACAAAATAGTAATTACTATTATAGTAATTACTAGTAATTACTATTTGAAAAAAGTAGTAATTACTATAATAGTAATTACTAGTAAACTATAAATAGTAAATAAAAATAAAAATTGGAATACATCTATTATATTGTGCAGGAACAGAGGCCTCAGCCAACTTCTCCCTTTTGATGGTAGCCTTGCGCGCAGTGGAAGCAACTGAGCATCTCGTGTTGGTCGAGATGGTGAGGTGCGGGGACAGGTAACGAGGTAGACAAAGGTGGATAGGCAACGATGAATTGAATGATCGAGACTCTGGTGAAGCAGGACTTGACAGTACGGCGTGGGTGGTACTTGGTGGATTCGATGCCTCCCAAGGAGGTCCTATCTATCTACCTTTATACCCGGATTTCCCGGCCAAGCCTACCTAATCCTAGCTGAGATGCCCTCGGTAACTACGTCACCAAGTGCATCAGCACAATATCTTTCTACTTATTTAATAGCTTATTATAGTAGGAATATGAACTATCTTTATATATAATATACTGTAAAATTAATTCTATATAACCTTAATAAAACTATAAAAACTACTTAATTATTATATTACTACTAAATCTAACTTATTATATTAAGTAAAATCTTAATAATAATATAGCTAAGTCTTAATAAAATAGTAGCTATCTATAAAACTATTTTAAAAGGCTATTTCTTCTAAAGGAGAATCTATAAACTCTTTAAATAAATTTCTTTCTTTTAACTTAATTTTATTAAAAGCTTCTTTTCTTCCTTTAAGTAAGATATATTATTAAAATAATTTAAAGTACCTAAGAAAAAGATATTACTCCTAAAGAAATATTTTTTATAAAAAGTAGTATATATACTACTAGTTATTAGCTGTTTTCTTCGGCTTATCTCTTTATAACTATAATAAGTAGTACTAGTAAAGTACCTAATTAAATCTAGTATATATTAGTATAATATATATAAATATAAAAATATATAAGTAGATAGAAAATAGAAATTTTTTAAATAAACTTCTTTTATATACTAGTTTTAAATAGTACTACTATATCTTAGAAGTTTAAGAGGTAGTATACTAACTATAATATAGAGCCTTTTATATATGTTATAAGTTATTCTTTTACTTTTTAAGAAATAGTAATTACTAGTTTACTATTTAGTGAAATAGTAATTACTATAGTAATTACTATAATAGTAATTACTATTTAGTAAAATAGTAAACTAAGGCAAATAGTAAATAGTAAACTAGTAATTACTAGTAATTACTATTTTACTATAATTACTATTTTTGCCCATCACTGCTGCATACTATATTGCATATCGCATTATACTTATATCTAGTTACTTTATCTACAGACTTAGGTAAATCTGTAATAAAGTCTATTGCTATGTCTTCCTATAGTTTCGTAGGTATCTTAATTACCTGTAACTCGCTGTAGGGTGCATAAGTATGTTTGTTTTATTAGCAGGGTATATATTTCTTAATATGTGTTTCTACTTTTTGCCTTAGGTTTGTAATGTGATAGTTTTATTAGATAAGTTCTGTTATTTTTATAATTCCTAGGTGTCTATATATTAGATTATTATAATATTATTAGATAATAGTTTTGTGTAGGTCTTTAGGGATTTCTGCTTATATTTTTAAGATTACGTAGTATTCTTGTAAAGGTCCTAAAGTTCTATCTTTATTTATTTTTAGGATTGCTATGCGAACTTTAGTTTTCTTCCCTATTACGTCGTGTCTTCTGCTTAGTGCGTCTGCTCTTCTATTTTCCTTTCCTAGTGTATAGATAATCTTAAACTTATATTATCTTAGGAGTTCTAACTATCTTACTTATCTTTAGTTTAGTTGTTTTATTATTATAAAGTATATTAGGTTCTAGTAGTTAGTGTAAATAGTAAGTTCTAAGTAACTTTCTGCATATGCTCTCTAATGTCGCAGTGCGTTAATGATAGCTTTTAGTTCTTTGTTATAAATATTATATTATTCTTCTGTTTATAAGAACTTACGCGAGTGATACGCTATAGGGTGCTATTTTCTGTCCTTTTTCTGTAAAGCTACTGCTCTAATTGCGAGGTCTAATGCGTTAGTTTTAATCTTTAGTAGTTATCTACTAGTAAATGATATAAGTACTAGTTTAGCTACGCAGGCTTCTTTTAATATCTTAAAGGCTTATTGTTGTTCTTTGTTCTAGTCCTACTTTTTATCTTTTTTGTTAGTTTTATTAAGGGTGTTATAATCTTAGTAAAGTCCTTAATAAATTATTAGTTAAAGTTAATAAATCCTAAGAATAACTGAATGTCTTTAACTGTTTGTGGTGTCTTCTATTCTTAGATTATCCTAATTTTTAATTTGCTAATCTGCACTCCTTATCTTCTAACTATATATCCTAGGAATTCTACTTCTTCTTTATAAAATTCGCACTTTTCTAGTTTTAACTTAAGGTAGTAGTTCCTTAATCATCGTAGTACTTCCTTAACATGTTCCCTATGTTTATTTATGTTTCTAGAGTAAACTAGAATATTATCTAGGTAGGCTATAGTATATATATTAAGATATTCTGCTAAGACGTTATTAATTAAATCTTAACACGTTGCCGGTGCGTTTGTTAGGCTAAAGGGTATTACTATATACTTATAATGTCCGTATCGTGTCCTAAAGGCAGTTTTCTACTCCTCTCCTTCTTTTATTCTAATAAGGTTGTACGCTCCTTTTAGGTCTAGTGCAGTAAAGTATTAAGCTCCTATTAATCTGTCGCGTAGTTCTTATATATTAGGTAGCGGGTAGCAGTTCTTTTTAGTAATGTTATTTAACTTCCTATAGTTAATGCATAACCTTAACGCTCTATCCTTCTTTAGCGCGAATAGGATAGGATATCCTACTAAGGACTTAGATTTCCTAATAAAACCCTTCGCTAAATTTTCATTAATATATTTCTTTAGGACGCCTAGCTCGTAGTTACTTAGGCGGTATATTAGTATAAACTTAGGCTGCTTGCCTTCTATAAGTTCTATCTTATAGTCCTATTCTTAGTGTTTTAGTAGTGCTTCCTTTCCTACCTTTTTAGTAAATATATCTCTAAATTCCTTATATTCTTCTAGGATCCTAGGAGTAGTAACTAACTTCTTATTCTTCTTAGCGTTCTTTGCTAGCTGCTGACGAAGTAGCTATTTCTTAGCTTTTCGCGAAGGTTTAATATTTACTATCGTCTTCTTATCTACTAAGGCATGCGACCGTTGCGTAGGCATTCTTACGTTATTCTTTATACGCACAGATACTCTTTATTTCGTCTAGTTAATTACTAGGTTGCAGTGCCTTAACTAAGGTAGCCCTAGTCAGGGTTGCCGTTTTTACTAAGTAATAGTAATTACTATTACTAGGTACTGTTAGTAATTACTATTACTTAGTAATTAGTAATTACTATTTAGAATTTTTGTAATAGTAATAGTAATTACTATTACTTAGTAATTAGTAATTACTAAATAGTAAATAGTAATTACTAATTCTAAAAATAGAATATAGCTTAAAAGCTTATATAATCTATAGTATAAGTATATAGTAATATTAAATAGTATAAACCTATACTATTAGTATAGAAGTTTCTAGTTTTAGTACTTAGTTCTTAAAAGTAACGTTAATTCTTTATAGTAATTACTATTACTAGTCTATAAAAATAATTACTAGTACTTACTATATAAATGTATAGTAGTACTAAAACCTAATTAGAAAAACGTTAAATTTTATTTTAGCTTTTAATATTAACTCTACTTTCATATTTTTATTAAGCTTTATATATAACTATATATATAGTAAATAATCGAAATAAATATAATTATAAAGTTTTAATTAGTAATAGTAATTACTATTACTAGTAAAATAATAACCTTAAGTTATTAAAGTTTTTAAAGTTTTTAACGTTTATAACAACCTTAATAACCTTAACAACCTTAACAACCTTAACAACCTTAACAACCTTAACAACCTTAACAACCTTAACAACCTTAACAACCTTAACAACCTTAATAATTTAATATATTATATTATATATAATACTACTACTAAAGCTATATTATTTACTAATAATAGTAATAGTAATTACTATTACTAACAAAGTAGTAACTCTAATAAAGTATTATAAGTATTATAAAACTAATTTTAAAATATAGTTTAGTATATTTTTAATTATTTACTACTTTAGTTCTTTAAGAAAGTATTTTATATTATACTACTTATATAAATATTTAGTTATCTAAATAAATATAACTTTTTAGCTGTAAAAGAAGAGTTTATTAGAGACATTTTATATTTTTTAGATAGTTTAAATATCTATAATAAGATATTTTATACTATAGAGGAGTTAAAAGCTATTAAAAAATATTCTAGTTTCTATATAGACTTTATCAGTTCTAATTTAAAATACCTAGAGTATTTAGAGTCTATAGTTTAAATAGAATAATAGTAGGGTATATATAACTTTTACTAAAAAAAACCTAAAAAAAACTTGTAAAGTAATAGAAAATTAAAAAAATATAATTAGTTAGTTAGTTATTTAGTTAAAAATATATGTATATATATATATATATATATTTCTTTAAAACTATTAGAAGTAAATAATTATCTACGTTTATTTATATAGCATTATCTTAAATTTAATTACTATATAATAAGCTAGCTAGTAAAATATCTTAAATATTATTAATTATAAATTTCTATTTTTAGTAATAGTAATTACTAAGTACCTTTAGTAATAGTAATTACTATTACTATGTACCCTTAGTAATTAGTAATTACTTTTACTTAGTAATTACTATAGTAATTACTAGTAATTACTAAGTAATTACTATTACTAAAAAACGGCAACCCTGGCCCTAGTATAATATCGTGGGCGGCTGTCCTAAAGAC
The DNA here is from genome assembly GCA_003313425.1 of Pseudopyrenochaeta lycopersici. NCBI lineage: Eukaryota > Fungi > Ascomycota > Dothideomycetes > Pleosporales > Pseudopyrenochaetaceae > Pseudopyrenochaeta > Pseudopyrenochaeta lycopersici. Next base: position 2,484 of record NHZP01000040.1, on the reverse strand, counting down.
GTCTAGTCTAACCTAGTATGTTTTAGAGGCTAGGCTGAGGCTAGTAGTGACCTTGTAGGTTATTATCCCTCCTAATTTTCTGTTTACTACCGTTATCTAGTAGGGTATTTTCTTTAAGACAGGTTATAGCCCTGCTTTTAATATAGCTGTCCTAGAGATATAGTTTGCTTATAACCCGGAATCTATTAGTGCCTTTAGCTCCTTTCCTTAGAGTTTTATTCTAAGTTAGAAGAGACTCTCTTCCTTTTATTAGATAGCCTAACACTGCTTATTAGTACTGTCTGGTTGTAGACAAATCTCTTATCTAGTTCTGGCCTTCTTGCTATAGGAAGGTTCAACTTCTAGTTTCTATCTAAAAAAGAATTTTCTTTAAAGCTGTTTGCTTCCTTTTCTAGCTTATAGCGCTCACATCCTAAATTTATACAGGTTTACTATAATTTATTAGTGTATCGTTTATTTATAATAATGTTTCAGTTTACGGTATACTCATTATTATGTCCTAGGAAATAGTTTGTTATTCGCTTATCCTACAAGTAGTTAATACAATCATCCTGTTAATAGTTATACTATTACTATTTACACGCCCCTTTTAGTATTAGGAAGTGTCCTTCTTATAGCTTAATAGCGTAATAGTAATCGCAGTAATCGTATATGCAGTAGAGATATAATAGTAGCCTGTGTTTTAGGTTTCTCTAGTTGTAGTCGTATTAAAAGAGTTTCTGTCCCTTCTCTGCTTAGGCTAAAGCTTTTTATTTAATTTGTTACTTTAGCTTGTTCTATAAAGAATCTAAAACATTTAATATTCTCTATTACGTATTCCTAATATATATTATTCTAATTTAAAGGTTTGTATTTTATCTTCTAGTCCTAGCATCGCATGCATACGTATTTTTTACTGTGTATTTTCTATAGTACTAGTATACCCTATATTCTCTGTGTTTTATTATCTAGTGCCTGTGCTTCCTCAATACTTTCTATAGGTAGTAGTTAATCCTAGTTAACTAGGGTCTCTAGATATAGTTCTGCTAGAGCCCTTATTATTCTAGTTAATCTCCTAAGTATTTAAGGGAACCTGTCTGTAGGTTCCTATAATTTAGTTATTATCCTACTATAGTAGTAATAAGGGTCTAGTACTATAGTTAGGTGTAGTAACTACCTCCTAGTCTCTAAATTAGGTGTTATTAAAGTTCTTAATTATGTTAACTTTAAGTTAGGTAACTTTATTCTTTTATCTATAATTTTTTACGAAGTGTCCCTTCTTCCTGTAATTATAATAATTACCTTTTATCTTCTCTGTATCTATCTTCTAGTTTCCTACTTTTCTATTCCCTTACTTCTTATTAACGTTATCTAGATATATTAGTTCTAGTTTATTAGAAGTGTAGTAGCTAGTAGTATAAGTATTCCTTAGGTAGCAAACATAGTTTTTCTATTTACCTGTATAGTTTATTCTTCCTTTTCTGTAGCTCTATAGTTCCTAGTTTAGTTTATATAAGTTATTATTAATCTTTATATAGTTATTAATTAGGTTATTTAGGTCTTTAATAATAAATACTGTTTTTATAAGTTCCTCCTTAACCTGTAGTTTTAGGCCCTGCTAGAATATTCTTTTAAGAGCTTTATTATCCTATCTAATAATTATAGAGTATTATTTAAACCTATTAGCGTAGTTAGTAATAGAGGTGTATTATTTTAGTTCCTGTATATGTTATTCTGCCGCGACTTTCTTAGTCTGCATCCTAAAGATCTGTTAGATATGTTTTTTAAACTTATCCTAATCTTTAAATATTTCCGTGTTTTCTGCATCTACAATTCCTTAGTCTATATATTATTCTAGTTATAGTGTAACCTAGTCTAGCGCTTTACCTGTAAAGTAAGTAATCGCGATAGGTGCCTTATTACTTTTTATTAATATCCTTATAGAGGTGAAAGTAGAAGTTAAGTTAGAGTAACTATCCTTTAAGGTGTTATTAGTTACTACTAAACATAGTAGGTTTGCTAATCAGACGTCCTTTAGTAGACATAGTTAAAGAATTAGGGGTGGCTACGTATTCGCTAGGGCTACTCATCTTAAGGGTAATTAAAATGTTAAAGATCTAATTAAGTAGTTATAATATAAAGCAACTAGTGTTAACTAGTAGATATCTTTAGAGTATTCTTTAGATGTGCAGGCTAGGTTAAAGGTAGAAGTATTAAATAGTAGTATACTTATGGATTGTCTTAAGTTAATTATAATGTGCCGTAGGGCCACATTGTGCGAGTCTATATACATAATTGTTTTATAGGATTCCTATAAGGCCCTCTCTAGGATTTCTAGGTTTGTCTCCGTCCTATAGAACATAGTCTGTCTTGGCGTAGGTTTCCTGGGATCACGTAATCCTGTCGTCATCGGTTAGTTTAGAGGCTCGGCCTCTTCGCTGGCTGTCCGTGCCTCTTCCCTCATCCTCATAACCGCCGCCTTCCTACTTCCTGTTCGTAACAATT